>CM062810.1:254960121-255357646 GCA_031772625.1 Pinus tabuliformis | reverse complement strand
AGCTAGCTAGCTCATCTTATCATCCTCTATTTGATGGGCAAACTGAGATAGTAAACAAATGTTTGGAAGGATATCTTCGTTGCTTTGTATATGATAAAACAGACACAATGGGTCAAATGGTTGCCTCTGGCTGAATGGTGGTATAACACTTCCTTCCATATAGCAACAAAAATGACCCCATTTATGGCACTTTTGGGTATCAACCACCATCCATCACATCATATTTAAGAGAAAATTCTAAGGTTCAGGCAGTGGAACATCACATTGAACATCAACAACAAGTCCTCCAACTCTTAAAGGATAACCTCGTGTTGGCACAAAATAGAATGAAACAACAGGCAGCTCAACATTGCAGTGAAAGAAGTTTTGATGTAGATGATTGGGTATTCTACGGCTACAACCATATAAGCAAATGTCCCTAAAGCAAGCTAAGAAGGATAAAAATTATCACCAAAGTATTATGGTCCGTACAAGGTGTTGCAAAAGATTGGTACTATGGCATACAAATTGGAGCTTCTGCAGCTTCTCGATTGCACCCAGTTTTCCATGTTTCATGTTTAAAGAAGGTTATAGGTGAGAAGCTCCCAGTGCAAATAATATTGCCAGAACTTGATGAGGAAGGAAAAATTATATTGGAACCGGAAGCAGTCACAGAAACAAGAACTCGACAGCTACGAAATCGGTCAATTTCAGAGTATTTATCAAGTGGAAGAACTTATCCGCTGAAGATTCCACATGGGAGGATGAGAATTTTATGCAGAAGTATCCAGAACTACTCAAGCGTTGAGGACAACACTTTTTTGAAGGAGAGGGGCATGTTGGGTCCCTATAATACTGGTGATTACCCCATTACTATTGTAGTTATCCCCCTTATTTATATTGGTGTGCCCCTATTACCCCCATGTTGTTATTTCTGCGCCCCATAGAATCCCTCTATTGTTATTTTTGTGGCTTTATATTATTATTGTTAGGTCGGCTGGGTTATATTGTGACTCCTTAGACTCCTATATATAGAAAGGAGGTTTTGTCATTTGTATCATCCAAGAATTGTTCATTTATGTAATGTAAAGGACGTTGCCCCCTCGAAGAGGCTGAATTCTAAGGCGTTGATCTATCTTTTCTATCTTTTCTTGAGTTGGTTTCATAACATTGTGGAACTCCAATGATTGAGAAAATCTAGGAATGTGTTCCTCTAATCAAGGGCGTAGATCCATTAATCAAGGGAGTAGATCCAATAATCAAGGGATTTCGGTGGGGAAAGCTTCCTCCATTCATGGGAAATGATTCTTTGTCATTTTTTATAAGTACCAAGTTGAATTTGCCTCTAGGGAATGATTGAGAAAATCTAGGAATGTGTTGCCTGCCATTTAATGCCGATTCCTAGTATTGGGGACTAGATCCACTAATCAAGGGATTTTGGTGGGGAAAGCTTCCTCCATTCGTGGGGAATGATTCCTAATCATTTTGTATAAATATGATCAGATATTAATCAAGTACCTTAAGGGCGGTTAAGAATAATGTTACAAACAATGTACATGCGGTTGCAGTTCACATGACTGCCAAAAGGTTAATATTAGCTTTTAATGTGAATTAGCGTTAAAAGGTTAATATTCTCTTTAAGTGCTAAAGCCTTTATTCAGCGCCTTTTTCTTAAAAAAATGAATTAAGCACGTGAATGGTCTTGGAAAGAAAGTAAATGGATTTTCACGTGGGTGAAATGTTGGAAGTGGTATTTTACCAAAAGCACGCAATTAGCCTGAGCAGGCGACATGTAGCAGGGAAAAACTGCTTTTCTTGAGCGCCTTCAATTTGATATCGGTCGTGCAGAAATATGTGTGATATTGCACGATGTCCGTTGGGTCGAGCAGAATCATGTCAACGATAGAGATCTTCTAGGCTAGTTCGCCAGCAGACGACGCGACAGCCGTTGGATTGACGAGATAGATCGACGGTTGAGAAATAACCCGATCGCAAGATTTATGGAGGATTATCACTAAGCACTAGGATTATACCGCACATATGTGTGCCAGGAAGTTAATGTAACGGTGACCTCCAATGGTCAGCTTGGTGGAGTGGATAAAGTTTAGTGGATTTGCTAAGTTTAGTTGGAGTCAGGTGCAGTTGCCAATATTTGTGGAGATATCGCATAAAAGCGCTCAAAGAGTAGTTTCAAAATAGAGAACAGAGGAAACAAAAGAGAAGTCAAGAAGCAACAAGAGTGGAGCAAGAGGCTCGCTAGGATAATTAGAGCCTTTTGAATCCGATGGGATAGTTAGAGAAGTTGAGGAAGTCATCTTCATGGAGAATTTCATCCAGGAAGATTGATTTGGAGTTCAGAAGGCACCAGAGGTTGGAGGAAATTGTGAGAGCTACCAGTACTTATTCTCAGTGATCCAATAGGAAATTCTGACTGTAAAGGACCTTCTGAATCCATTGCAGGGGTTTGCAGAAGCATTTGGGGACTCTCAAGGGCCAAGAAGCTACAGGGAATTTTTAGACAGCAAATGATCAAATGATCAGTTTGTTGTAGGTGTCTGACAAGTGCTAGAGACAGAAGAAGAAGTTCCAGAGACAGTTGAATAATTCTGAGGGAGTTAGTGCCATGAAGAAGCTCAAGACAACTCAAAGCACTGATTGAAGGAATCAAATCCAAGGAAGTTTAGATATGTTTATAGAGTGAGGATAGCCAGGGATATAGATGGTATTCTAAGCCCATTGGTTCAGTTCAGTAACCTTTGGAGTTAAGTGTGGAACTTGTAAAAGAATCTTTACCATAATCCCAAAGAGGCAAGTCAAGTTGACAAGAGCTCAAGGAGACGTAGCCCATGATATTAGGGTGAACGCCTAGACTAAATTTTTTATTATGTGTGTATTTCTTATTTGTTGCATTATATTATTGTTATATTTGTTTTATATAAGCAGAAAAACTTAAAGCACTAAAATACTTAAAAACAAACAAAGACATACACCTATTTCAAGTACTTAATTCCACAATTGTCAACATAAGCTAGATCATATATTTGTTAAGCTTTGGAGTGGGAGGTTCTTATAAGTATAACAAGATGTTAAACCCTCATTTCAGATCAGGTGGTATCAGAGCTAGCTACTAGATTGACAGAGCATAGTTGCTTGAATGAGAGATCAATAGGATGCTTCATTGATAGAGCATAGCTACTTGATATACAGAGCAATAGATTGCTTGTTCGACTTGATATGTGTTTAAACAGTACAAATAATTTGACTATTTGATTGTTTGTAAACTGACTATTGCTTGAGTTTGCAAGGTGAAGGAAAGTTGCAGATAACTAGATCCAGGAGAGGAAAAGAAGGAAGAAGGGCTGAAGGCATTCTCCTTACCCGAAAGACCTCAATTAAATCCTTGAAACACAAAAAGGTTTGTTTTCAAAAGGCATCTTGAATAAGCTCTTTGTGAATTTTGTTGAAGTTCTTTTGTTCATTTCCTTAATGACAACTTCTACAAGTGGGTTCTCAAAATCTCCCTCCTTCACAAGATTCTTCAATGAAGACATAAAGCAAGACTTGTTCATCATGATGGATATGGTGAGAGAAATGTATGAGGATGAAAGGAAGAACACCAAACTTTGAGAGCAGTTGAATTCCATGAAGGAAGAGAATCAGTTGCTTTCTGAAAAATTGCTGGAAATGGAGAGCCAACTTCATATTGCAAATATGAGCCTGGAAAGGGTGCATGAGATGGAGACATAGCTCCTTGTTGCCAAAGAAGCCTTAGTCAAGTATCAGCTTGAAGAAGAGGTAAACAATCCTAGTTTGTCTTCAATTTCCTCTAAGAATATTTATGTTGGTTCTTTTGAAAAACATACAAGAGGCATAGGGTCCAAGTTGATTTCAAAAATGGGCTATGAAGGAAAAGGATTGGGCAAACATGCACAGAGAATTGTTGAGACAATAATGGTTGAGGAGAGGACTAAGTATCTGGGTCTTGGCTATGGACAATCTTATGGAGAAAGTTCCAAAGAAGCCATGAAGGCAAGTGAAACAGTTCCTAGAAGGAGTTTCATTTCAGGTTCCCTACCTCAAGTTTGTAAGGATTGTATTCTTGGGGAATGCAATAGTTTGAAAAATACTTTGCAGGAAGAATGTGTTCATAAACATGCATTTGAACAAGAGAGTTGTGAAAGCTCTAAAAGAATTGAAGAGATTGATGGTGTTCCAAAAGGAGCCACTTCTTCATTCGATTCACCTCTTCATGAAGGTAACAAAGGTGAAAGAGAAAGGTGTAAATCTGATTTCAATAATATTTCTTTTGATTATGTAAAGCATGATAAATTTCCACATAAGCATTGGAAAAAAATTGCATGTTCCTTTTGTGGTTTGGATAACCATAGTGTTTCTAGATGTTGGAAGAGAATGGCCACATACAGGAAAGTTTTGAAGAAAAGGAGGCAAGAAGCCAAAGGTCCATTGGACAAGGAAAATCATGCTGTTAAGAAGATGCACATGTGTTGCACTTACTGCCATAAGAAATGACATATTGTTGTAAATTGTTGGACTCTGAATCCAACAATGCTTCCACAAAATTTGAAGAAGGTGGGAAGAGAAAAAAGCAATAATGGAAAGGAAGTTTCCGTAATTGATGTGTTGCAGGATGATTCACATGTTGATGACAATGTTTAGACAAAAGAAGCACCTTTGATATGGATTGGTAAGAAATGGTTAGAGTTCTTATCCAATTAAGGTTGCATGTCTTTTGATTTGATGCATTTCTTTGCTAATGGAATGCAAGTTGCATGGTTTTACCAAAAAGGTGAATGGAAAAAGTTGAGTATGAGACTCGCCTTTTTGCAGTAAAATTATATTCATTTCAACTTTGTAAGTACATGTCCATATGATTGAGGATCTTGTACTTAAGATAGTGCTTAAGTGAAATTTGAAGAATGAAATACATACACGAGAATAGTATGTATGAACACAAGGATGTTGATGATTTCCTTGTATTTGAACATGTATGTGTAATTGACTTGATGGTTGATTGCTTTGTTTAAAACATGCATGTAATGTCATATTGACTTGGAAAAGGTTGATTTTGTCTCCAAGATTGAAAAAGGAGAAAATGATGAAGTGTTTCAAAAGAGGTGGAATTATTTGTACTTGGGAAAAGAATCATTAAGTTCCTTTTGTACATGCTTGACTTGAAGATTCACTTGTTTGAAAATGCATGTTTTTTGTCAACTTGTTATTCAGTCGATTATTTGTATACAATATGTAAATACATGATGATGGTTCACATGATGTGAAATTTGTTTATTTTGATGAAGCAAGAGTTAAGTCATCAAGTTTTTTTCTTGTATTATGTTGTTTTTGACAAGATGTCAGAAGAACGTTTGTGTGAGCCACCTTGGATCAATGATCAAGGAAACAATGTTCCACTACCTTCTGTAAACTTCTTAACAGAAATTCTAAAGGAAAACCATTCTTAACAGGAGGGCAAACGCATTTATAAAGGAAAGTGTTGACTACCTTCAAGTTTTGGTTCAGAGGCACTAGTCATACAAGGAAAGTGTATGGACATTGAAAGAAGAGGGTGTTGGTACTCTCATCCACTGTACATATCAATATATCAGTCTTTTGGGGTCCAAAAGATTCTCAATGGGGAGGAGTGATTAGATATTGATCAAGGACCTTAACCACAGTTAAGAATAATGTTGCAAACAATGTACATGAGGTTGTATTTCACATGACCGCCAAAAGGTTAATATTGGCTTTTAACGTGAATTAGCGTTAAAAGGTTAATATTCACTTTAATCGCTAAAACCTTTATTAAGCGCCTTTCTCTTAAAAAAATGAATTAAGCACGTGGGTGGTCTTGGAAAGACAGTAAATGGTTTCTCATGCGGGCGAAAGGTTGGAAGCGCTATTTTACCAAAAGCACGTGATTAACCTCAACAGGCGACACGTAGCAGGGAAAAACTACTTTTCTCACATGCCTTCGATTTGATATCGGTCATGCAGAAATCCGTGCAAGATTACGCAATGTCTGCTGGATCGAGCGGGGTCACGTCAACGGGGGAGATCATTTGGGCTAGTTAGCAAGCGGATGACGTCACAATTGTTGAATTGACGGGATAGATCGATGGTTGAGAGTTAACCCAATCACAAGCTCTATGGAGGATTATCCCTAACCACCGGGATTATACCGCACATATATGCGCTAGGAAGTTAATGTAACAACAACCTTTGACGATCAGTGTGGCGAAGTGGCTAAAGTTTAGCGGATATGCTAAGTTTAGTTGGAGTTAGGTGTAGTCACCAATATTGGTGGAGATACCTCATAAAAGCACTCAAAGAGGAGTTTTAAAACAGAGAACAGAGAAAAACAGAGGAAACAGAAGAGAAGCCGAGAAGAAGTGAGAGTAGAACAAGAGGCTTGCTACGCTAATTAGAGCCTTTTGAATATGATGGGATAGTCTAGAGAAGCTGAGGAAGTCATATTAATGGAGAATTTCACCCAGGAAGATTTATTTGGAGTTCAGAAGCCACCAGAGGTTGGAGGCAGTTGTGGGAGCTACCAATACTTATTCTCATTGATCCAATAGTCAATTTTGACTGTAAAGGACCTTCTGAATTCATTGCGGGATTTGCAGAAGCATTTGGGGACTTCTAAGGGCCAAGAAGCTACAGGTAAGTTTCAAACAACAAATGATCAAATGCTCAGTTTCTTGTAGGTTTCTAATATGTGCTGGACATAGAAGAAGAAGTTCCAAAGACTGTTGAAGAATTCTGAGGGAGTTAGTTCCATGAAGAAGCTCAAGACAACTCAAAGCATTGATTGAAGGAATCAAGTCCAAGGAAGTTAGATCTGTTTGCAGATTGAGGACAACCAGGGATATAGATGGTCTTCTAAGCCCATTGGTTCAGTTAAGTAACCTTTGGAGTTAAGTGTGGAACTTGTAAAAGAAGCTTTACCATAATCCCAAAGAGCCAAATTAAGTTGACAAGAGCTCAAGGAGATGTAGGACATGATATTAGGGTGAACTCATAGATTAAATTTGTTGTTATGTGTGTGTTACTTACTTGCTGCATTATATTATTGTTATATGTGTTTTATATCAGTAGAAATACCTAAAGCACTAAAACAGTTAAAAACAAACAAAGACATACACCTGTTTCAAGTACTTAATTCCACAATTGTCAACATAAGCTAGATCATATATTTGTTAAGCTTTGGAGTGGGAGGTTCTTGTAAGTATAACAAGATGTTAAACCCTCATTTCAGATAAAAATACCAAGTTTAATTTTCCTCTAGCTATATATTTTCATTAGTGTTATTGTGGAGAGAGCTTGTATTTTTGCAGCTCCATTGTATTTTCTTGCAGGGATGTAATTTTATTGATGAAAATAATGAAGATTGGTGTCATGTTCAGCTTCTAAATATTGTTCTCCTCCATAGGTCTCTGAGTTTCCTTGGGCTTGGCCATCCCAGGAACCTCAAATCCCCTTTGTATCATTTTCTTTCGTTCTTTTCATTGCTTATTCACATGCATCTCTAGTTTTTATTTATTTCTATTTTTGCATTTAGTATTATTGTTTTCTTGTTGTAGGATTGAGTTAAATGGTTGATGTAACTTATTTTGTAGGATCACAAGCATTATTTCATCCTTGGAAAAGCTTTGGAAGTTCATAATAATAATTGAGTTTCTTGGATTAGTCTTCTTATTCCCAAATCTAGATTGTTGACCTCCTTTTTAGCAAAGAACAATGAATTTCTGCTATTTTTTAGAGCATGCTAACGAGCTTCAATAAAATTGATTCCACTTGTATTATATCAAAAAAAGCTTCTAGTTCATAAAAAAAATTACCCCATTGAATCTTCACTTGATTTGGTTAGCCATTTTTTAGATTTAATAGCTCACTAGTTCTCGAATTTCTAGATTTTCGACTAGTAATGTTTTTGATTTTTTAGCATGGGTTAACATAGGTACTTTTAAGTGCTTCCACCTGGAGTGGGGACCTAAGAAATCCTAGTTAATAAAAAAAAAATTCCCATCCAATTTGGGTTTGATTTGCTTGGTCATTTGATGAATTACAGTGAATATGTACATATTGTAGGAAACTTCTCCAAGATTTTTGAGCAAATCCATGCATCTCCCAACTTTGATTTTGAGTTCTGAGTGATCCTAGGCATTTTATCACTCCATTACACCCATCTACCACCTTCCCTAAGCCTTCCTTCTCTTGGCTATATCCTGTAGCTTTTACAGGGAATCTTGTAGGTTTCTAGTGCATCGTGTAGGTTTTCCTGAAATGGCCTATTTTGAGGCCGAATTGAGGGAAAACCTCTAGGAAGTCACCAAAAGCCTACCAAGGGTCTCCCACACCATCCAACCATCTCCTAACACTTCCATGCATCCTCCAACATCCTTAATTCACTTGCCAAATCACCAAAAGAAATTAGTTTGCATATTTGATTTTGCATGAAAAGAGAAAAAGGCAAAAACATATTTGTTTCAGTCCCTTTACTTGCACATTAATTATGTTTGATGCTTCTTACTTCCATGATTAGATAGTAGAATTTGGTTCATGATAATTTAGAATTATTGCAAAGCATATTTTCTTGGCAGTTAATTAGGAAATGGTGTGATTTAGCATTGAATTTCCATCTCTTTCCTTGTACTTCCTTTCTTGCAATAGGTTAAGTCTCCATTTCGAACATTTCATTCTCTGCAATTAGTTTAGGATTTGACTTCAGTACATGCACTCCATTACATCATGACAGAAAAGGAAGGACACATTGTATGCCGCACATATAGCACTGATACCTCTTAAGTTTGTACGAACCCTGGGTTGATAATTAAAGTCGGTAGCCTTGGGAGTTGCAGCATTCTTGTTGCAATACTGAGGCTCATCACTTGGATGCCTAAAACTTTCTTCACCATGTACCTAGAGGAATTTTCCTATCTCCACCCATCTGTCAAGAGTTCCAAAAGAAGCACAATCTCCACTCTTGACCCTCGGGAATTTTCATGAGACCACCTCAACCGAGATCCAAAATCTACTGGGCATTTGAAGCTTAACCAAAACAGGGAACCCACTACATCATGGCTATCTAGGAAATGGCAAGACAACGTTGAAACCATTGTCAATCTAGGAAAATCACATGCCATTGACCACAAAGTAACCAAATAACCACTTTCATGTACCATACATTCAAACCTGAGCAATGAAATCACACATGCAACCTATTACCTACAATTTTCTCATGTTATAGCTTCTTTTCCAGCTTTCTTCGTTGCCACGAATTCCTTTGCTTACTTGCTTCTTCTGTCTAAGTTCTCCTTCTCTCCAAAATCCAAGTGAGAATGCCTCAATGTCCAAGTGAATGCTAGACTTCTCCAAGAGTAACCAAGAAGTGATGAAGAGCAACCAAGAGTAGCCAAGAGAAGAAGAGAATTTTCTCCCTCTCCTTTTGTTTCCTTTTCTTTCTTCTCTTCCTTCATTTTCCCTTGCATGCATATTCTTGTCCCTTCATCTTCATTTTCTCCTATTTTCATTTATTTCTTTAATTCACTGTCATTTATTACTGTTTTTCCTCTTCCAATGCCAATGTCAATTTCCATAACCATTAATTAGCCACAATTGGTTCCCACTATAATATTTTCCCCTTATTTAGCTTGGAATATGTGTCCCATGACATTAGTTTGATTTTTCCTTTTATAATTCCCATTTATTTACATGGAAACTTAACCCATGGTTGCTACATTCTTCTACTTCAACAGGTGCTTCCAAGAATTCCCCAATTATTTCTACAATATCAAAGTCCTTTACTTATATTGGTACAAGAATGACTCTAACAACAACTACAAAGCTCTATGAATCAACTTGATGTTGATTAGTGTTTCTCCCCCTTATTATTTCCTACGAGTTGGTCCTTCTGATATTGAATCATGGCCTCATAGGTTTCTTGAATTGGGGGTTCTTCAAACCCATTTAAGATGACATCCCATAAAGTGATGTAGTATATTTCTTACCTTAATGACACACAAATCATACTTTTTACCAGAGAAACTAGGAGGCGATGGAAGAGAAGAATTTCTCCTCAAATCCTCGCTGATAACTCCAAAATTAATCAAATTCAATGCAAAAAGTCAAGCCCCTACTTTTAAATTTATTATTAATCCAATTTTTATCTCTTGAAATTTTTTCCTTTGACTGTGAAAAATTGAGATGGTGGTCCTGTGTGAGTCAACTACTCCACACCATCATTACTTCTCTTTCTTCTTTACCTTTTCCCCTTTTTATTTATTTGTTTCATTCCTTATCTCTCCCTTATTTCTTACCTTTTTCTTAACACCTTTTTGTGATGAAAAAGACTCTTACAAATAAAATTTATCTCACATATAAAATATAATAAAAAAACTAATGAACTTGTTCTAGGTACCTTAACACGGCTTACAATGTAAAAAACTTTTCAAAAATATCTCTTGAAATGACAAATTTTGTGGGCAAGCATATGTTTTCACTGTGCTAATTTTGCGCATGTCGAGCTCATCTCATGTCCTCAAATCATCTTAATTTGCTAAGAAATTCTTAACATTGGCTCATTTCATCATGCTCATATTGTTTTAGCACACTACAAATCTTCTTAGCTTATCTCGTCTTCCTTTGGAAATGCTTCTTTGAAACCCTTAATCCATAGCTCTCCCTAATAGTTCATTGGTAGCACTTAGGTCGTGTTTCCTCTCTCTTTAGCAAATTTATGGCCTTAGAATGCAATGAGATTAGATAATATATAGTTATGGGATAAGAAATGGGAGTGACTAGGGATTACAACAATGAAAAATGAAAAATATTACTCCTTTGTAATAT
Organism: Pinus tabuliformis; assembly: GCA_031772625.1. Taxonomy (NCBI): domain Eukaryota; kingdom Viridiplantae; phylum Streptophyta; class Pinopsida; order Pinales; family Pinaceae; genus Pinus; species Pinus tabuliformis. The sequence continues at coordinate 255,346,801 of CM062810.1, read as the reverse complement.
ATATTGGAATAATTTGATTGTGATGGATCTTTGATTAGTATGCCCATTAGAAAATCATCCCTCTAGATGATTAGATCATTTTTTCACAACCTCCCATGCCCTCTAACCTTAACCTATAATACCAATTTAATTAATGGGGGAGATAAATACTAATAGCTCCCTTATTTTCCTACCTTTTTTCTTAACACCATTTTGTGATGAAAAGACACTTACAAATAAATTTTATTTCACATGTATAATATAATAATAAAAGTAATGAAATTATTTAAGGTACCTTAATATGGCGTACAATGTAGCAAACCTTTCAAAAATATCTCTTGCAATGATCAAATTTTGTGGGCAAGAAAATGCTTTCACTAGGCTAATTTTGTGCATAGTATATGTTGAGCTCATCTCATGTCCTCGAATCATCTTAATGTGCTAAGAACTTATTAACATTGGCTCATTTCAACATCCTCATCTTGTCTTAGCACACTACAAATCTTCTTAGCTTGTCTCATCTTCCTCTGGCAATGCTTTTTTGAAGCCACTAATCCATGACTCTCTCTAATAGTTCATTGGTAGCACTTAGGTCGTGTTTCTTTCTCTTTAGCAAATGGATGGACTTAGAATGCAATGAGATTAGATTCTACATTGTGATGGGATACGAAATGAGAGTGACTATGGATTGCAACAATGAAAAATGAAAAAGGTGACTCCTTTGTAATATATATTGCAATAATTAGATGGTGATGGGTCTTTGATTAGTATGCCCATTAGAAAATCACCCCTCTAGATGATTATATCATTTCTTCACAACCTCCCATGCCCTCTAACCTCAAGCTATGATAACAATTTGATTGGAGGAGATAAATACTAATAGCTCAACACACAAATGAAAAAAATAATGATATATGACTCAACCAACAAGATTATTAGCATAGAATATTATCTTCATTGATTCACAACACACAAAAACACACATTTTCTTCTAGATAAATCTAGGATAACTCATAAGAAAGATACAACTAAAAATTAGTATCTAGAACTAAGTGTATTAATATTCTAACATCACTAGCTCTAGTCTACCCCAATACCAAGAACAAGTCTTGTAGATATCAAATGGTAATATCCTCTCCATGGATGAGTCGAGCTACTAGTTCCATGTTATGGAAAACTTAGATGGAACTACAATTGTCCTTTCTTATACCAAAATTCTCTCATGTTTGATGGGTTCTTTCCCATTTTCTCCTTATTTATGTTATATATTAGCAAATTTTTAAAATATGCATATCCTTAGAATTATGTCTACTTAACACTTATAACCATCAAATAAGCGACTTGAAAATTTACCTATACCTATAAAAAATTCTCATAAATTTCCACTATGAGTGCCAAATCAAAGTGAGCCATACCATGGAGCAACAAGGGAATGATCATGTCCTCAACTAATAATTGTATCCAATCAATACATACTACATAATGTGAGACTCAAAGACATATCCCTCAACTAGAAATGGTGTCAAGAAAAAACATACTACATACCATGAGACTCTCAGACAAATAACCATGAAAATTATGTTAAATTTATGCATACACCCACTTCGATAAATTGTATATAACTTAATATTCTTATTTCCCTAATTAATTATTCCACAAACCAACATTAATTTCTTTAACTATTAATCATTACATTCCTTACTATTGATTCATCTTTAAAAATTTCCACACACACACACACATATATATATATATACATATATATATATATATATCATAAAAATTTATAAAAATATATATAATATGTATTTAAATAAATAATTTTAAATTGCTTTGAAAGCATTTTAAAAACATTTTAGAGTACTGAACACCCTCTTCACTGCTGGAAAGGAAAAGACGGGAGAGATGGCCATCTATGTGATCTCGGTCTGCGCAAGAAATGGAACCCTTGGCATGGCGTTCGTCGGAGGCGGCGTGGAAGGGAAGGACGCAGACACATTTCCCTACAGGTTCGACAGTAAGATCGCGGTGCTGGAGTGTCTCGACCCTCCCCAAGTTTCTGAAGCGGCCCTGAACATGTGCCCAAATACCTGGAATCTACTGGAAGCCGTGGTTACGGCAGTTATCCTTCGTCCATCTCACCCACTGCAAGCTGGGTCAAAGGAAACTAGGGCCGATCTGAAGAAGAGGCCAGCAAAGCCGCTCGAGACCAGAGATCTACAGACTTTTTTAGTCTTTGGGCTCGGATCTCTTTCTGGGGGCGAAAATTTGTCAGAAATCGGTCTGATATATACAGGATCTGTCAGCCTAGGGATTGTCTGGCTCACCCATCTACAGTCGCTTCATGCATGCAAAGACGAAGGGTTGCATGGGGCAGATCCGTCTATGTACACCTTCGCATGGCTCAAAACCTATAGATCCAGGCTGGATCTCTCCAATACGAGCAAGTTTCAAGACCTTCAGGAGCCCAGGCCGCTGATCGGTGATTATATGCATCGATCCATCAGAAGGGTTGCAGATCGTGACAGGCAAATGGTAGAATGCCTCAATAGAAGCTCAGATCTGGAAGATCGCCGACAGTCAGATCACAAGGCAACCAGTAATGTCACCGTTTCAGGCAGAGCAGGAACTCAGCTAGATTGCAGACATCAGGTAACAAAAAATCGTTTTCAGATTTTCATAAAAATTCCAGAGACGAAATCTTTGTTAGTATGGGTACATGCAGAAAATACTGTGCTGCAGCTGAAGCAACAAATCTGTGCATTGTCTGGATACCCTAGACAGATCAACACTTAGTCAATGGCAGATGGTCTCTCCAAGACAACAGAACCATGGGAAGCTATGGGATTAGCCCAGGAGAAACCATTGTTTTGAACCTCAGACTGAGAGGAGGAGCCCCTCCTTAGGGTCAGACAAGCAGCTCAGGGGGAGACAAAAACTCCACAGGAGGGGATAAGGGGAAAAAGGCAGCATCTCAGTAGCAACCCAAAGGAGGTTCCTCATACAAAAACATCCTTCAGGGTAACAAAGATACAGGATCCTCTCCAGATCAAGGCAAGTATACTCCTAGGCCATACATAGTAGATCAGTTAGGGCAAACCCCAGCCCTAAGCTTTGAATCTACAGGGCTTGATGTTTTCGTTAAATCCTACGAAACGCAGGCCCTAATCTGTCGTTTTAACAGTTTTTGGCCTAAACCAATGGATCTATTCCATTGGATCTTCTCCACTTGGACCATGGAATGTGATATACATTTATGCTCCAAGGGATTTTTCATAGTTAGATTCGCATCCTCGGAAGTCAGAGAAAAAATCATCAGAGATGGGCCTTGGTTCTGGGCAACATCGGGGCTGTTCATGACACCATGGTTCCCAGACTTCGATCCAAACAACATGACTGTATCCAAAGTGCCGGTTTGGGTCTGTTTATACAACCTTCCTCTTCACTTTTGGAGTGAACAAGTCTTGGAAGGAATTGGGAACAACATAGGGAAATATATCAAAACAGATCTGGAAAGGATTGATGAAAGGGTATACACTTTTGCACGCATTTGTGTGGAAGTAGATCTAAGCAAAGGGCTGCCAGACAACATAAGACTGATCTACAAACAACAAAACTGGCTGCAAGCACTAGACTATGAAAATACTGCTTTCAGATGCAGGCTCTGCAGGCAGACAGGACACCTGCAAAGCACATGCCCAGAAGCAAAAAAAGCAAACAGTAAAAAGAAGCAGAAAGGGAAGCAGAGGAAAGGATGGCAATTTCCCCCCCTGACTCAGATGAAGAAGAATCAGAAGCAGAAGAGGACGACATCCCCGCAGAGAATGCAGAGGTATCCCAAGAAATGGAGACTCAGAAGGAAGCTACATCAGAAAACAAGATCACAAAGATCCACCAAAATCAGGCAGAGAAGACAAGCGAGGATCAAAGCATGGGAGGGATCAAACGGCATCACCACTCAGATACTTCAGACTCAGACAAGGAAACAGCCCCACAGAAAGCAGAAACACAGTTAGTCATAGCTTCGATCGAGCCCACTCAAGGAGAGTGGCGCAAGGTCGAAAAGAAAAAGGGGAGAAAAACTTGAAGCGTGAGTTTTTACTCACTGCCGGAATTCAGTTTTTTCCTCTCCTTTTTCTCTCTCCTCTCTTCTCTTTTCTTATTATTCTTTATGCACGTTAGTCTTCTAACGTTGCGAGGGGTGCGAATGCACTCGAGCCCATATGGGCAGCCTATGGAAATGCTTCAATGCATCTGCTAGTGTAACTTTTCATTTTTTAATAAAAGGTTACCGTTTTTTCCTTTGGAAAAAAAATGTATTTAAATAAATAATAAAAATAAATATAAATTAACCTATAAAAAAAAATTAAAAAAATACTTAAATCCTACTCTCTTATATATATATATATACACTTACTTCATGAGTTAAGTAATGAATGAATTTCCTACGTAGTGTATCGATGAGACCTTTCAATGACGTTTGATAACGTAGCTTATGAGTCTATTAAGGGGAAGGAAAGTTTTTGTTTTTCCATTTTATTATGTCTGCAGGGAGTTAATGTATTAGGTTTATCGTCAAACCTATATTATTTTATATTATTTTTGAATTTGATTTTAAAATATTTATATTTTTTAAATAATTTATTATTAATTTAATTAATTATCAAATTAAATAAAATTTATTTATTTTTTTAAATAATTTAATTAATTTATTATTAAATTTATTAAATTTTTTAAAATAATTTATTATTAATTTGATTGGTTATCAAATTAAACCTGTTATTGTTGATTGCTTTAAATTTAAACTTAATGCTATGCTAGTTGTACAATAATTTAATTATATTTGACCAGTATTGAGATTCATGCGGTTGGTAAATGCCCAAAAGCATTTCGTAAAGTGCAAAACACAACGTAAAGTGCTTTTATATTTTTCTTCGGAATAACTTGAAACATGTAGTGCTTTTATATCTTTCTCGGGAGTAACGTGAAACATGTACTGTTCTTATATGTTTCTCGGGAGTAACGTGAAACATGTTCGCACACCAAAACTGCTATTGTCACTTATCCATTGAATGGAATACATATGTTGAAGTATTGTCCCTTTGATTCGCTTCAATGGAATACATATTTCTTCAACGTAAAGGTGATTTATTTACATCGAAGAAAAACATTATAATTGGTTTAAGACTTTGGGATGAGGAAATATTTTGCCAAAATTTATTGTCTTAGAATGAATATATATAGTAATATAATTGTTTTATTAAGATTATATTATATAAATTTATTAAGTAGGAAGAGAATTATGTCGATTTTCCATCATTTCTCCGCGCAAAAATTGGGTGTTTTTAAAATCCTCGCTATGCGGGCCCTTAGTATTTCTGATAATGAGAGCTTTGATAAGGAGAAATCCCATCTCCTTAATGTCTTTGTGGAGAATGGCTATGGTAAGCGCCTTGGCCAGAAGGCTTTCCTGAAAGCCTCTAAAAATTCGTTGATTAAAAAGGAACCTAAATAATGCCTACTAGGTGTCCATCTTCCCTATGTCCAGGGAACCACGGACAAGATTGCTCGTATCCTTAAGAGGTATAATATTCCCTCAACCTTTAGGCCCCTCAACACCATTCGTAAATCCCTTCGATCGGTGAAAGATCCCGTTGACCCTAAAGACATGAAGGGTGTCTACTTGATCCCTTGTTCTTGTGGGACCCCTATATCGGGGAAACAGGGCGCTCCATCCATCAAAGGATCAACGAACATGCAACTGACCTAAGACATGGGAGAACCAAGTCTTCAGCGTTAGCAGAGCATGCGGAGAAGACCAAGCATCATGTTTGCATAGAGGAGGCCGAGGTTATTGCCAAGGTGGCGCAGTTCCATCACCGTAAATTCAGGGAAGCTATTGAAATTGAAAGAAGGCCGAACAATCTCAATAGAGATGATGGCTGGAAGATCAGTAGTTGCTGGATCCCTGCCCTTTCTTCTTAGTCTTGCCTTCTTTTCCCCTCCCCCCCCCCCCCCCCCCCCCCCCCCCCCCCCCTTTTTTATCCTTTTCTTGCTTTGGTGATTTCCCTGATCCTTCTCCTTTGAGCCTTGTCTTTTCCGTCCTCCTAGGGTTTTTCCTTTGGTTTAGTTGTTTTACTAATGGTCTTGTTCTTGACTTTAAATTTGGTCGCTCATTCTAATTTTTTCATGGCTTGTTCTATTAGATGGCTTCCCCCCCGCCACCGCTTTTTTTGTTTTTTGTTTTTGTTTTTTATTTGAGCCTTGTCTTTTCCTCCTCCTAGGGTCTTTCCTTTGGTTTAATGGTCCTTTTCTTGACATTTTTGCTTTTAAATTATGTCGCTCTTTCTATTTATTTTTTCTTGGTTGATTCTATTAAATGTTTTTTTTTTTTTTTTTTGTGCGGTAACATTAGATTAACATAAATTAAATCTAATAAATATTATTGAATCAATATTGATATTATTATATCAATATTAATTCCACGTATGGAACCATTATAAATTAAATCTATATTATTTCCAATACATATTATTAAATCAATATTAATATTATTATATCAATATTAATTCCACTAAATCGATATTATTAAAAAAAAAAACCCGTTCACTTATCCCTATATTGTTATTAAGTTGATTTAATAACCTAAGATTAATATATAAATTTAAGTGATTAATTAAAAAGGAATTAAATAAATTATTTTATTAACCAAGAAAAATTCTCTAAACCCCCCTTCACCATGAAATTCTAATATTATGAATTCAATATTATTAAATCAATATCTATATGACTAAATCAATATTATTAAATCCATATTAATATTATTGTTAATAATTTTAATTCCACTAAAACAATATTATTAAAATAACCCCCTTTCACTTATCTAATAAAAATAAGTTAACTTAAATAATACTCCATAGTAATTTTAATTGTTTAAATAAATTATTAATGAATTAAATATATGAACCACACTAGTTAGTTCCAAACGATTCGACAAAGGTTTTCTACATGTGATTTACACTGAAAATCTTTTTATAATTGTTATGAATTAGAGAAGCCTCAATTCTACAATAGGAAGAGAATTATATATATATATATATATATATATATATATATATATTATATATATATATATCAGTCATATATATGGAAAATTTTATGAGATTTTTTTTAATGTAAAATTTGAATGGAGGGTAATATTATTATCACTAAAAATAGATAATGAATTATATTTTTAGTCAAATTCATATTATTTTGAATTTGACTTAAAAAAATTCAGAATTTCTGAAGTTTAACATTACAAATTGAAATTTATTATTTTTTAAAAATAATTTAATTTATTATTATCAACAGTTATTGTGGATTGCTTTGAACTTTACACTATGCATTTATAGTCAAACACATTTTATTTTGGGTTTGACTTAAAAAAATAAAAAATTCTAAAGTTTAAGATTACAAATTGAAATTTATTATTTTTTAAAAACAATTTAATTTACTATTATCAATAGTTATTGTTGATTGTTTTGAACTCGACAATGTATTTATGGTCAAAACCATATTAATTTGAGTTTAACTTAAAAAAAATTCAAAAATTTCTAAAGTTTAACATTACAAATTGAAATTTATTATTTTTTAAAAATAATTTAAATTATTATTATCAATAATTATTGTTGATTGCTTTGAACGGGACTATGTATTTATGGTAAAACCCATATTACTTTGCGTTTAACTTTAAAAAAATTAAAATTTATAAAATTTAACATTACAAATTGAAATTTATTATTTTTTAAAACTAATTTAATTTATTATTATCAATAGTTATCGTTGATTTCTTTGAAGGAGATTACGTATTTATGGTCAAACCCATATTACTTTGGGTTTAACTTAAAAAAATCAAAATTTCTAAAGTTTAACATTACAAATTGAAATCTATTATTTTTAAAAATAATTTAATTTATTATTATCAATAGTTATTGTTGATTTCTTTAAACGAGACTATGTATTTTTGGTCAAACCTATATTACTTTGGATTTAACTTAAAAAAAATTCAAAATTTCTAAATTTAATATTACACATTGAAATTTATTATTTTTTAAAATAATTTAATTTATTATTATCCATAGTTATTGTTATTGCTTTGAACTTAAAAACATTAATATATACTATACATTAATATATACTAGTTATATAATGAATGATTTGATTGTGTACCATCAATTTGTTGTTTCTTAAATATTTTTAATGCTTTGTTTGACCGTGGAGGATTTTATGTTTGTGCTATTTTAATGAAAAATAAATAAATAATATAAATACAAAATACAATTGTAAGCGTCATGTGGACTTATAATATAAACATGCCGTCGTATTTCAAATACTTAATTAATTTATCATATATTTTTATTTTAAAGTTCATTTAAATTAAAATTTTTAATAATTTTTTTTTAATTTACTAAACATGCTGAATTTTATAAAGAAAAATAATTAATTTTTTTCATTTATCTATTTATACATTCATTCTCTTTTTAAAGCATTCATATAAATGTTTACATAAATGATTTGATCTAATTCACAGGTGGATCATAATCTAGATCACAAAGTAAACAGGGAAGCAAGATATCTACCAATCTAAGTTAACAATGTATATATAAAAAGAAATTATACTTCATGAATTTCTCATATAAATTTTATATCAAATAATATTTATATAAAAATATATTGATAATGTATTTTAATTAATTTTAAATGTCATTAATTAATACATTTTTTAATTTAATAAATTAATACATTTTAAAAAATATAAATTATAAAATAATTTATTATTATTTATATTATAAGTTTTAATTATTATTTTTATTATTCTTACTGTTAAATTTCTTTTTTACTATATTTAAATTAAATGCTAGAACCATCTACTATGCAATATTGGTTTTATATAATATTTAGTTTACAATTCTTTTTTTACCTTTTAAAATAAATTTACGAATTATATACAATTTTCAAATATAAGATTATAAATATTGCATTGATAATTTCCAATTTCTCAAATACAAAATTATTAACTCAAAGACCATTCAAAATATATGATCAAAATATATTTTTCCACGATTTTAACCATTATGGTAGCTAAGGCAATAGATATAGCGCCCCTATTAGTTTGTGAAGTGTTAATCTTAAAACTCAGAAAAGTAAAATATGTATTTATTTTAAATCATATATAAATTTATTAAAAATTAAACATTAAGTGTTAATCTTAAAACTATAAAAGTAAAATATGTATTTATTTTAAATCATATATAAATTTATTTAAAAATTAAACATTGTTAGCTAAGGCAATAGAGATTGCCTTAGTAACCCATTAATTTGTGAAGTGTTCATATAAAACTCATAAAGTAAAATATATATTTATTTTAAATCATATATAAATTTATTAAAAATTAAATATTGCTTAAAACAAATGGTCTCTAACATTGAACAAATTCCACTCATTTATTATTTTTTACTTTAATTTAATTATATTTAAACTAAACAATAAAAATCAATCACTCAACTAATTAGACAGGGAGACCCATTATCTCCGTTTCTTTTCATATTGGCAGCTGAAGGCTTGAGTCGATTTATTAAAAAAGAACGAGCAGCGAATAAAATCAAAGGTTTACAACTTTGGGGAAATAATTTGCCCTTAACTCATCAGCAATTCGTTGATGATATCATGCTATTTGGGGAACCAACTGTTAAGGAAGTGAGACATCTTAAGAGAATTCTGGACCTATTTGCTGAAGCTTCTGGATTGGAAATTAATAGAGATAAGTCATGTATTTTCATATTTAATACTATGGAACAGGTTAAAACTCACCTTATAAGACTGTTGGGCTTTAAGAGAGGAGAGTTGCCTACGAAATACTTGGGAAATTTATTGGACTTCACTTCCAAAAAGATGAAAAATTGGCAAGGAGTCTTGGACAAGCTGAGAAACAAAGTGGCGAATTGGGCCTTTAGAGTGCTAAACATAGCAGGAAGGGTGGTTCTGGCGAAATCAGTCCTCCAAGCTATCCCCATATATCCCTTGTCGATAATGGCGGCCCCTTTAGGAGTCTGTGCAAAGATTAGAGAGATCATAAGAAAATTTATTTGGGGGGGGGGGGGGGGGGGGCAAATCAGCAGAAAAAATGGGCCTTAGTTTCTTGGAGTCACTTAACAGAGAGGAAGGAAAAAGGGGGATTGGGTTTACGGGACCCGGAAAAACTCAACAAAGTGCTAGGAGCGAAGCTCTGGTGGCGCTGGTTAAGAGAGGGCAATGACCTGTGGAAAGCCATTTGGAAAACTAAATACAATATGCCTGACACAATAGTTGAGATTTTAAGACAGAGAGAAACCCCCAGGGGTTCAGCAATCTGGGATCTAGCTCGTCAAAACAGAGATTTGGTTGAGAATCATACATTCTGGGAGATTCGAGGTGGAGAGGAAGCTAATTTCTGGGATGACAAATGGCAGCAGAAAGAAAGGATGAACAAAATTCAGAGGGTCCAACAGCTTCAGGAAAGAATAGAAGGAGATCGAAAATGTGTCAGAGACTATTGGAAAGAAAATGATCTGGATGGAATCTGGAGAAAATGGACAGAACCGACTGAGTGGGACAGGGAGCTAAGTCAAGAACAACAAGAAGCTTATATGAAAGAGGTGGATTCCAGGAAAATTAGAGCTCGCACTGGAAGGGACCTTCTTAGGTGGGGGAACTCCATGAAAGGATCTTTCACCATCAAAGAGGCATACTACTTAACAGATACGCAGGCCATAGCTGAGGAGAACCTAGATTGGAAGATTATATGGGGAAGCAACTGGTGGCCGAAAGTATCCCTATTCATATGGCTTGCAACTAAGAATAAGATCTTAACTTGGGACAGAATTCAAAAAAAAGGCTTTAGTGGCCCGTCGAGATGTTGTCTCTGTAATACTGAAGTGGAGACCAGAAATCACCTACTGATTAACTGCTCGTTCGCAAAGAATCTTTGGATGGATACAAGAAGAATATTTGGCAAATCAGAGATAGGCCCCAGAGATCTCAACGAAATAATTTTCCAGTGGAATAAAGAGAAATTCCAATGTAAAGTTGTTAGCAGAGCATGGAATCTCATCTCAGGGTTCGTGCTATGGATGATATGGAAGGAGAGGAACCGCCGAGTGTTCCAGAACAAACTAAAGGATCCGGAAATAATTTGGGGACGAGCGGTCAAATTAATGAGGGAAACAATCCTGGTTGAGAAATGGGACGTGGAGGATTGGAAGGCAAATCAGTTTGAGGAGATGATCTTGAACAAATTAAACCTAAAATTTGAGATGGTTCATCACAAGCAGAACACCAGACATAATGCGCGAACCCAAAATTCTGACAAATTTAGCTATCCCAGAGAAAACTTCATCAAATTAAACTTCGATGGAGCATCGAAAGGGAACCATGGCGATGCTGGTTTCGGAGGCATTTTCCGGGACCGTCAAAAGCAGGTAAGGTGGATTTATGCTGATTGGGGTGGAGAAATGATGAACAACGAGGCTGAATTTTGGGCAATTCACCAGGGGCTGCGAATTGCTTTAAGAAATGGATATACAAATTTGGAAATTGTTGGTGACTCCCAGATCGCGGTTGAAATGTTGAAGAAGCTTAGCAATGGGAGAGATTGGGAAAAGATTACAAGCAGCTGGAGAACGGCTGGAATCGTCCAGGAGATAGCGGATCTATTGAAAAGGATTGAGTACAAACTAATCAATCACGTCAGAAGGAAAGGGAACCGCGCGGCCGACTTCATGGCGAATTGGGGATGCAAAGGTCGTGGCAGCACTGTAGACAGCCAATGGAAAGCGGTGCACGGTAGCAGGGAGTGGGCGGACTTGGCAAAAATCATAAATGAAGACCATGATCAAGCAACGAGCGAGAATGCGGGGATCAATGAGCTGGATGGATGAGCAGGTGTGGAGATCCCGCTTAATGAATATAGGTCAGTTTGGACAGAGGGGCGATATGATGACAAGGTACAGAGGAGTACATTGGCGGCGTGTGTGGAGAATGTCACAGGATCATCCCCAATGTGAAATAATAAATGCCCACGATCGGAGAGGAGGATGGAGCGGCATGTCAGATCTTCCGACAGCAGAAGTTAATCATAGAATGATGGCCAGAGGAGGCATCATCCCGGAAAGTAATCGGCGGCAAGGTAAAGTCGATTCAGAGGCATACGCTGAGGGCAGAGAGCTGATAAATACCCAAACCGGGAAGGAAAAGCAGCTATTTAGTCTCTCCCCAACTCGGCGAGCAGTGGACAGCACAACCGTGAGACAGCGAAACAGGAGAGAGCGCACTTGGCATCAGAGTATTCCCTGCGGCAGAATCGGAGTTAGCATGGAAACCCGGCTGAAAACCAGGGTGACAGAGGAGCAGTATAGTGCAATTGACAAGAACAAGAATCAGAAAGGTAAGGAAATTGCGAACGAGGAGCACCCAACTGAGATTTTGGAGATTGCGGACGAGTCTGAGGAGGAGGAGCCCCGAGGCGAGGGGAACAGGAGGTCTAACACACAGGACGGATTAGCAGACGATGAGCACCAGCAGATGAAGGAAGACCACCCTGCTCCGCAGGCGGCGAAAGTAAGGCGTTACGGCATGAGAAGAAGAGACAGGGGTCCTGGCAGCGGAATGGATTCGGGCGGTAAGAGGGGTCGGGGACAGAGCAGGAAGGCATATGAGGAAGGCGAGAACTCCAGGCAGGAAGCGGGACCAGCCAAAAAAACGAGGAGGACGATGAATCAGAGAATTCGTCGGGCAGAGAGGGCTTATCAGCAGAATACAAATCCAGAAGTTAGAAGAATTATGCAACATCTGGAGGAGGAGTCTCTCCAAGACCAATCTGATGAAGAAATGGAGGACTGGGAATTCCTGCTGCATGATCCAGGCAACACCAGGGGCAGAATGTCTCTGTTTAAACAATCTCTTCATATTTACTGGGTAATGAAAAGGCTGCTGGCAAAAGCTTTAGAGCAAGTTGCTACTGAGATGGTGGAGATTGCGCAGGGTGGCCCTGATATGCGCAGGGAATTGAGTTTCATCCGCATTGCTCTGGAGAGGCAAGAGGAGAAACTAGATGAAATACAACAGCTGCTGAAGGGAGTTCACCAGGGTGCAGATGGAGGAGCAAACCAGCAACCTGCAATGGACGATGTTTGAAAAAAGATATGTTTAGGAAAGCTCATAGTCTTATCAACTATAGTTTTTTGCATGTTTTAGATAGGGAAATATATTTTATGCAGACTAGTAGGATTAGAAGATCTCAAGACTGTCTAGTTTATCTTGCTAGGATTATCAGACTTTGGGCCTTTTATTTTTGGTCGGCCATTAAAAACTATAGATGGCTTAACTACTCGGTTTCCCCATGAGGGCGAGTTTATAATGGTTTTGATACTATGTTATGTTTTATTTTCTATCCAGTAATAGAAAGAGTACCACCTCAGCTTACAAAAAAAAAAACAATCACTCAACTACTTATAACACTAATACTTTTAATTTTAAATAATATGTTTAATTCTACTAAAACAATTTTTTTTTAAATTTATTATTTTAATATTAAATTAATTTTAATTTACATAAAAGTAAAATAAAATAACATTAGTTTAGATTTATCTAACCTTCACATTTATATATGAATAATAAATTTTTTATTAAATACTTAAAAGGATTTAGATGCAAATTCCTTCATATTTAAAATATCTTGAATTAAACATATGTCTATATTAATACTTAAGATGACGGAATTCATATTCATGCCTTAGATTAATAATAAAGTAGTTAAAAATGTTGTAGTTGGTATAGGTTTGTTTGTTTTAATTTTTTTGTTTTTTGTTTTTGTTTTTTGTTTTTTTTAATTTTAATACGTAAGTTAATAATTTTTTATTAAGATAAAGATATAAGGAAAAGTATTTAATATTATTTAAATAATTTACTTAATTCATTATGGATTACAGAAGCTTGAATATATAAAATATTTAATATTTTTAAAATAATAATGTTAGTGTAATTATATAAACTAAATGATAAATATTTATACATATAAAAAAGTAAACATCATTATGATTTACAAAATCATAAAATTAACTAAATTATAATTTTAATTATTAATTATAAAAATAATTAATATATGAATTAACCATATATATATATATATATATTAAAAAAGGCAAGATTTTTAACCATGGATATTTATCTTTATTTAACCACCAAGACTCTTAATTTATCATGCTAATAGAGATGTCTATTTTGCAATAGGGTTTCCACAATTTTAATTTAATTATAAATAATGATTAGATGGATTGTTTGGATTAACCTCCATAAAATATTCTTAGTAGAATACACAAATCAAAGATTGAGATATATTTCCAAAGTAGTTATGCCTTTTTTCCCTTTTAGTTAAATTTATTAATTAAAAAAACTTCATATAACAATCGTCATATGAAATGAATTATCATTTTTTGGGCATGTGACATTAAGGGACCATGATATTGGCCCATGGTATTGTAACAAAACCAAAGCCCATTTACAGGTTAAAATTCACTATGTTAAAGTGGGGGTGAATCTTATTATATGTGTGTGTGTTGTTTATATCTTTTTTTTGGTAGCTAGAGGAATTGGCAACACGGCTTGTATTGTACTCGTGTGACACAAGGTCAATTCCAAGCACTACCATTAGAACCTCTAGGTGAACCAGGTTGCCCCTAAGACACACTAAATTTACTTAACACACAAACACAATGCACTTCTCATTGAAGAAATGATGTTACATATAAATATTGGAAGTGTTGTCTAATGATAGACAAGCTAATGACTACCATTAGAACCTCTAGGTGAACTGTGTTGCCCCTAAGACACACTAAATTTTCTTAACACACAAACACAATGCACTTCTCATCGAAGAAATGATGTTACATATAAATATTGGAAGTGTTGTCTAAAGATAGACAAACTAACTTGGACTCTATCACTTGGTTGAGAGAATATCTCAACCACAACAGTATAGGACTACTTGTGGGGGAGAATCCCTCAACCATATAAAAAAGCTCTTAGATAATATGAATAGATTCATAAAACACATTGAGACAAGTGAGAATTCATGGGGGCTTCACTGGGGGACCAATACCATACCACGTGGGTTCATATTGGGGGATATATATTGAGGAAAAATTGACTTAATATATTGGGGGATATATAGGGGGTAAAGGGTTTTTATATTGATGGGTATAAAAAATGGAGCTCAAAGTTAATGAAAAAATATAAAGGGGTATAAAAAAATGTTAATGAAAAATGGATACCTACAATATCTAGTCAAAGTAGGGGTTTTTTAAATTGGGGAGGCGTATTGGGTTCATATTGGTAGGGGGTTAATAATGTGATTTTTAGAGGTATTCTCCAATATGTAGTCAAATTAGGGGTATTGTGTAATATGCCATGAACGCAGGCGATATGTCAAAGGTTCATTGAGTGAAGTCCCTGTGTGAGAATTACATATTCTAATACTCCTTCATAAACTTGTCTCAATCTCAATAAGGACAAAATCTACATCTAGTACAAATTAGTGTTTACAAATAAGATCATAATTTTGATGTCCATATAAAGAAACAACTATCCACCAAAATGTAGAGGTACCTAACCACTCCAATCATCAATGTACTATGATGTCTCTTCACGTACATGGTTCATTCAACAAACATGTACTTATACATGTACCTCCACCTTCGTCATCATCATCTGTTTTGCAACCATGTTTAATGTTTTTTTAACTAACCCTCAACCATACTTAGGATCTTCTTAGCTTACCCTCCCACAAGTAGTTTTCGAGTGACCATAAACCTACACTACAATGAAGGTACATGACCTAGTTACAATTTCAATCTCCATCAACTCAAACATAAATCTATATGCTTCCTTACAAACATATGTGTGTAAGTTGGTTATGGCTCTATCATTATTTAATATAATTTTACAACCTTTTTTGTTATAGTGTCCTCATATAACTTTACAACCTTTGTTGTTATAGTGCCTCCAAAGTGTCTGTTGAGGCATAGGAGGTAGATAGCGACACTACTGTGTAGAGTTGACAGTAAAATACAAAATGTTTGTTCTAGAAATCATGCACAGTAAATAACAGAGTGAAAATAGAGCATGCATAGTAAAAAGAAACAATTTTTTTAGATGAACGCAGTGCTATATGTGTGTGCATGCGTGTATGTATATGTATATATATATATATATATATATATATATATATATATATATATATATATATATATATATATATATAGATATAATAATACAATACATTACATTCACGTGAAACATGGAGGTTGTGCATCGTAAAATACTGTAAAAACATCAATTATTTAAAGAGGTTTTTCCATTTTTTAACTCCCCATATTCACACAATAAAACATTGTACAAAGCTCAGTTTCATCGTACCACCAAAAGTCTCTCCATAATTTTCTCGAGATAGTCGAATATTCTCTTGTCTGCAAAACAAAATTTTCATGAAATATCAAAAACACACATTGGTGTGTTAAATTTTATGAAGAGAATGACATAAAACCAAGGTATTGCACACATACACTAAGAATTAATTTTCCACAAATTTCAGGTGTTGGGTGGTACTTATTACTATTGCTAAATGAACTCATGTCTTGCAACTACATTTATTTCACACTGATATTTATAGGGATTTGATTTACTAAAGTATTGCATGCATGGGAAACCTATACACCAGTTTAAAAACACATTTACTCCACATCCTTCACCTAAAAACAAAATATGTCATTTGATTTCTTTTGTACTCATGTTATGGTTGTGTTGTCAATGCATTCAATCTGTGTAGTTGGGATTAATTTTCCAACACTCGCCTTAATCATAACTATTGTTATTGATAATTCCCAAACAATCTCTTAAATAGGCTAAACTATCTTTTGTCAATGTTTTTTTTAATATATCTGTGAACCATTCTTGTGACTTGTAGTGTTGCAAAATAACTTCACCATTTTTTGTCAGCTTTCTAATGAAATGATACTCAGTATCAATGTGCTTAATTATATTGTGAAAAACCAAATTCTTGGACAACGTAATTGCAAAATTGTTGTCGTGGTGGATTTTTGTGATTCATTCTTGTTGATTCCACAAATATTTCAACATTCTCCTCATCCAAACTGCTTGACATGTTGTTGTAGTTGTTGCAACATATTCAACTTTAGCTATCGACAATGACACTATTGGTTGTTTCTTGGAAGCCCATGAAATGACTCCTGAACCCATATGCAAAACATAACCCGACGTACACTTTTTGTCATCAACACTTCCTACACATCACTGTTATTGTAGCCAACCAGCCTAAAATCAGTTATTGTAGTGTATAAAATGCCATATTCCTTTGGCCCATTGACATACCATAGAATTATTTTGAGTGATTTCCATTGTGTCTCTTTTGTTGTCTCCACGAATCTTGAAACCAAGTGACCGCATACATTACATCAGGCCTAGTTTCTATCAAATACATTAATATGCCAACCATAATTTTATATAATTTTGGTTTGACATTGCTGCTACAATCTTCTTTGCTTAGTTTCAACACCATGACAGTTGGAGGTGGTGTGCGATTTTTGTTTTGCATATTGAACCTATTCAAGATCTCTGCAACATACTTTGCTTGAGAAATAAAAATGATATTTTCTATTTTCTTCACTTCTATTCCTTAAAAAGACCTCAATAACCCCAAATTTGTCATTTCAAACTCACTTTTCATGACTTCTTTGAAATTAGCAACCAGGAGATCATCACTTCCTATGAAAATCAGATCATCTAAATATAAAACAACTTTTAGAATCTTACTGTCACTCTCTTTGATCTAGAGAGTAGCCTCACAATCAAATTTTTCAAAGCCTTTGTCCAACAAGTATGTGTCTATCATGTTGTACCATGCTTGATTCATCCCATAAAGAGCTTTCTTCAACCTATGCACCTTTTCTTCTTGTCCTTGAGCTTCATAACCATGTGGTTGTGCCACCTACACTTCCTCTTTCATCCCTCCATCCAAGAATGTTGATTTCATGTGCATTTGATATGCCTTCCATCTATGTTGCATGATGATTTCCAACATTTTCCACACTATCTCGATTCTTGCAATTGTCTCCAATGTCCCTGCATAATATCTTCCGCATTGTTGCTTGTATCCTTTGATAGCTAGCATTGCTTTGTGTCTTTCAATCCTTCCTGCAACATTTCCTTTGGTCTCGTAGACCCAATTGATATCTATGAATTCTTTTCCTTCTGGAAGGTCCACTAACTCCCATGTGTCATTCTTTCCTATTGCCAATATTTCTTCATTTTTTGCTGCTACCCATTTTTCTTCTCTTACTACATCTTAAAAATGAATTGGGTCAACTACATGAGAAAATAATGCAAATAAAGAATTCAGACTTGCAATATTGTTATCTTCACTATGCTCATAAACTTCACTCAGATTTCTAAAGTTTTATCTTCTCATGCTAACCAAAGATGGACTTGACATCTTACTTGATGCAACACTTGGAGAAGATGGAGTTTTTGATCTCTATGAAACACTCAAAGGAGTATTTTCTTGAATCCATGGCATTGTCCTATTACTTGTTGATAATGTCACTTGATGTCTATTTTCTTGTGCTTGAATATGTGTAAGACTAGTCACCAATGAGTAATTACTTGCTGAAATTAATTCTTCTTTTTCTTCTTATGGTGTGCTTGCTCTTAAATTGATTGTCTTCTCCAAACTTCCATCCCATGTTTCCTCTTCTATGAACTGCACATCATTGTTGACAATGAATTTCTTGGTTAATGGATTGCAGAGCTTGTATGCCTTGGATTCATCACTATATCCAAAAAATATGCATTTCTTCCCCTTGTTGTCCAACTTTTCTTAATTCATTTGGGACATGTCTATATGCCACACATCCAAGCACTCTCATGTGAGTGACACTATGCTTTCTTCCACTCCATTCTTCTTCAGGAATCATATTCTTGACACTTTTGGTTGAAAACCTATTTATAGTATATGTTGCATAGGAGAGAGCTTCAACCCAATATTCATTGGGAAAGTGATTTGCCTTCAACATGTTCCTTTCCATTTCCATAATTGTCCTATTTTTCCTTTCTGTGACACCATTTTGATGAGATGTATACCATATTGTAAATTGATTGTGAATTCCATGCTCCCAGCAGAAATGTAGGAAGTCATTTTAGATGTATTCTCCACCTCTATCAGTCCTTAAGACTATGATGTATTTCCCACTTTTGTTCTCAACAAGATCTTTGTATTTATGGAAGTGCTCAAACACTTCACTTTTCTGTTTTAGGAAGTAGACCCAATTTCTTCCTTGTGTAGTCATCTATGAATCTCAAGAATAATAGATGCCACCAATTGATGGAGTTTTCATTGGTCATCATAAATCTAAATGAACAATCTCCAAAGGTTCATGTTCTCTTATTGACTTTCCCACTAGAAATGATTCTATATGTTGTTTGCCCAAGATGCATCTTCACATAAGTTATCCAATCTTCCTATGAGTGGCAATCCCATTATCATGCCTTTCCTATGTAGCAAATTTAAACCTCCAAAGTTAAGATGCCCAAATATTAGATGTTGTAACTACTCTTCATCCTGATATGACCTCTTCTTGAAATTTTGTTTGTGTGAAAATTGCAACATTTCTTTCATATTCTAGTTAATTCATTGAGAGTTATGCTTGCACACCTTCTTGCTTCAAATGTGGTTTTATCTCTAGGGGAAACACCATGTTACTTGTCATTTTAACCTTTTATATCTGCTTCTTTCTTGGAAATTTATCCGAAATTATCGATTCTACATTTTCGAAAAATACTTTATAACCCTTTTGCATGAGTTCTTATCAAATTGTGCTTAAAATTTGGAACAAAAAATACATCTAAAATATACTTATTCTACCCTTTCCTAGTTAGAATATTAACTCTTCCTTTACCCATGACTGACACTTTGTTATTAATTCCTAATGTCACATAAAATTTTACACTTTCATCCAAATTAGAAAACATTTCTATGTTTCTTGTCATGTGGTTTTTACACCCTGAATATAGAGACAATACATATTTTTCTTCTCTTGTTCTACATTACATGCTAGAAACATATTTTCTTGGTTCTGATTTTCTTTTGTGAAATTTGTATTTGGTTTGTTACTAAGATCATGTTGATTCTTTCTACATTCGTTTGCATAATGCTCATACTTCTTGCAATAATGACATTGAAACTGAGATTTATCATACCTTTGACCTTGTGTTTGATTGGACCTTGACTTGGGTTTTGAGTGCTACCTCTTCCACTTTAACTTGAAAGGTTGCTTCTTCCACCTCTATGTGGGCTTTCTCCTCTTCCTCTAGCATTTGATATTCCTCTGCATTTACATTGACCAATTGAGACATGTGTCTTGAAGGCCTGCTCCATTGAAGAGTTTGTTGTTCTATTCAATGTATGTTCATAAGAAATTAGGGATGCATGAAGCTCATTCACTAAAAATTGTGTGAGATCTTTTGTCTCTTCTAGGACCACAACAATAGGATCAAATTTTGATGGTAAACTTCTCAAAATATTTTCAAGTATCCTAATTTCTTCAAGTGTCTGACCATGAGATCTTATTTGAGTAACTAATCCAATTACTTGTTTGAAAAATGAGTCTATTGTATCAGAATCCTTCATAGAAATGGTTGCAAAATCACTTTTCAAGATTTGTAGTTTTGTTGTCCTCACTTTTGTCATTCCTTGAAATGTTGTCTGGAGAATATCCCATACTCTTTTAGACTTTGTTGCTGATGTAATCCTTGGAAATATGCTCTCATGCACTTCTTGAAATATATAAGATATGGTTTTTGAGTCCTTCTTCCTATTGTCTCTCAACAAGTCTTTTTTTTCTACTTGTGTCAATGCATTGTATCTTGCTACATGTGTTCGATATTGGAACACATTCTCCACCAAATACCATATGTCTTGAAAGAAAACAAAGCCCCCATTTTAGTTACCCAATAATCATAGTTCTTACCATTAATCTAAGGTATTCTAGGATTTGTCAAGCTCGTGCTTCAAGCTACCATTTCTAAGTGTTAATAAACTTGAATCCTTGTTGGCAACTCTCCTTTAGTAAATTTCTTTCGATAAGTTGTCTACTCACAAAATTGCTTATTGGTAAATGTTCCCTTCTTTGATACCACTTAATAATACTATAATGTATTTGATAGTAAGAAAAAATGTATGATTGAGAAATGATGCAGAGTAAAGAACAAAGTGAAAACAGAACATGCAAAGTAAAACAAGAAACAAAAATATGAACGCAGTGCTATCTATCTATCTATCTATCTATCTATCTATCTATATATATATATATATATATATATATTATATATATATTATATATATATATATATATATATATATATACTTTCATGTAAAGCACGGGGCTTTAAATATGGAAAAATACTGTAAAAGCATCAATTTATAAATATTTTTTTTGAACTCCCTGTCTTCACAAAGTAAAATACTGTAAAAAGCTTTGTTTCATCCACCCACCAAAATTACAGCTAAACATTTTCTTGGTTGCAAATCAAAAGCTTCATGACATATAAAAAACATACATTGGTGTATTCATTTTTATGAAAAGGTTGAAATTAAACCAAAGTATAATGCACATCAGGGAAAATTTTAAGAACCCCCCTAAATGTATATATATAATAAATGGGTGAATCCCCATGATACATAGGAAAAATGGAAGATGATTTTATCAATAATATAATATGTATATATAAATTTTTTGGCGAATCTCTCACCAAATTATATTATCTTGTAAAATCATGGCGAATCTTTCATTGGATTATAAAATCTTGTAAGATCTTGGCGAATATTTCACTGAATAATAAAGGCTTTGTAAAGGGCTAACAAAGTTCATAATGAGTATTTCTTGTAATGGCTTGAAGCCTTGCTAATCAATCCATCAAGAACCAAAACAAGTATATTCCTTATAAGTATATTCCTTATATGGAATATAAAGATATTTCTCATGGAAAGTTAATTAGGTTTAGTGCAGGTGGTAGGGAGAAATCCTACATGTGACAATGTGTTGGACTCATAATGAGTATTTCTTGTAATGACTATGAGCCTTGTTTTCTAAGAAATCCCTCGAGGACTGAAATATGTATATTACTCATATGGAATATAAATATATTTCTCATGTGTTGGAATATAAATAAATGAGTGAGGAGTGGGAAATGAGCCACAATAATTCCTTAGAAAATTGACATGAAGAAGATAAGTGCAAGAAATAAAAAAGGTGAAAATGGAAAAATTGAGAAGAAATACAAGGGAAAAATGGTGAAACAACAAATTAATAATCCATGGAAGGAACAATGATTAGAGATAGTGAGGGGAGATGTTCCCTCAGCCTAAGGGTAACAAAGGTAGACATTAGAACTCTCACTTATGCAAGTATAGTTAAACATACATTAAGCTCTATGCCAGTCATGAGAGGGAGGAAATCTAGGAAAGAAATGTGAGAACAAGAATTTAAATGGAACAAAGCATTGGGATTACAATCCTTTCTCATTGAGTTTGGGTATTTCCTTTGAGGCCTATTGAAAAATTAGGAATGATCTATCTATGTATCTTGTTATATAATTAGTTTGTAAAATAGTTGCCAAGTAGCTATGTTAGAGCATGGATTTTGTGAAATGTCTTTTACTCATCCTACCTATCTTTAGATGGAGATGAACAAATATGAGTATTGGAGATAGAATTCCCCCATTTTTTTGTTGTAACAAATTGTACAGGTATAGCCATGTCCATCATTAAGTATGACCCAACTGTATCAACAATATTCCCAAACCAAAAACTTTTTAGTACTAAAAAGCATAAAAAATCCAACATTACATACTAAAATAACATATTAATAAAATCTACATGGTCAAAATTAGCACAAAATGTTATAGCGCATAAAGGTTTGCAATTGAAATCAGCCTTAAAACTCTTGCAGCCAAGCAAAACAATGATAATAAGCCCACATCTCCCTTGGAATTTTATGTATCAAGATGAAACCCCAAAATGCAAAGCCCTAGCCGAAAATAACTGAGAACCCCTCGCATCAGTCAAAGAAGAGGTTTCTGCCCTGCGAAAATGCTCAACATTTCAAAGTGATGTCCTTAAAATGTAGATCCCTACATATATTCGCAAGAGCCAAGAAGGAAGATGAGATTTTACAATTTGCGAGCAGGTAAATAGCCTGATCATGATTTAAGTAATGTTTTATTAAATTTTGAGGGTTGCGGCTTGCAATTCAACTCAAAAAAATTATAATGAGATTAACTTATTTATTCTTTATCTTACAGTATTTTTTGAACTTTTCCAGTTTTTACATCTTAGTATCATCCTCCCAACAATCTAAGTGCAAAGAAGCCTATCATGTGGCAAGGAATCTTTTTTTCTACTAGGGTTTTGGATTTTAGACCATCATTGGAAAACTTGGCTTGGTGTGAATAAAAATAAGTTTTGAATATTTGGTTTTTAAATATGTACTAGTTAAAAAAGATTTTATATAACATTTGAAACTGAGAGATTTAGTTTTCAGTTTTGAATATTTATTTTTTAATCTATATTAATTACAAAAGTCTAGGGAGAGATGTAGTTTTGAGAGAGATTAGTAGATAAGTGTTGTTATGATTTTTCTTAGTGAATTTCAGTTTTAAAATTGTCTATATTGACAAAAATTATTACAAAATATTTAAATTTTAAAATGAGTATACATGGTCACCTTAGGTACTATGATTGTTTCCTTAACATGATAAAAAACGAACTAGCTAGAATCTAGCAACACTTTAGGATACCTCTAAGGACACATATAAAATAATAATTATAGTTATCATATTAAAATAATAATTTATGTTTTAATTTAACGGAGTCAACATAATATTATATTTCATGATGGTTTATTTTCATATATATATATATATCTATATATATATATATATATATATATATATATATATATATATATGATGATGATGATGATGATGATGATGATGATGATGGTTAACGTCCGCTGAGACCAAATAATGATCTATCGGACCTAAAAAGACAAATTATTTATTTTGATTTAAGATTTTATTCCTATGCTCAAAAAGCTTGGAGAGAAGCCTCCCGAGTTCACTATAATTTTGGCATTGTAAAAGGCTAGGAAGGTCAGTATTGTAACAAAGGTTGTGAAATTGAGATCTAATGTGGTTGTATGCAGGGCACTCTAAGAGGAAGTGGTTTTCATCCTCGATGCTCCTATTCTCACAAATATGGCAGATCCTTTCCATCCATGGCGTTTTAGGAACTGCCCAACGGCTAGTTTCACTATGGAGCTCATGAGAATTCGTTCTAATCTTTGCTATATTAATTTTCTTCTTTGAGCTAGTTAGAATAGAGAGATACTTTTGATCTTCAAGGGTGGGGTTGATGGCCTTCTTATAATAACTTAATTTTCTTTTAGACGCTAAATCTTTCTCACACCACAATTTTTCTTTGAACTTAGAAGTAACAATATCTTTAATGTTATTTATGTTTTGCAAAGCATCATTCTCATTGATCTCCCAATAGTTTAGCCAGGCCCTTGTGTCCTTATGCCATCCTCGGTTAAGCCTTAGGTGGTTTTGGCTGGAATTTAAAGCTAGCTTAGGAAGTCTATGATTGTCTATGTTATTGAGCTTGTGCTTGTACAACAAAAACCTGCGCATAGCTAGGCTCTCAATAGGAGAAAGACCTGTTTCTATAAGGAGAATAGGATAGGGTGTATTACTTTTAATTTTCAGGTTGTAAGTTATAAAACGCTTCTGGATTTGCTCAATCTTCCTCCATGATTCTCTGGAGATGCTGCAGCCCCAAACTTCACAGGCATATAAGATAACAGGAGTGACTAAAGTCTCAAAGAGGAACTTCTTTTTATCCCACATTACGAGGTTTGCTGTTTTACAATTATTTTCAAGACCAAAATAAGCTTTCCATCCCCCATTGATCCTTTTCTCAATGCTATGGTTCCAGTTGAGCTTGTGATGGATATCAATTCCTAGGTACTTGTAAGAATACACTTCCTCCAAGTTATTATTGTCATACATAAAATTAGCACAAGTGTCCTTCTTGGATTTGATAATCATAACTTTTGTTTTGTCTGTGTTAACAGTCATACCCATGGTAGAGCAGAAATCCTTAAGAAGCTTGAGTTGCTTATCAAGATCAGAAGGGCATCTTGCCAAAAGAACAATATCGTCAGCATAGAGAAGAAGGATAATAACTATCCCAGCTAAGATTGTGCCACCACATCCTGCTTCTTCTAAATAACCTTCGAGATTATCGATGTAAATGCCAAATAGAGTAGGGGAGAGGGGGCAACCTTGTTTAACTCCAATGTTACACTTAATATCTTTTGACCACCCCTCATTGTTCTTTAGCTTGGCAATTACATTCTCGTATAGCCTTATAGCAGCAGCTCTTAACTCAAGAGGAACCTTTAGCTATTCTAACCTATTCCAAAGGTTGTATCTAGGAACCGTATCGAAAGCCTTTCTAAAGTCTACAAAGCAGCAAAATAATTTGGATTTATCATTACGACATTCCTCTGCAATGATCCTTAGGTAACAAGGTGGTCCGTTGTTGAGTGATGCCTTCTGAAGCATGCTTGGCCTTTAGCCCGCTTACCTTAACTTTCAAGCCATATGCTTAACTTTTTTTCCAGAATACTACCATATAATTTGGCTAAGAGAGGGCTGATCATAATTGTCCGATAATTAGAGGGGTTATTTGTATCTCCACTTTTAAAAATAGGGATAATGAGGCTCTCAGTCCAAGGTTTAGGGAACCCTTGCTTAACAGCTTGATTGAAAAGCTTGTGGATGTGGGGGATGAGGACAGGGCCTCCAATTTTTAAGATTTCTGCCGGGTAACCTTCAATGTCCTTAGCTTTCCCATTCGCGAGGCGATTAACCCCAAACTTGATGTCTTCTAAAGAGAAGACTTCTTTCGTTGTGAGCAGGGTTTCCAAATTATCCATGACATTAGGAGATTCATAAAGCTTTTTAAGATAAGAATTCCAATCGTGAAGAGCAATTTTATTATTATCCTTAGTCTTCCTAGTCAGAATCTGCCTCCAAAATTTCTTAGGAGCTACCTTAGAGAGGTGTAAGAGATTCTCCTGTCTTTGACGAATGTACTGCCTCTTTTTCCTTTTAATTAGGGCTTTGTATATTCTTATCTTGTCCATTTTAAGAGAATCATCAACAGCTTCCTTAATTGCTCTCCTCGCATTTTTACAATCTTTTTCATACCAAGGATTGGTTTTGCTATTTCTTTTATTATTTGAGACTTCAATTGAGAACTTTTTAATAGAATATGAGAGGGTTGTAGTAAAATTATGATATAGGTCTTCTATGTTGTCTATACTAGATAAAGGAGGCAAATTAGTTTTTAATTCATTTAGAAGGAGGTCCTTTTTATTTTTATCAAATATTAAGTTCTTTTGGTTGTAAGTATTATTTTCTATGGGAACTCTATGCATGACAAAATTTAGGGTTATAAGTAAAGGCCTATGATCGGAGTCAGGCTCGTGGTCGTTTAAGATGTCAAAGTTTATCATTTCGTTGTATAATGGAAGATCGGAAATAACGTAGTCTACCACGCTGCTACCAAGTCCATGGATGCAGGTCATATATATATATATATATATATATATATATATATATATATATATATATATATATATCTACATTAGACAAACCCTTGTAACTTGAAATGACCTCTTTAGTTTTGGAATTATATATATATATATATATATATATATATATATATATATATTATGTTTTGTGAGTGATTAAAGTGATTAAATCGTTAATATACCATATTTTACTGTACACAAACTATAAAATATAAAGCAACAAAAAAACCATTTTTCTCATGATATTCGAAAACCTGAAATCTCCCAACAATTACTAGTGCTTCGAGCTTTTCTCAGCCCCATAATTGATATTTTTCATATTATTGATTTTTATTTTAATTTAAAATGAAAAAAAAAATTAATTAAGTGGATAGATGTCTTTGTTTTGGAATAGGGTTTCACAATCATGATCAACCAATGCAAACTTCCCCAGTGATATGTAGAATATGGGCACTTAATAGGAAAGGGTCATAGATGCTTCACTTGATCAAAACCATAATCAAAAGTAAACCATATCCCTATATAAAAAAACCTTACATTTTTCAAATCAGAGTATACTACTTAAAGAATTCACAATATACCTTTGTTTTGATACACACCAACCTAGTTCCATCCTTAGTTAAGGTGAATGGGAAATGAAAATCAAAACCTAGTGAGTGAGAAATGAGAATCAAAACCGAGAGTTTTGAGGGATACCCAGAGGAAGAGGGAGAAGATGGATCTAGGCTAGTTTTTGAGAATCAAAACCTAGCGAGTGGGAAATGAGAATCAAAACTGATGGTGTCGACGCATAGGAAGAGGAAGAAGGAGAAGATGGATCTAGGCTAGTTTAATTCCCCTTTAAAAAGACTATATTCCACATGAATATCATGGGAAATACCATGGGCTCTCATAAACTTGGAGCTCAAAAACCACTGGTAACTTCACAGAACAAGACAACATCCTTGGATGTAATAAAAAAAAAACTCCCAAATGATAGCTAGAATATGGGCACTTAATAGAAAAGGGTCATAGAGGCTTCACCTTATCAAAACTAGAATATAGACACTTAATAGGAAAGGGTCATAGACGTTGCACCTGATCAAAACCATAATCAAAACTCATCAAAACCAGAATATGTGCACTTAATAGGCAATACCATAATCAAAAGTAAACGATATCCCTATGTAAAAAATATTACATTTTGCAAATCCAATTATACTACTTTAAGATATCCCTATGTAAAAAAAATCTTACATTTTGCAAATCCAACTATACTACTTTAAGAATTCATAGCATACCTCTCTTTAGATATACACGAGCCAAGATCCATCCCTCTCTAAGCTTGAGAGATCGAGAAATCTTGGGAGATCGACACTTAAGCCTAATGCGAAATGTGAATCAAAATTGAGGGGGGAGAGAGAAAGAGGGAGAATGAGAAGATGGATTTAGGATGGTATAATTCCCCCCTTTAAATAGACTATATTCCACATGAATACCATGGGTTCTTATAAACCTTGACCTCAAAAACCAGTAATGGACAAAACAATATCTCTTGATATAATAAAAAAATAATAATGTAGAATTTTCATTTTTACATAGAGTTATTTTTATTTTTATTTCAAATTTACCTTTACTCAACAAAAATTGATTAAAAAAATAATAACCTAAATTTTTTACATAAAATAATAATGTAGACTTTTAGTTTTAACATAGGGTTATTAATTATCAAATCTCTAGATAGATCCAAATTTAAAATGGATCTAGGTTTGTTTAATTATTAATTATTATAATTACTAATTTTATTTTTTTAATGTAATTACTACTTTTATGTAATTTCATTGAGTCAAAATATTTTAATTTGTAATTAATTAATTAGTAATTTTTTTTAATTTGATTGAGTCATAATGTCTAGATAACATAGCATGACATTACAATATCTTTTCCATGCCAAAAATGTAATAACATTAAATTAAAAAAAGAAACTATAAAATATTTTGATTGTAAAATGAGAGATGGTTTTTGGGCATGTGGTATTGATAAGTCATGGTATTGACCCATGGGATTGTAACAAAGCATGTTCACAACTTAATAATGTCCATGGTAAAGTGGGGGTGAATATCCATGGTTAAAAAAATTGTTATATTATAAGTATTAAATTTTTATGTGCTTACTAATAAAGTTTAAATATGGTTACAAAATTATTAGACTAACTTATATGGTAAAATGGATCTTAATTTATAACTATTATTTATATCTCATATATTTGAATGTGATAAGGGATTTAGATATATCTTAAAAGTAACTATAATATTTTTGCTTTTAGATTTAATTAAAAAATGTTATAGAATTAAATTCAAATAAAATATTTATAAATATTTTGATTGTGAAATGAGAGATGGTTTTTGGGCATGTGGTATTGGCCCATGGTATTAAAAAAAATTGCGCCCAATGTAAGGTATTGAATCATTTTAATCTCCCAAGCCAGGGGCAAATATCAAAATTCGGTGATTTTAAGGGAATATGATTTCCCAAAATCAGCAAATGGGGCCAAATGAAGTTTCGGTTAGTTTATCCACCCATTTTTTATTTTTGGCTAAAGTCAAAAAATTAATTATTTTTTAAATGAAATTGGGGCTAATTATATGAAAGGGGTTTTTAATAAAAAATTCGTCCTCTTAAAATGTAAAAACCCTCAAATTTCGCGTTTGGGCTATAATTCGCCCCTAAAATTTACCATGATGCACATACATTAAAAATTAATTTTCCAAAACTTTCAGGGGTTGCACAATACATATTACAAATGCACAGTAAACTCAAACTCTTACAGATTCATTTACTGCATGCTAATTTTTATATGGATTTGATTTATTGAAGTATTTTAGGCATGGGGAAACCCATATGTCGGTTCAAAAACACATTTACTCCATGTTATTCACCTAAAAACAAAATATTCCATTCGATTTTTTGTGTAATCCTGCAATGGTTGTGCTGTTAGTGCATTATCTTTTCTTGGTCAAGTAAGAGTGGAGCCTTCAATTAACCGATAAAAAGATTACATATGGTACACATCTTTACAAGTGTAAAGACTAGCAACAGACAGACCCGTTGATGGTTAACAGACAACAGGGTCAACAAAACCCAAAATCATATATTGCATCGCGGAGTTACAAAGACTCAATAGCATATGCACATAGGATTCCCGACTTGTGATATGCGATTTCCCTTTTCCACCGTTGACCTCATCTGCCAGATTAACGATTGTCACAATATCGCATCGCATCATCATGTGATTTCATCGCTCTCGCATGCGATATGCGATAACATCTGGACTTCAAATAAATTGAAACCGCATCTATAATCTTCTTGGGTCTACTCGCCCAAGCCTTATCGTTCAATCTCCACCGTCGATCTTACCTTCAATCTGACGGTTAATACTTCCTCCGATCAACAGAGCTGCTTGGTGATCCAACACCATAGATCAAAACCCATTTGATTTGACGATCCACAATGACATCGCTTCAGACCACTTACATGACATTTAACAGCCTTACGGAGCCGATAAGGATTATACAACCTTAATTTATAAATGTTCCGGTCCGCCCTTGAGGTTAAAATTCGATCTCTTTACGGCCCGATATTCGTTGGACGATGAAGGCCATTAAATCCTACGGTCAGTGATCCTACATCTAGCATACAGAATAACTAGCTCTCAACCCCCGTAGTTGACTATGACTTAAGCATTGACTATGGGATCGACACTTAGGATCTACTGCGACATTTCAACTAGGCTCAAGGACTTCCGCTCTCTCCCACTCCTGCTAGTATACTGATCACTATCGATCCACCATATCGATCTGATGGTCCAGATCAATTCTCTTATTTCACCTTCCACCAATAATTGGATTGAATCTTCGTTGTTCATTTCTTAGCTCCATCTTATGCAACTTAATCCTGGCCACCCATCACGAACAAATCTCGTACATTGATATTCTAGATCCAACGGTTACTATGCATCAACACTTCACTTCTTCGCTCTTATCTTCATTTGAGTTTTTATGGTTAGGGTTTACTGCAGCACTTCAACTCTTTCCTACTTCCTCCTGCTCATTACTCATGATCTGGAAGTGCGCCATATCTTTGGCAGCCTATCATTGACAATCATCACGTAGTTTACCAGAGGGTATAGAATCCAAATCGTACCAAATATAGCTTTCCTTACATAGCACTCCTTCATTTTCCAGACGATCAGCTAACATATTGGATTTTCTTCGAACATGGACGAAGTTGATGATTCTAAGGGTTCGCAAGTGGGAATGAATTCGCTAAAAGACCTATGATAACCTCCAATGTTTTGACACTTTTCCAGGTGTCGTTCCATTACACATTTTCTTGGCCGCATTAATGACCAATCCAGAGTCAGCTTCAATGATGGCATTGTGTAAATTTGACTTCATCAGGATCTCCAGGAATTTCTAAGGCCATGAGCTCCGCCATGTTATTAGTGGTAGTCCCAAAATGACTGTGAAAGATATCCTTTATGTGCCCCTGCTCATCTCTTATGACACCACCAAATCCAACCATCCCTGGGTTGCCCTTAGAAGCCCGTCTATATTGATTTTCAAAAAACCATGAGGAGGAGGTTGCCAGATATCTTCACCAGCAATTGTTTTGCTCACATCGTTGTCAGTGCCTTGGGGAACCAGAGAATGGAGACCCAACTGTAGCAGTATGCTAGCATCTTGGGGCGATGGAAGGTCCTCAGGAATTTTCCACATAAGGGCTCCTATGGTATCTTTAAGAATTTGGACAATGATGTTCTGGGTCGAGCCTGTTTTGTTCTTGAAAATCATGCCATTGCGTTCTTTCCAAACATCCTAGATAATAAATCCTAGAACCAGAGTCCAAGCCTTGTTAATGGTTTCATTACCTGAGAAGTATTTCCTCCAATTCTTCAAAGTGTTGGTGATGTTGACTCTGCACCTGTCAGTTTGCTTGAAGCCTGAGGTTGCCCAATCCCACAAGGTTGAGGTGAAGGGGCAGAGCTTTAGTAAATGTTCCATCGTCTCCTCCTATAAGCCACATAGATGGAATTTGGATGGGCCAACAAATCCCCTTTTTAGAAGATTCTCCCATGTGAGAATTTTCTTTTGGTGAACCAACCACATAAACAACTTGATTTTCATACATTGCAAGTTTTGCCAAAGGTAATTCCAAACCTGATTAGGGTTTGGATAATCAAAACCTATGGCCATGAATTTAGCTTATTTAACGTTCCTTTGGTGTTTCAACCCCATCTTAGTTGTTCAGATGAGAATGACACCAAAATCTTCCTCTGCTCTAGGTCAAGAGCAAGGGAATCTGCCTGGGCCTTCAAAGGACTCTCTTTACTATAACCAAGATCCTTCCACATTATCCATTTACCATTGTCCCTTACCTGATCCTAGAAGTCACTTACCATAAGTAAACCTTTGTTTTCAGTGTCATTTTTGAGATCCGTTAGTTATTCTCTAGAAACATTTGGTTCCTGCTACCAATTATCCTCCCAAAACTGTGCAAGGTTCCCAGCACGGATTTCTTAGAATCTATGCTGCTGGACAATGGCTCTATTCTCCCAAGAAAGGTTCCAAATGTGGGAGCCCTTAATGAGCCCTGACAATCAGATATGATCCCTCTCCTGCCAATTAATTGCATATTTTTGTTTCCAAAGCTTGGCCCAAGGGGTTGCCGATTCCTTGAGCCACCTCCACCAAAGTTTGGCTCCTGAAACTCTGCTGAGGATTTCAGGGTCATGAAGCCCCAAACCACCATGGGCCTTAGGTTTGCAGATCTTGTCCCAAGCTACCAAAGCCCACTTCTTTTTCTCTTCCCCTTTTCCCCAAAGAAAATCTCGTTGAATAATCCTAATTTGTTGCATAACTCCTTTGGGAGCAGGAAGAGCTAAAAACATGAAAATGGGTATAGCCTACAGGACAACCTTTGTAAGCACAAGATGCCTTGCCAAATTCAAAGACCTGCAGGTCCATTTTCTGACTTTGTCCTGAAGTTTATTAGTTACCATCTCCCACACTCCCTTGCTCAGAGGTTTGTCAGTAAGAGGCATTCCAAGGTACTTGGAAGGTAACTGATCCCTTTGAAACTCAACACTTCTGGTGAGGTTCCTCTGAATAACAATGTTAGTGTTGAAAAAAAACACCTTTGATTTGTTGAGGCTTACCTCTGTACCAGCGGCTAAAGCAAAGTCATCCAGGATTTGTATGAAAGCTCTGGCTTCCTTGACCATAGGAATGCCTTGCGGCATTATGTCATCAACAAAT
Source organism: Pinus tabuliformis (assembly GCA_031772625.1). NCBI lineage: Eukaryota > Viridiplantae > Streptophyta > Pinopsida > Pinales > Pinaceae > Pinus > Pinus tabuliformis. The sequence goes on along the minus strand of CM062810.1, from coordinate 255,313,718 downwards.
TATTGATGAGTAGAAGCAACACCATCCAGGGTATATTTCAAACCATGAATTCTTCCTTTAGCATTTTCCATTTTGATCGCTCTGCCTAGCCCTTCCATCATGAGAACAAAGAGGAAGGGGGAGAGTGGATCCCATTGTTTGAGACCCCTAGAAGGCATAAAGGTTCTAAAGGGAGAGCCATTAAGCAGAATGGAGAAGCTAGCCATGGATACAAGGGCCATAACCCATCTTATCTAGTTGTGGTCGAAGCCATAAGCTCTTAGCACTGCCCTCATGTAAGACCAGCTTAGATTATCATAAGCTTTCGCTAGGTCCATCTGCATGATCATGCCAGCTTGCTTATTGCTCTTAAGAGAGTGAACCACCTCATGAGCTTGTATGATGTTGTTAAGAATTTGTCTTCCTTCCACAAATCCAGTCTGGTCCTCTAAGACAAGAGCAGGACGAAGAGGCTTCAGTTTGTTAGCGATCACTTTGGAAATAATTTGTACACCACATTACATAAGGCTATGGGTCTGAATCTATTCGGTGTCATAGTTTTTTCCTGCTTTGGAATCAAACCTATGAAAGAGGCACTAAGAGCTTTCAAAACAGTTTTGGATCTTCTAGAGTCTTCCACAACATTAAGGATATCTTGTTTGACTATTTTCTAGCAAACTTTGAAGAAGTCCAAATTGAAACCATCAAGGCCAGGAACTTTCCCATTTTGCATCTCATTAATAACTTCACTAAACTCCTCTTCAGACACTGGCCTGTTAAGATTGTGGTTGTCTTCCCTGGTTACAAGCTTAGGAATGAACTTTGTGAATTTGTTAATGAACCGAGTTCTGTCGATGAGAGGCTCCTCTGCTATGCTAAGGAAGCATGGAACTAGGACAACTTCCATTTATTTGTGAGAGATGAGCAATTTCCCTTGAGAATCTTTGAGTTTTAAAATTCTGTTATGAGATCTATGAACCAAGGTTGATCTATGAAAACATCGTGTTTCTTTCTCCTTCTCTAATCCATTGCACCCTTGATTTCTATCTCCAGAAAATCTCCTCTTGCATGCACTGATCTTCCCATTCATTCTGAAGAGAGTCAGCCTGAATTTTTCGTTCCTCGGTAAAACCTTTTGAGATGATGATCTGATTAATCTCCTAGAGTTTCTGCTCAAATTCTCTTTTGGCTTTAAAAATATTACCAGACTCTTCTTTGTTCCAATCTTTAAGCCTAGATTTGATGTGTTTAAGTCTCTAATGCAACATGAACATTTTAGTGCCTTGAATGGGCATATCTTCCCTCCACCATTTTTCAATATTTTTGGTGAAGTCAGGGTGAGAGAGCCACACATTTTCAAACCTCAAATGTCTATTCCTCTATGTACCCATAAAAGTAGCTTCAAGCTAGACATTCCAGTGTTCCGAGCATCTAAAGGGAAGGATTAGAGCAGACATATCAAGGCCTATGAGAAGGAGGTCCTTTGAGATTATGAATCTATCTAATTTAGAGGCGACTTGAGCAGCCCCTCCCCTCTTATTATTCCATGTAAAAGTGTCATTTACTTTCAAATTGCAAATTTCCCTTAGAAAGACTTGGAAGCTCATCTGCACCACTGTCACACTCTTCCTCAAAAACAATGAGCCATCTACCTCAAGCCCAAGACAACATACAATTGAAAATTCCATAAAATAGTGAACAATAAAAGTATCTAACTTCACACCTTACGAAACCTCATTTACTGTAAGTTAACTTAGAAGACAAACCGAGTGCATGTGCGGTGAAGCATCAATAGACCAAATAAAGCTTCAATAATGAAATAGAATAATTAAATGACAAAGGAGTGAATAATGAAATCTTGTGCCACGATCAATGCCTGATAATCAACAAGTAAGAAAGAGTGAATTTTAAATCTAAAACAACAAGAACCTTTCCATCTTCTTCATGAAGTTTATCATAAACTACCTTTATTGTTTCCAAATCATCCTTAATTTATAGGTCTTCTTGAAATGACACAATTGGATGGTCCGAATATACTACAACCACCAAATGAGTTTATGTCAAGGATGTGTTTAGATTGTAAAAATACAAAGCACCATAAAATTTAAGAAATCCAATCATTGTTCTTGGAAAACTAAGAAGGTTATCCAAAGAGGATTTAATTATCTCCACTGCACCCTGAAGTATGTCAGAGATATGTTAATAAGAAAAAAATATATAATGGAAGAATTGGAGGTTGGACTATATATTATGTTTGTGCAAAAAATTTCAAATTTCCCTTATAAAGCTTTGGAAGCTCATCTGCACCACTGTCACACTCTACCAAAAAACAATGAGCCATCTACCTCAAGATCAAGACAACATACAGTCGAAAATTCCAATATCCATTCAAACCCAAGACAACATACCTCATAAAATATCAATTCAAAAACAATGAGAATTCTACTTCAAGCCCAAGACACCTTACAATCACCATTTATGTAGGTTTGCTAGGTTATTGACAACATACAATCACTAGGAATCACTCTAAAACAAGTGACTTGTTCAAACAAAATAAAACCCAAGTCACAATATCTAGAAACAGAACAAGACATAGATCAAGATAAACAAAACATGTATATCCCTACCAAACCCTATCATAAACCCTGCAACAAAGCCTAAGTCACAATAACTAGAAACAGAGAAAGACACAGAGCAAGACAAACAAAACATGTATAAGCCTACCAACCCCTACCATTAACCCTACAACAAAACCCCAAGTCAAAATAACCAGAAACAGAGAAGGACACAGAGCAAGAAAAACAAAATATGTATAATCTTGTCGAACCCTAACATCAACCCTGCAACAAAACCCAAGTCACAATAGCCAATGTAGACCAAGACACAGAGCAAGACAAACCAAACATGTATAACCCTATCAAACCCTACCATAAACCTTGCAACAAAACCCAAGTCACAATAACCATTGTAGAGAAAGACAGAGAGGAAGACAAACAAAGCATGTATAACCCTGTTGAACCCTACCATAAAACCCAAGTCAGAATAACCAGAAACAGTGTAAGACACGAAGAAAGACACAAAAAACATGTATAATGATGCAGAACGCCACCATAAACCCTAAAACAAAAGCTAAATTCCCAACGTCCCTGCAACAAGACCTAGACTCCAAATAACCCTACAATAAGAGTTAAATTCCCAACAATAAATTCAAGTGTTGAAAAACTCAAAACCACATCCAGACCTAATTTACCAACAACAAATTCAAGTGTTGAAAAACACAGAGTGGCTGGTAGGATTTAGAATCCTACCAGAGAGCCACAAATGCCACCACCATGTCGAAACATCGCCCCAAACCTTGCCGTACCTCTTCTACAACAACTATACAAATTACATGCAACACAAACTTACAAACACGGAGAGAAATTAGCATTTGGGAAAAAACCAAAAAAAAAATATAGTAAATTGCCAAAAAAAACCATGAATTTCAAGACTTACCTTCATGGACCTCGAAACGTGCATGTCAACCACCAAACTTGCTCGAATCTCCCACTGGATCCTTCGCAAATAATAGGCCGCGAGGAAGACACAACAAGTGTATTTGTAAACCCTCGACGAAGCAGAACGAACAACCACAGAGCCGTTGGTTAACCCCCCGCGAAGCAGAATGAACAACCACATAACCATTATTTAAACCCCCTCGAAATAGGTAAAGCAACCACACCTTAAACCCTAAACAAGAAACGAACCACTACAAACAACATTTGTTGGTGAGCAGCGTGACAATGGTGGACTAGGTGAACCAGTACTGGAGCCGAGAGGAGCCATCATTAGCGGAGCGAACTACCCACACACCGGGCCTAAACAAGATAACACGGTGCGGCAAAGACATGCCACAAAATGTGTTGGAGTAAACCCTAGACGAAGGTTTTAAGGCTTGCTTTAATGCATTCACGAACCACAACACGTGGCACGTCCAAATTGACATGTGTCGTGCGATGGATGAGCGAGTCTTTATAGACACAATAATACTTGTGTTGTATATTGTCTTTATAGAGACAAACTTTTATGACAATAATTGTGTTGTATATTGTCTTTATAGAGACAAGTTTTTAAGACAATAATTTTGTCTTAAAATCCCCAATGTAGTAATGAAATTTATTTGTTTATAATAAAACTACTCTAATCTCTTTTTTTTTTAAATAAATTTGTTCCATGACATCATTGTTTATGCCATGGCATTGAATTAATGAAATTAAAATAAAGTGAAATATGATAAATTTAATTATTATTATAATTAATACAATCACATGGTTGATACATGCTTGATATATACACCGCTAACATAAATTCAAATCATAAAAATATAATGAAACCAAAAATTTAACCCTAATAACTAATAGCTAAACCCTAATCTTTCAAAATTCCAATCGATACCAGCGAAAATAAAAAATAAGAATCCCTACGCTCACGAAGCCAATAGAGCACCTTGCTTTTCTTTTGCAATTTCAACAATGACATTCGTCGGTTCGATTAGTATTCAAAACTAATCAAATTCACATCGAATTAGTATTCCTCCCTAGTGTGCCTCGTCCCACAGAATTCAGATCGATCGCATTCATATTGAAACAGAATTCAATGATCTGATTCCGATTATGGTAATGGCTTTTAACATGTGGATAAATAAAATTTAAATTTAATAAGTTATTTCTGGATTTGAAATTAAATTAATAAGTTATTTTTAGACTTAAAATTAAAATTTATTTAAATTGAATAATTTTTTTTTTGGATTTGAAACTAAGAACCTGTTTAAATAGTTTCCATATCATCCGATGGTGTATTAGCGAAAAATATTCTCCCACTCATTAATGTTGGGGATTTTTCTAGTAAAATCCCAAAAAACAAATAACACTGAACACACAGAGGCAATGCTCTGTTTTTCTCTCCACAAGATCTTTTGCACAGGGAAGCTTAAAAGAAATTTGAGGACAGAGTATTACATACCCAGAAAAAGATTTCTATTCATTAAGACAAAATGCCTGATACATATTCATCCTCTTTGCTGAGAGGGATTCACCAAAAATACATTCAACAAAACTCTGTCTCCACCTGAGAATTTACACTGCTGGTGTGTAAAAACCCATTTACATTTACTGTTGTAAAACCCCTTTTACATTTACTGGTGTAAAACAATTTTTACACATACTGCTGTAAAAGATAATTTACATATGCAGCTCCAAAAGAAATATATGCTCATACTCCCTGCACTCTTGTGCATATCCTCCTTTCAAAAATCAACAACACATATAAAAACTTTCTACAAAAACATATGGGCTTCCCTCTGTTCTTTTCTTCATGCACTGGTGTAAAATAAAAATTACATACGCTGCTGCGTTCAATTTTTTTACATCGCACTGCTGTGCATTACAATTCTCATTTACACTGCTGTGTATATTTTCATATGCACTGCTGCGTTCTTCACTTACCACTCTATATCCCCTTTAACACACAAAAATATTACATATATATGACAACAAGAAAAACATACTTCACGTTTTCACTTCCCATGCTTCCGTAAAAGAAATAATAAAAATTAAATGCTTTTACCAGCTTTTACTTGTGCCCATACTCCCGCTGAAATAAAATTAAAAACTTCACCAAAACTTACCAACCCACAGTAAATTGCATTTACTGTTTTACTGACATTTACTGGCGGTAAAGAGACTTTTACTTCACGTCAAATTTATTTGCTGCTGGCCTGTACTTTAACCATTGACTTTATTTGCATCGCATCGCAGAAATCGCATTTGGCCGCAACACAAAAGTGGAGCACACACACATTTGTGCGATCTGCGATATGCGATCGGATCGCATCGCACCATCGCAATTGGGGAAATCAAGTGAACAAAGCGGAGGAACCAAGCACACATGCGATATGAGATCTGCGATCTCATCACACCGCAAGGATAAGGAAAAACAGTTTGATGCTGCTGTTTAATTTTTGCTTCAGTTGAAATTACAATTTCAACACTCCCCTTTAATTTCAACTGCTGGGTTATCAATCATACCCAAACACTTCCTCACATAGAGGGATTCACCAACACTGCTTCTGATGCAGTTCCACAAACAATCAAAATAGTCTTCCTCTTAACAGAGGGATTCACCTGAGATTGTGCTGAAGAGCACCTTCCTCATGACAGAGGGATTCACCAGTGTATGCTAAAAAGCATCTTCCTCTTGACAGAGGGATTCACCAAAAGACAACAGATCTTCCTCTTAACAGAGGGATTCTCCAACATGCCTTCTTTTGAGGCACTTCAATCTGTCTCTTACATTCATTTAGCACATACGCGCTGCAGCGTATTGCCTTTTGTTTTCTCAATAGAGCAAGTGCAAAGATTTCACGCTGTTGTGTTTTCTTTGCATTACATTTCACTTGCGCTACTACGCATTCCCTTCCTGTTGTTTTCACAATGAACAACAACCAAAACTTCAAGCTGCTGCCTGCTCCCCTTCATTAATTACAATCGCACTGCTGTCGTGTCTCACTTGCATTTCATATGAAAACAACAAAAACTGCATTCATATGCATTGCTGCGCTTCTACCTTCTCTCTCAACAGACAACCACAAAACTTACATTACAATCCATATCTTCACTGCTGTGCATTTTTCAAAAACAAAATACTATGTCTCTTCTGGAACAATTACTCTGTCCGAGCTTACAAATTTACATTGCTGTGTGTAAATATTTCTTTGTATTCTCAAACACTGGGCATTTACGCTCTGCTGCGTTTTGCCCTCTTCTCATTTTCCTCTCACTGCTTTGCGTTTTCATTGCCAATACAAAACATTTCCATCTGCTGTGTATTACACTCACTCTGCTGTGAGTATATTCTCTCATATTACATAAAAGGAAAACTACATTCCATTGCTATGCATTTCAATCCATGTGTTCCACAAAATACCATGCTGCTGTGCATTCTAATCCATGTGCTCCACACACAAAAGTTTCCACGTTGCCCCTGTTCTATGTTCTGCTTTCGCACTGCTGTGCGGGTCTCCTTGCTTTGCATTACAATGCATATGATTCACATCGAATTCATCTTCTTCTTCACTCACACACTGTTGTGCGTTCTACTGCTTCTCATTTTTCTTATCGCGCTGCTGCACTTTACATTTCAACACAACCCCTTTTTCTTCTCCGCACTTCTGTGCATATTGCATTGCATACGTGACAAAAAACAAAGCAAAAACATTACATTTTTCAACACCGCTGCGTATTACATTTCAGAGGGATTAACAAAAAGATTTCATTTGCACTCTGCTGCGCTGCAATACATTCTCCACGCAATCTCCATGCCCTGCAGATTTTTTTTTTGCTTTTATGGCAGATTTAATTCCATCTCTCCCCTATAACAAGATCTTCATCAAAGAATGACTGTTAAAACAGTTCAACAATAATGATCAATAATTACAGGTTCCCCCGAACTGTATGCATTGTTTTCTTTCAGCAAAGTTTTCTTAAAAGAAACTTAGATCAACTTGAGAGCTCAAGGGACTTTCAAACTGTATTTCCTTCCTTTTCCATACTTGTGTAACTTTCTTCTTTTGCATGGGTCTAGCTTGTGTAAGAGCCCATGTTAAGTTACAATCACGTGCCATATGCCCAATGTTATGACACTTGAAACATTCTACATTGTTCATGAATAAGAATTCATGATTTCTTTTTATAAAATTATTTCTTGGAGATTGTTGGAGATTACAACATCTATCTCTATGAAATGCTCTACAGTCTTTTGCCATATGACCAAAGTTTGAACAAGAGTAACAATAACCATAAAATGAACTTTGGTACCTGGGAGATGGAGGTTTCCTTGATGTACTTCTGAAGCCTTGCTGCCTTGAGATCCTTTGATGATAACCATTCCCTCTTGCCTCTTTAACATCAGCTACATTTCTTCTTGGAGCTGGCTTTCTGCTTGGAGTAGGATTTCTTCTATTGTAGCCTTGATCTTTCTCCTTGCCTTTGCTGGAACTAGGAGCATCACAATTTCTTTCTGCCTTTTTCACATCTCCTTTGCTTAAAGCATATTCATTCTTGTTTGAGGGTTCACCTACATACCCAAGTCCTGATTTATCAGATGGAGATCTGTGATAGCTGAGCATGTCATCCAAGGCTTGAGAGCTCTTCATGATTTTGTTCATCCCTTCAACCTTTTTCTTGAGGAGGACAATCTCTTCTTCCAATCTTTCACATTCATTATTTTTCTTTGCAAGTTGTTCCTCAGTTTCTTCCTTGCTACGAGTAGCTTCAGCTGCTACTATTTTAAGAGAGATGATGTCTGTCTTCATTTTGGAGATTTCTGCTTGACTGCTCTCCATTTTCTTTTCAGCTTCTTGTGCCTGCTTCTTGGCTTCTTGTAATTCAGACTTAAGGGAGGAGACTTCTTCATGATGCTTCTTTTTGCTTTGATCAAGTTCCTTCTTAAGCTTGGCAAGCTCTTCATCCCTTTCTTTTACTTGAAATTTGATGAGATCAACCTTCTCATTTTCAGCTTCTATGATGGGTTCAGAATTTTCTTCTTGACTGATGATCATGGTCAGTTTGCATGAAGGTCATGAACTCTGTCCCATATCTCCTTTGCTGATGAATATTTTCCTAGATTCTTCTTTATAGAATCAGGCAGTCCATCCAAGATTATTTTTGCTGCTTGTGCATTACACTCCTTGGATTCTCTATCCATCTTGCTATCATCAATCACTGATTTCCAGATTTCAATCCCTTCAGACTGTAAGAAAGCCCTCATTTTTATTTCCCATATATCGAAGTTCCCATTGAACCTTGGAGCCTCAAATAGAATGCTTTCAAATTGATTGTTTTCTATTTTAATAGAAGAGGGAGACACAACCTTAGGGGGTTTGGACACTTTCTTCCTTGACCTTGCCATTCTTCACTATGTTTAAAATACCTGACTGTGTTTTTAAAATGACTCACTGTTTCTTCAACAGCAACACAGAAAATTAATCTGAGAAATACCTGGATTCTTTTGCTGAGTCTTCACACTGCTGGAGAAGCTTTCTCTGCTGCAACAAGAATCTTTCCTTCAGCTTCTTTGACGCCTTTAAAGAACCTAAGCCTGCTCTGATACCACTGTTGGGGATTTTTCTGGTAAAATCCCAAAAAACAAATAAAACTGAACACACAGAGGCAATGCTCTGTTTTTCTCTCCACAGGATCTTTTGCACAGGGAAGCTTAAAAGAAATTTGAGGACAAAGTATTACATACCCAGAAAAAGATTTCTATTCATTAAGACAAAATGCCTGATACATATTCATCCTCTTTGCTGAGAGGGATTCACCAAAAATACATTCAACAAAACTCTGTCTCCACCTGAGAATTTACACTGCTGGTGTGTAAAAACCCATTTACATTTACTGCTGTAAAACCCCTTTTACATTTACTGGTGTAAAACAATTTTTACACATACTGCTGTAAAAAATAATTTACATATGCAGCTCCAAAAGAAATTATATGCTCATACTCCCCGCACTGTTGTGCATATCCTCCTTTCAAAAATCAACAACACATATAAAAACTTTCTACAAAAACATATGGGTTTCCCTATGTTCTTTTCTTCATGCACTGGTGTAAAATAAAAATTACATACGCTTCAATTTTTTTACATCGCACTGCTGTGCATTACAATTCTCATTTACATTGCTGTGTATATTTTCATAGGCACTGCTGCGTTCTTCACTTACCACTCTATATCCCCTTTAACACACAAAAATATTACATATATATGACAACAAGAAAAACATACTTCACGTTTTCACTTCCCATGCTTCCCTAAAAGAAATAATAAAAATTAAATACTTTTACCAGCTTTTACTTGTGCCCATACTCCCGCTGAAATAAAATTAAAAACTTCACCAAAACTTACCAACGCACAGTAAATAGCATTTACTGTTTTACTGACATTTACTCGCGGTAAAGAGACTTTTACTTCACGTCAAATTTATTTGCTGCTGTACTTTAACCATTGACTTTATTTGCATGGCATCGCAGAAATTGCATTTGGCCGCAACACAAAAGTGGAGCGCACACACATTTGTGCGATCTGCGATATGCGATCGGATCGCATCGCACCATCGCAATTGGGGAAATCAAGTGAACAAAGCGGAGGAACCAAGCACACATGCGATATGCGATATGCGATCTCATCGCATCGCAAGGATAAGGAAAAACAGTTTGATGCTGCTGTTTAATTTTTGCTTCAGTTGAAATTACAATTTCAACAATTAAATGATTTAAAATCAAAGCCAATTCGAATGGTAATAAAAAAAACTCTAACCATTTTTCTCCTAAATAAAATTTTCCACGTAAATCTTGTATAAAGTGTGTATCAGTTAAATTTTATTTTTCTGCTCCCTCTTATTAACGATGCCCAATAAACAATTTAACAACGATGCAACGTACGGCAGGCCTGAGAAAATGCGTCCCTACTTCCGTTGCCAAGACTTATATACATCGTAGGCCTGCAAAACAACAAAAATTCGAAGTTGCAGTGAATCCGAACAGAAGAGCCTGTAGTCTTTCGAGTGCGAGTATAGTTTAGGGAAATTTAGGTGAAAAATAAAAGGAAGGTGACAATTTCAAACGTTAACTCAGTCTAAACGGATGAAGAGCTAGTTGTATTCAAAGATTTAAGCCAACAACCGGAATGAAAGAGAACATTCCCAACAGCCATGAAAGAGAAAATTAGCTGCACCTCATACCTTCACTACAAACGGCCACCGTGACAGCCAACTCAATCCTGCCACAGGGTCGCATGCATTATTAGATTATCAGGCCGTTAATGGATGCTTTTAATAGGGTTGCAGGATTATAATACTTGACACCAACGATCACCGCATTGTTGGGTTGACAGACGGCCCGCCAGTAACTCAGACGTCGGAAACATTGCGCTCCAGTTCAGCACCATTTTTTTAGGCGGAACGGTTCGGCTAGATGGATTACGTCTATCTATGCTTTTTTGTCCTTAATTTATTTTTGGACTAAAACTGTTTATAATTTTCTTTAATTTAGAATACTGATGTCAGATTATAAAAGATTTTTTACCCGTATTGACAGGATCATAATCAGAATACAAATTTAAGAAATTCATTACTATATTTAAGTTTTAAGTTGAAATCTCTGAAGATCATCGAATATTCTTTTCAAAAGTAACGAAAACAAGAAGACCAGCCACCATTATGGTGAAACACGGAGATCCCAACATCTGTTTTTGATGGTGAAACAGGGAGATCCCATCATCTGAGTAAATAGCATGATTCTGCTTTTATTTACAGTCTAAGGCAGCCGCCGGATGACAATATCCAGGTCAATATAATTAGAATCTCAGAAAAACACAAATCTCGCACATGTCCGAATCGTTCAATTGGTAGCAAGGGGAAAATGAGTTACCTCATAGGGATCCTTTGGCTGCTTATGAACGTGCTGTTATTGTGTGTGAATGTTATTGCTCAACCAGGTATTTCTGAAAATTTTAGAATTGAAGAAACAATATTTTAATTTTTCCGTTTTGTTTACTTTAGAATCATCATTGAATACTGTCAGTGGAATGCAACGTTTATTTTATTCTGTTGCCGTACACAAAACTTTATTTTGTCAATGAGTTGAATTTTGGATGGCAGGATATGTGAGTCTTGATTGCGGAGGTAAAAGAAATCACACTGCCGAAAACAACATAACATGGGTAACTGATGCTAATTACATAGACGTCGGCGAGACGGCAGACATAGACCTCGGGGATTTCTCTGATCAAACCTACGGTTCCTCCATTCATAGCCTACGGTATTTCCCAAAGCCTCTCAGAAAGTCTTGCTATCAGTTTCCAGTGGCCCCCAATGTGCCTTACCTCTTAAGAACATGGTTTGCCATCGGTAATTACACTGGATTCCAACGACAGCCAAGCTTCGGACTCTCTTATGAGACATTGGGTATGTTGTCCTACGCATACGTACCACCCCCATTTGGCATTCCATTGTTTCATGAAAATGTCATTATTAGTTTGGGCACAGTGTTGTATCATTGCTTCATCAGAACGTCAGAGACTGACGATCCCTTCGTCAATGGTATTGAGTTGAGGCCTCTCAAAGAAGGCATGTATAGACAGGCAAAGCCAGGACGATCGTTGAAAAAACTTGAAAGATTTGATTTGGGAGGAATAGATAAAGTTAGGTATATATTTCGAACTTTATCATGTTCACATTTTTCTGCTGTTGATGTTGCAGTGCTCATGTTATGCAGTTGAATTGATTGAACTCAATAGCTTTCTGTGTTGAACTAAGCAGGTATCCTGATGACAGCTTTGACCGTATCTGGTCACAAAATTTCGTTTTCCCTGTTTCTGGTGCATCTGGTGTACGGACTATAACTTCAAAAGACCCCATTTCAACAAAAAATACCCAAAATCTTCCCCCAAGTCTTATAATGCAAACGGCATGTATCTTGAACAGCTCAGCGTTTCCGATCAATGTTGGGAAACCGGCAGGGAGAAAATCAGTAGTGTATCTGTATTTGGCAGACATCGGAAACTCAGCTATGTCTCAATTGAGATCTTTTTCAGTCCTGATAAATGGGGTGAAAAGATCCGATGTCATCACAATGGTGGAAAATTACTCTACCCTAGAGCTAACATTCGAATCCAATGAAACAGATACACTCCTTCTTGTCCTAGAGAAGGCCGGTGACTCGACCAGTAGTCCTATAATCAACGCATTTGAGTCCTACCTAATAGCTGATACCGAACAGGCAACGTATGCACAAGATAGTAAGTTCCCTGACTAAACTTGCCATACTGAAATTACTCATATAATTCAATGTCTAACCAACTAGTTATTAAACTGCAGTTGAACCTCTTGACGTGATCAAAACCAGGTTTGGCATAAAAGATTGGATTTCGGATCCTTGCTATATAATCCCCTGGGAAGGAATTAGTTGTGATAACAGATCATCGGAGATAAGAATATCGGAATTGTAAGCTGAATCCTTTCTTTGTATACTGTATAACACTTGTGATTTATTGTATGAATTACTGATAATCCTCCTGTTGTCAGAAATTTGGCTGGAAGGAATTTTACAGGAACCGTACCGGCAGATATTGGACAGTTGACTGGATTAGTTAACCTGTAAGCACCAATGTACTTTTTTCAAGTTAAACATACTCCTAACGATATACGTAAACGCTCATTGAGATTAAAATGCTGATAAAAAGAACATCTTTATCTTTGAATATTATACTGCTACTGTCATTCATCCATTCGCCTTGGAATTACCAGGTCCCTTGGCAATAATAAGCTGATCGGAGCTTTGCCAAATTTTTCCAATTTAACTATGTTGGAGGGACTGTAAGTGTTTTCTTCTCAAAATAAGCCTTAGTTGGTCCTTCTTTTAATCTTAGTCATATTAGTCATTCAGCCTTGTCACTTTTTAATGTTAATTCCGTCGGTGTGCAGATATCTAGACAACAACAATTTAACTGGTAGTGTTCCAAACTGGCTATCTCAACTAAAGAACCTTAAAGAGCTGTACGTGTTGGCCATACTTTTATTGCTATGATTCCTGTTCAAAATCATAGAAAAGTAATTAGCAATTTGGTTTGCGACCAAGGTTAAAATGCTGTATAACTTTGTTTTTAAAAAGTGATTTATATATCCAGAATTATGTGTTAGAGTAGTCTTAACTAGTGAGTTATTAAATATTTAAAAAAAACGATATATGAAACTTTTGTTTAGGGTAAACTTGAATTTATATTTGTTTTTATATTAATAAACTAGTTTAAGATAAACTTTAAATTATTAATATGGGAGAGCGAGCTCAAATCTGCCAGCTAACTGTTTATAAATATGGTAAAAATTACCATATGTCATACTCTGAAACAAATTAAACGCATAGTCTAAACAGGCCAACTTTTCGTTAGAAATTCCAGAATGATGTCGATAACGTGGTGAGGACTAACCACTAGCAGAAGGAGCTTTTGAAAAAGGATGAAATTCGCCTCCATAGACTCCAACCTCGATTGCTTTCCCATCCTTCAACCATAGTTTAAAATGCGTGCTTTCCTATCATTCAACCAGAGCTTAAAATGCGTCATTAAAGTAGAAGCAGAGGCACTTCAATTCAAGATTTTCAATCAGATCGGGGAGGAAATAGCATAGGGAGGATTCTTCTCAGATCAAGGATGAGATAGAAAATGTGGAGAATTTTACAAGACAAGAGGAAAAGTGTGTCTAAAGAACAAATCGAGGAGAAATATAAAATCCAATTTTGGCCCAAGTTAATACAAAGATTTTCAAATTAACAGAGTCGTACTGATTGAAATAGGAAAATTGGATTTTAGACCTAATTCTCAAGAATCATAGATATAGAAATTTTAAAATTAAGAGTTATGTTGATTTAATAAAGTTTAAATTATATGTGACATGAGAGCAAACGGGTTTCTAGATGGAATTCTAAACCTAGCTTTCTAGAACCATAGATGCAAAGATATTCAAATTAACAAAATATACTGATTTAGTTTTTACCCAGATTTTCAGTAACCTAAATAAAGGTGTATTGTTTTAATAAAACTTTTATCTTCAAGTAATGGCTTTGAAGGACATTCAACACTAAATTATCATTTTAGAAATTAGATTTTATAAATAATTTTTAATTTAAAAGAATTGATTATCTTTTAAGAAAATGACTATGAAGCCACACCTAAAAACCTTAATGAAACTCAAAGATTAGGGAACATATTGTTAAAATTAAGGGAGAATGTATTATTAACTTAGTAGCGTGTGAATCTTAGTTTAGGAATTAGTTCCTACATTTTAAGTGGTTGTTTTAACTTTCCTACTTGCATGTAAACTATATATATTCTTGATGATTAATGATGAAGTGTAGAGCGTTTTGCCAGAGACAGTCTCCAGGTGAAGCTCTTCACATGTGAGCTGCACAGTTTCTGAATATATGTTTGTTTCTTCTATTTTTCAACCTGGTATCACAGCGTGAGGGTTGAGTTGAGTTAGAGCCAGTCTCCTTTTGTGATTGGGTGAGTGCCTTAGCTGGAGAATTGTGACCCTTAATGGTGGAACGAAGGAGGCCTGGTGAGGAGACGAAGTGCTGAGGAAGAGAACGAATTTTTTTTCCTTTCCTCTCATGAAGCAGCCAGCGTGAGATTTTGGTATATATTTCGCGCTGGTCAACTGAGGTTTAGTGGGGAGGCAGTGCGGGTCTTGGGCTCAATTAAGCGTTGTTAGCTCTTTCCTCTATGAATTTCATTCAGCGCGCCCAATAAGCGCGAATATGACTAATGAATTACGCGCTGCTACTGGTGAGTTGGCAGCTTGTGAGTTGGCAGCTTGTGGGAGCAGATCAGTCGACTCGCAAAGAGGTGTGCTGCTGTTGTGTTTCTGGAGTGGTGGTCAGGCGTGGAGAAGATCATTGGTGTGTAGGTGCAGATCGCTGCAGGATTGATAGTGCAGGTCGAGCGAGAGGTGATATGTGCAAAGCCATGGATCGAAGATGAACTTGTGGTGTCGTGGATCTACGTGCATTGGTGCATCCAGATCGGTGGTGACAAGGATCAATGCACTCTCGGAGGGTGATGTCATGGGTCCGTGGATCTGCGTGTTTGTTTTTCCTCTACCTATTGGTGCAAGTCCATTCAGAGGGTGCGTCTGTGTGGATCAAGCAAGATTGAGCTGCTCGTGTGTGGTGCAACGTGAGAGGTGAGCTGTTAGCGGTTGCATTTTTTCTTTACACACTGATCATCTCAGTTTTTATTACTGCAAACTGATCTGTGGCTCTTCAGTGGATCTGTGGATGATAAAAGGGTGATCAAGCGATGGTAAGTCTATGGATTTGTGGATACAACACCTCCTATCAAAGGGCATCGAGGTCGAGGATCTGGTTGCGGAGCAGTAGATCTGTGAGTCTGTGGATCTATGGCGCCCATCGTGGGTTTACGACAACCTTTGCAGAGGTACAAACCGTGTGGAGGAGATCCAAACTCTGTTATTTTGTCACTCTAGTGAGATCTATCAAGCCTCCACAGTTTTCAATTTCGAGCATGCCCTAAAATAGTTTGTCTCCATATAACCAACCGCTCTCACATTCAGAAAGAAGACCTGGTTGTATTTGTTGTTATCAACCCGGTGGCCCATCCCTGTTTTATGTGGGAGTTGCAAGTTAGGCGATGAAATCCACAACGTTGTTGGTCGATTGCCAATTTCTGCAAAGAAATGTTTCTTTTTCATTAAAGGTGTGATTTGCATTTTTTTTTTTTAATTTATGCATATGAAGTCGATTCCCAATCTTGATTGAATGAATGCCAACGCTTTTTTTACTAAATGAGATTGAATTTTCTAGCTTGGAGATCGATACTTAGATCGCTAATATTGCTCAATAAGTACCAAATCGCATCACTAGGTACTTTGATTATTTGGTGGCCAATACTGTTGGCATTTTAATAGTGTTGTTGAAGGCATCTCGATTGTTGAAGAGTGTGGATTTTGTGTTGAATCCATAGGTTGGCTTTTCACGATGAATAATCAGATGGCAGAGGTGTACTTGAACAAGAGAAATAAGTTCGATGGGACCAATTATTCTAATTGAAAATTCAAGCTGCAAACCCTGCTTGAGGGGCAAAGTGCAGGGCGATTGCAAATGGGTATGAATTGAAGCCGATTGCAGCAGGAGGTAGAACAATTGCAGCAATTCACGATTGGGAGAAGAGGGAGAACAAGGTGAAAGTTTTGTTGAAATTGTTAGTGAAAGACTACATTATCCCTTACATCAGAGAGTGTAAATCAACAAATGAGAAGTAGAAAACTCTCAAGGATTTGAATGAGATAAAGAATACAAATTGCTTATTATTCCTGAAGAGCAAGATTCTCTCCATTTAAATGGAGGAGAATGAATTAGTCGCAATATTCTTCTTTCGGATCAAGGATCCGAGAAATAAGTTCGCTGATATAGGGGAGACAATATAGAACATTGATCTCATCATGATTACTATCAATGGTATGAATGGCGATTATCAAATGTTTATTATAGGCCTGAACGCAACAGAGAAATCCGCCAATTTCGAAGAATTGACAAGGATTCTAATGCAACAGGGAGAGAGGTGGATGACTGTGAAACCCGACAATTCAAACCTTGCATTAATGACGAAGAAAAAGCCTTTTAGAGGGAAGACAAGTGCAGGACAGAATGGTGGAGGTACACCACAAAGAAAGCCACCTCAAGGTATGTCTTCAAACAAAAGTGATTCAGGAACCAAATGGTTTTGTAATGGTAGAATTAGTCATATTGCTAGAAATTGCCATAAGAAGAAGCTTGATGAAGGAACATGTAGGGCACTTTGCTTATGAAGATCAAAATCAAAATCTCATACTTTTTGTATCTGATTCTGCTTTCTCTACTAAGAATGATGAAGCAGAAACTTAGTTTGTGGAATCAGGCGCTTCCACTCACATGACAGGTAACAAGCACTCGTTCGATTTTTTTTTAAAGAAACCAGCGATAGAACTAATATATACCTTGGTGATGACAGAACTACCCAATCGAAACACATGGAGACTTCCTGTGATTTTTCTTGATAACAAGATTAGGAAAATCTGAATACGATATATGTGCCCAGAACTAAAAAATAAAAAATAAAAAATTATGTTTCAATGATTTCAGATGAGAAATTGACGATAAAGGTTTTTAAAATCTATTGTATCATTAAGGATTTGCGAGATAAACATAAACTAATTGCACCTGGAATTCGAGTTAAAAACCTGTACACCAAGCCTCGATAAGAAGAAATCTATATCAAGCATCCCAATAGGATAAAGCGATTTCGTAAACATGAAACCCATTAGGAGTGTAAAATATAATTATGCATTCGATCTTTTTCAACTCAACGTAGGGATGTTAGGATTCCATAAACATGAAACTCACTAGGAATGTAAAATATGACCATGTTTTACGTCTTTTTTAAATCAACGTGGTACAATTATGCCTTCTATGTTTACTGTAAATCTAATGTTAAAATCTTAATGTGCTTTTATTTTTTTACAAATTTAATACATAACCATGTATAAATTTAATTTACTTATTAATAATTATTAAGTCTTAAAGATTTTAAATTTTATAGAATATATTAGAATATTTTTAGTAGTATTTGTAAATGAAAATTCAAATGTTATGAATTATTTCTAAATTTGTTATTTTTATTATTAATTTATTTTAAATTAATTAATTAATTAAAAACATTTCATATCAACATGTTTTATAGTGAACATGCAGTATTGATAAGTCATAATATTAGTTTATGATATTGTAACAACAACTATTTATAAGTTAAAATTTTTGATAATAAAATAAAATAAATATATATAGTTATAAATATTATTACATATTATTTTAAATTTATATGTTTAATTCACATATATATATTATAATTAATCTGAATTCAATTTAAAATGAAATTACAATTTAGTTAACTTTGTCATTTTTCTAATTTTGATAATGTCATATGTGTTTTAGATTCTTCCGATAAATTAATTTTTATCATAATTTAGAGGGCATTTAATTTATATAAATATCCTATTAATTTTGCATATCAATAAACACAATGATTATAGATTTTGAAATAATAAACTTGGTTTATCTTAAATAACGGTAAGAGAACATGGTGATATGACTACCTGCGAATTATACACTTTGGAAAAACAAACTTTAATAATAATTTGCTGAGAGGAACACCATTGATACAAACAAAAAAAGAGATGTTAGACAAAATTTTATCTATGCCGGTGATAGAAAAGTCAATCTGTCCAAACTTAACAATAATTTTAGATTTTGAAATACATGGCTGTGATATATTGTTTTGATGATATATATATATATATATATATATATATATATATATATATATATATATATTATACCGTTTACATTTAACGTAATGCGTGTTTGCTCAATACTATATTAGCTCTGGGCCTCTTTCTTTTTTTCTTTTTTTTTTTTCATATGATATTAGCTCTGCGCATTCAAGCGTTCGTGTTTAAATTACCAGGTCACTTAATAATAACAATCTTGTCGGATCGTTGCCAAACATGTCAAATTTAACCGCGTTGGAGAAATTGTAAGAAAGTTTACCTCTCTTTGTTCGATCTTTTCTTAATAGTCAATCTTACCGGCGCACCCTCACCCCAAAAAGAGAAATCGCCATTTTACATTTCAAAAAATTCAGTTATTTAGACAGCTTGTTGTGCAGACATCTAAGCAACAACAACTTGAGTGGTCCTGTTCCGGAGTGGCTATCACAACTCCAGAACCTCAAAGAACTGTACGTTTATCTCCCATACGTTCTTTTTGCCATATGTTGATCTAAATAAAGAAAAAAATAATTACAAATATATTAGAGCAACCCTTTTTATCATTATGTCGAACAGGTTTATAGAGAATAATAGTTTCAGCGGTGCAATTCCTCCACAACTTGACAAGACTTCATTGAATTTCAGGTAATTTAATATCACAATTTTTATTTATTTGATTAACAAAAAATTCCCCTTCTCATATGTTGATGTTGAGGCTTTGACTTGTATATTCATTCAGAATCTCCTTCATTTTGTTTATTCCAGATACTCTGGAAATGGCTACCTCTGCATTCGTACGCGTGATGGGAAGTGCGTCCTGTATTATTCCAGAAAAGGCAAATCGAATGTTGTCCTCGGATTAGCCATAGGCGGAGTTTTAATAACTTGTTTAGCATTGACGGCGGGTGTTGCTCTACATTTACATAAACGCAGTTCAAAATACCTTCTCAATATGGGTATTACCGTACACTGGAGGAAAGTCAGGACAAGAGAAAAGAAAGGTCTAGAGATAAGTTTATCTACAATTTTTCAATATGCAACATCGTGGGCAACCTCTGTAACAAACTACATAAAAATATGCTTTCGTGATTGCAGGCCACTCGATGATGAAGGTCACGAATACAACAAAGTGTAGGGCCTTTACTGCAGAAGAGATTACATCAGCGACAGACAACTTTAGTCGGCAGATTGGGCAAGGTGGGTTTGGATCGGTTTTCTTTGGTAAACTACCCCCAGGAAAAGAAATAGCTGTGAAAGTGCTCTCACTACACTCCAGACAAGGAATTAACGAGTTCCGTAATGAGGTAATTCCGAGATGCTTTAAGATTTGCATGTCGTGGTTTTGGCCGCACTCATATATAACAACAACAAATATGTATGTAAAATAACCCATTTCACTTGATTAGCAGATTGAATATAATTCTTTACAGAATCCACCATAAGACATTTCACTTTATGAGCAGATTGATCTTCTTTCGAAAATCAACCATAAGAACTTGGTGTCGTTACTGGGATATTGTAACGAGTCAAGAGAGGTGATGCTAATCTACGATCATATGTCTGGAGGGTCCCTAAGAGACCACCTTTATGGTAAATAATTTGCTTATTAATTTTGTTCCATTCACCTATACGAAAAATTATAGAGAGCTAAGAACATATTTCAATTTGCATTTACATTCCAGGTTCTGGCGCTGAACATTCAGCACTACCTTGGAAAACGAGGCTTAAAATAGTTTTAGATGCAGCAATGGGTAACTCTTTTCCCTAAACTGCTTTCATCGGCCGTATATTTTTGTGATCTAAAAATTCGTTCATTTTATCCACACTGTGTACTCTTGATCGACATCTTTCTCATGTTATCCACACGCTATCTTTAATGAAGGATTGGAGTACCTGCACGTAGGTTGCACCCCAAGGATAATTCACAGGGATATTAAGAGCTCCAACATCCTTTTAGACATTTTTATGACCGGAAAACTAGCCGACTTTGGTCTGTCAAAGATGACAGCTGATGGGGAGGCTTCACATGTGACCACTATGGTGAAAGGAACGCCAGGATACATGGATCCAGAGTATAATATCCCACAGAGTAACTTGTACTTTGTTTGCTAGAATATTCCTAATAATTCTTGATGCTGACTGATTTGTGACGTTTCAGCAGTTATTTTCGCACTCAAATGTTGACTGAGAAGAGTGACGTATATAGTTTTGGAGTGGTGTTGCTAGAAATCATCTGTGGCAGACCACCAATATGTACAAATCTACCTGAAGACGAACTTAACATCATTCAATGGGTAAGGAATTTGATTATCATTCTATATAGGTAACACCAACCTCTTAATTGATAGTTCATTCAATTACATGTTCCTATAGTTTATGATATTTAACTACGTTTTCCTAATGTTGTGATTTATGACAATCCAATGAAATTTATTTAATATATTTGGACGTATTTATAGGTGGCATCGTATGTGTCTGGGGAGAAGGATGGAGATCCCAGCAAATTAGTTAAGGGGGAAATTCAAGAAATCGTAGACAAGAGGATGGGAGACAACTACGAGATTAATGCGATCGTTGATTGTGCCAAACTGGCTCTTAGATGTGTCAATGCTAAGCCAACTTGTAGGCCTACTGCAAGTGAAGTAGTGACTTCAATAAAAGAGATTATCAGAGAAGAGAGTAATAAGAACGCTGTGCCAGTTTCAGGAGAAATTTTTATTGGACCTGGAGATTGGGAGGTCCAGCCCATTCGTCTACACGATGAGTACAGTAGACCCAGTGATATGCTGTGGCATGACAACAGCTGCAACCTCAGTCAAGTAGGAAGATGATTGGAAATGTAGAATATCCATTACATGGGTGTAGATTTAAGGAAAGGAACGTCAATGAAAATGCCTCCTTATTACTCTCATCATAGTAACTTTAAATTAGAACATGTATTTAGAGATATTCTTATTTAATAAAGTTTCTCTGGTCAATTGGATGGCCTTTAACAATTGATCTTGCACTTCCCGTCTGGAATGAAATTGAACAAACCACCCAGGGCAAGGAGAACATGAAACCCAAACCCGATATATTCTCCATATGTGCTTCATTCAATCCTTACAACTAGATCCCTATAATCACTTTATTTTGGGGCATAGCTATTCTTCTTTAATAAGGTTGCGTTTCTCAATTCAAGGGCGTTCAACTTAAATCACATGCTTCGTGTTCAAAGTTTATTACCAGGTTTGCAATCAGATTGGTCTATATATATTTTCTAAGTTTAAAATGAAATATAACCAAAAATAAAAAATAGTAAATAGTAAGATATAAATATTAGTAAACATAAAAAAAATAAAGATGAAATATAAGATAAAATAGTAAGATATAATCATTAATAAACATAAAAATGCTATCAGAAATATGGAAATGTAATTGCATGGGGTCATCAATGATTTTTCCGATCTACATCTCGTCTAGCCTCACCTTCTAACTTTACTTGTCTTTTCTGAAGCACATATCGCTATGACTATGATTTTAATTTCACATCAGTTTGTGTTATATATAAAATATTCTTCACAATATTTAAAAAAATAAAATTACCTTCATGATATAAAAATCAGATTTTATTATATTACAAAAATGTTATTTGTTTAATATTTTAAATTAATAAATATGCAAGTATTTAATATATATATATATATATATATATATATATATATGTGGATTTTATTATTTTTATGTTTAAACTTCTCATTTTAATTTAATTACTAAATTACTAAATTACAATTTTACTTTTAAAAATTACATGTAACAAACTTAAAGCTGGTTCTGGTCTGTGTGTCACATACAAAATCAAGTATTAACATTACAGCACTTCAACCAATGAAAAATACCAATGTAAGAAACATCAATGCATTTCACATGTGGATATCAATCAATCTTAAAGCATTGCAATAAAGAATATCAACAAAATCGAATAAAAGAAAAGAATATAGACCAAATACAATTCCTTAGATGGTAATGGTCTGTTCACCTCCGATTCCTATAATCAATGAAAAGTACAAATGTAAAAGGTATCAATGTATTTTAGATGTGGATATCAATCAATCATAAAGCATTTAGTTAAGGAATATCAACCAAATTCACTTGAATGGATGTCAATCAATCATTAAGCGGTCCATTAAAGCATATCAACCAAATTCAGATAAAGAAAAGAATATGGACCAAATACAATCTTTTAGATTGTATAATGATCTCCTCATCTCTTGCCATATCATTGGTTGGTTGATTTGTTTTTCTTTTCCCTTTTTTTAAATTGAATTGTATATATAGAAAATAAAATAATATTTATAATGTTCTAGTGAAAATCATTTTTTAATTTATATATTATTTTAATCATCACATATATAATAATGTAGTCTTTACATTAACACTGGTTGAAAAATGAGATAAAATAATGGAAGACAAGGTAATGGAAATAATAATACAACTCAGGGAATGATTGTTGGCATTTTTTGTTCTTTTCTTATATCTTCAAGAATTTTCCTCAACCAAATTACTTTATAAGTAGCACTACATAATATTTTGTACTCAACTTCAGTTGATGAAAAGGAAACAATTTATTATGTTTTACTTCTACATGATATGATACAAAGCTAAACACATACCCTATGGTTGAATTTTTCTCATTAGAATTGGTAGTCCAATCTAAATTTGAATAACCTGCATATTGACATCAAATGTATCAATATATTTAATACCAAAATTAATGATCTCTTTTAGATATCAAATACTCTCTTCATTGCTTTGTAGTGGCTTTCATGAGGCTTGGCCATGAAGTTGTAGGGATGTTGATTGAATATGTTATTTCTAGCTTGGTTGTAATGAGATAGTCTAGAATTCTAACCAACTAATGATACAATGCACCATCCACTTCTTTTGTCCTAGCACCACTAGAGTTTAGCATTCTATTTTCTATGAAATGACATTGCCCTACAATGATTCATATTGTACCTTTTAAGTAGATCCATAGTATATTTTCTTTGTGTGACTAATGTCTTGCCAAATTCCCTCCATATTTCAAGATCTACACAATAATGCAATTCACTAAGGTCTTTCATCTCATAAAGTAGTGGCAATTGTCTTTTAATTTCTTCACTCAACTTAGATGCATTTCCTATTATAATAAAATGACCAACATACAAAGAAATCAAAGAAGGATGCCCCTTATGATATGACTTCATCTAAAGGTTAGGATTAGTCTTCCTTTCCATAAAACCTTTTTGATGTAATAAATAATCAATGTTCACATACCAAGATATTGGTTCTTGCTTCATCCATAAAAATCTTCCTTTAATTTGCAAAAAATATGCTCTTGACCTTTGTTTACAAATCCTTATAGCAGAAAAATATACACTTTTTCATTTAATTCCTCATTCAAAAACACGGACTTGACATCTAATTCATCTATTTTCTAATTATGTTTTGTAGCTAATGCAATAATTAGGCTAATTATGTTTACTTAGTTACTTGTGCAAAGTGTTTTCATAATCTATTCCCTCTTTTTGTTAATAATGATTTTAACCAAAATAACTTTGTATTTATCTATACAACCATCAACATATTTCGTTTATTTGAATATCCATTTGCATCCTATAGGAACTTTATTTCCAAGAAATTTTATTAATTCTCTTGTATAATTTTTCATTATGGGAATCGGCTCTTCCTTCATTGCATCTCTCCATTCTTTATGCTCTTTAGTTTTTTCAAAATTTAGAGGTTATATGGCATTAATTACTTCATTCATTGAGGCCTAGTTTTTATACCGTATAAGAAATTGAGTTTGCCATTGTGACCTCTCTGGTGGTTCACTATTGTCTCCTCCTCTTACCTTTTGTGGTGAATAATCTCCTCCTATTAGTGTGCTCCTCTTAGTGTACTTTGGTTGCTTGAAGTGTCTAGGTCACTGGATTCTTCCTCCTATTTCTATTCTTATTCACCACTTTCTACTTCTTTTCCATTGTCATCATCATCATCAGAAATATGGCATGCATCACAATTGTCCAAATTATATCCTTCTTTTGTATTCTCATGAAATAACACATATATACTTGCAAAAAACTTTATGTGTGCATGGATCAAACGTCTTATATGCTTTTCGATCAAAGCAATAAAAAATAAAAATGAAGTTGATTTCTCTTGCATCACGTTTTCTCCTATCTTATGAAAATGAGAAAATGTTATTCTTCCAAATATTCTTAAATGAATTACTACTAGTTTGTAGCCATAAAGAGCTTCAAGAGGAGTTTTATGGTCCAAAAATATTGTTGGAATTCTATTTTTTAATTAAATAGCAGTACTAATATGTAACGTACCTCTTGAGTCTACCCTGAGAATTGGCTACTAGGCTCCCTTCCTGGTAATTTTTCCTTTGTTTATAATTAATATTTGACCATCATCTCTTGTAATATTTTTATTCCTTGCATGAACAAGTATTATTTTTTTCACTATACTCATTTTCTTAACAGTTAAACAATATCAAGATACGAAACCAATAGTACCGCATACACCTTGTATGCTTTACCGAATCTAAGATGGGACCTTTAGGTTCATTATACAACTTACTCATCAAATCCATCATTAAGCACAATTTACAAATTGTGGAAAAGAACTAGTCATGGCAGCAAAACCAATACATTCATTGGTTAATCCCCACTAGCATTAATGGACACATTAACTTGAGTCTATTACGATTAACCTGGCCATGCATTAGGATCATAGTTTTATAGACACAACCAAAAGTATTACTGATATAACTTTATGTAACAGGAAAAATCGTTAAGCTAGCCTCATCGAGCAAGCATGCTATAGATAATCCACATGCATATATGTCTTATGCAGAAATATCTGCCATGTTAAACCAAAGACATTATATAACATTAAATGCATACTATGTTCCTTCACTAAACATATTGATGATCAAGATTAGATTCACTGCATATCTCATGCAACCTATTGAAGCCTTGAAAATCGTTGCTTCAACATGGGGGAAAACCACCGGGTCTGGACCTTGGTTGGTATCTCCTTTTCTGTTTGGAGTAGTGGCTCGGATTGGCGATAATGGGACCAGTTTCCCAATCTATTTAATGTTTCTACTGATGGGGTGATATGTGATGTTTTAAAGTAATGTATGAGCTAAAGGTAATATAATATAAGCTAACAATCACATGCATTTTATCCTAATTTAAGCACCATCTAATTATGAATATACCCGAGACTAAATTGATGTATGCGATCTACAATAATATCTGAAGACAATTGGTAATAAAGATCATTCAATTGCGATAATAAGTGAATCTGTTTTAACAATAATCGTTTCGTATAAAAAGTTAGCCAAAACGATTGTGAAAGATATATCGCATAATGAATTATTCATATATTCAATATAAAATATAAATCATCACCATACAGAAGTGCAATAATGGAAATCAAAATTCAAATTGTACAATAATGGAAATCAAAATTCAAACTTTCATACATAAACAATTCGAAAAGGAATCATTGCTTAATACACAAGTAAAAAGCATTACGAGATAAAAATATCATTTATAATACCACCTACTCATGTGTTTCAACAGTATTAATGTATCTTCAGTCCATTCAACACCATCAAAGAGTACAAAAGTGCAATTTCAGTAGAAGATGCTAAATCAGATAAAAATAAATCTTGTTCCATTAATTTCACCATAACTTCTTCAAAGGGACAAAAGTGAATGTTTTGAAGACTGTTTCTGATAAAATTTTGGACCCCTCTATAAATGCATGAAAGGGGTTTAAATACTTAAACTATAAAACTAAAAATATATTATTACAAAAATAGTTGAGGAGGTTTAAATGACCTGCCTTAATTTGTGCAAAAATAAAATCAAAATGGAAATAAACAAGGTGACTAATTATCATGGATTTGGTCCTTCAGATTGCAAATATCCATCATGGGCTTGAGCTTTGTTGGTTGAACGATTCCAGCTTTCAACTTTCCACGGAATATGACATCGGTCAGTGCTGGCGCCATTTTCATTGTAGAAGTGGTTAGGCATCACAAGGTCATCCATTGGCTGTGAGGTTTTACCAAATGTTCCAATATGCCTCTTGGTTTAAACTGGTAGTTTTCCTTATCACTTCTGGTTTTTCTTCCACTGCCTATTTCCATTGTTGTTCAAGCTCTTTCACATTAGGTAGGAAACCTGGAATGGACTCTGCTGCAAGATTGGCATATGTAAATTTTCATTGATATTTTCTATGACACTATTTGCTATTGTTGCTGTGTCTGTTGTTGCCTTTTCTGCTTCTTTAATTCGAGAATCCCAGCTCGCAAATAGGATTTCTTTATGCGATTATTCTAGCTTGGGCAGGTCGACCTTTCTCCCATCTTTTGTATTTTTCCAAGCAATAAAATCATAGACCTTTTTAAATATCTAATCGTATTCAAGTCTCATTTCCACGACTTGACTTGTCAGTTTATCGCTTATTTCACAATAAGATTTCCACAGTGAAATACTGTGGCAAAAAAATTCTTTTTGGTGCATCAACTGGGAGTTAATAGCGAGTGATCAATTTTTGGATCGTCTTTATGTAGATCAGTTATTGCCTGTATCTGTGTTTCCTTCTCAGCTTAGCTGGTTCGATGTTCTATTTGAATCTGCTCGAATTCCCGTTGTAGTTTGCCTAACCGTATTTCTGCCTGCTGGTCGAATTTTTCTTGCTGTAATTATTTCTCAAGTAATGTTATTTTATCTTCCTTTTCTCTAAGAAAAATTTGTAGTTTTGTTGCTTTGTCTATGGTTGTTGTAGCATAAGCACCTACAAATTGTGAGAGTCTAGTAAGATTGGCGGATGGGTCAACGAGTGAGTCTTTCCATAGAACATCCATTGGTTCATTTTCAAGGGTAGTAGCAACCGTAGAGTCCAATTTCCTTTTCTTTATTTCTCTTTTCACCATGGCCTTATGTTGTGGGTTGTAAAACACATCTAGAGGGGGATTCCTTAAATTCTCAAAACTATTTTGGAAGTGGGGGTAACAGGGGTGTGCTATACCTCTTGTATATTTGCGGTCTCTTCCACTATAATTTTTAGATTTGTTTTCTGTTTAGGAGTTTTCAACTATGGCGCCTATTCCTCTGTGTTGAGACTTTTATTAAAATTGTCCCATTATTCCTCTAAATCAATTACCAGGGGGTTTATTGGTTGTGCGGAGGTAGTGGGGCTTTCAGCCTACTTACTGACTGAAGTTTCTTAAGCTATTTTCTGTGTAGACTGGGCTGTATCCTTTACTGAATCCATGCTTCTGATTTTCCCATTTTGTGATGACTCTTGTGATTCCTTGGTAGAATTATCTTGAGATTCTGCTACAGAATCAGTCTTAGAATTTTCTTTGGATTCACCTTCTATAGTCACACGAGGAGTAGGCTTCCTTATTGGTTCAATCAATAATTGCTCCAATGGGACCTTTGCTAACCTCCTTTCTCTGTAACTGTAAAACTTTTCCAGATCTTCACGGTCAAAAAGTAGTTGTGCCATATGCTTCCCCTCTATGAAGGTGTTTTTATGCAAAAATATGTCATCAAAGGCACCCTCCTCATTACTGAATACCTTTATTTTCACTGGAGTGGTGAAATTTTCGATAGTGTTGAATGGGTCATATTGCCTTCCAGAGAATTTAGGTAATCACAGAGATAACATGTTCTCTGCTTCTTTGAATGCATGCCCTAGGTCATGTAATGCAAATTCTCCACACTGTATAGGGAATGTAGGCCAGATGGCCTTTTTTTATTCCTTTAATGTCTTGCTCATTCCTCCCTCACTAGCTATTTGATAGGCTATCTCTCTAGCCATCAATTTATCTGGAACATAGTATGGGAGGACATGGGGGTAGGTGATGCTGCCAAAAACCCTGATATATGTAAATATTTCCTCCCCAAACCATCTGGCCACTGGGAGGATGTCTACTTTAGCTTCTTGGGAAAACCTGGGGGCATCTCAATTATAAAGCCTCTTGTGAATATGGAGCATAACTCCATGACAAATCTTGAAAAAATGTGGTTGAAAATTGGATTCCCACATGTCCTTGTGGTATATGTGAATGGGAAGTAGATTTCGAACAATCCATTTCCATCCCATGATAGGGAATTTAGAACTAAAACAAATTGCATCTATGACATTTGCATCCATAAAAAAATGGAGGGTAAATGCTCAAAGCAACACTTCTTTTCCTTCTATACTCGATAATTGTTTTTGCTAAATTGTGAGCCAAAATTTGTGCCCAATTCATTACATTTGCATTAACAACTGCATCTATTAATGGCAACCACTCTGGGGAGAACTTAGTACTATCAGGTTTTCCAATCAGTTTACATAACATGATCGTTGCAAAACTATGAGGGGGACAAACAGGCGAAGTAGTGTACATACCATTTTTCTCTTTTTTTATTTTTTCCTTATTATTCAACCAGGTCTGGGTGCAGTCTGCTGGGTCATCATTCTCTTTGCGAAACTTCTCCATGAACTGCCTGTTGTAGATGACTTGTGGCTCTGGAAGGTGGTACATAAGCCATAGGTTTTTGGGGGTAAAAGATCCCATAACCTCTTGGCTTCTTGTCTTGAATTTTCTCTCTGAAATGTTGCTTCATTAATAACCCATTTAACCATGTCGGTATAAGATATTATCTTCGGCCGTGCTCTATGTGGTGCAAAAATGAGCATGCCATCTCTAACATGGAAGCGTATGAGGAATCACGTCCATCAAATGTAATTTTTGTTTCCATAATCCTTCGTTGCTCCTCCTCTAGAATATTATGCATAGCCTCCCATGTAGAGGTTCCTCCCTCTCTGTTACATGTAGGATTCGTAAACAGAGGAGTTGTTTCTGACTTCTCAGAGGTGACTACCTTTCCTTTCTTCACCATTGTTATCAATGCTTTGCTCTGTGGATTGTCCTGAAAGTGAATAACAACAGCTATCGTATACACAAATATGAACGTAAAATGTAATAATGCAGATAGCTTGTAAAGGTGATAAAAGGAGTTCTATTTGAACGCATGTAAGAAGATATCATATCACTCTAATTGGATTTTCACACATAAATGCAGTTACCTCTTACTAAATGCGCACTAATGATTAGTTATCCCTTAGCTTGAATGCTCAAAAATGTTCGCATCGTAAAATGGGAAGAAAGATTCTAGGTTAACAATCCCTTAAACTGCGATGATAGCGATTGTGCGATTTGCGAAGCAATATCACATATCGCAATATCGCAATATGCCTTTTGCCTTTGTTACCTCTCATTGTGTTTCTGCGAGATGCGAGCCGCTCGTTAGTCGTTTCAAAACATGGCTAATTGGCATGTTTATCCTCAGTAAAAGACCTTTTTTTAGTGATTGGCAGACTTAAAATGCTTGCTTATGATATGTTTAGGAGTGCGTCCAGGTCTTGATCACATTTCACAATATCGGCTGGTGGTATGCATACGGTGTTCATTTGAATGCTTGAAATGCAATCTGATAAAGGTTACAATGCCATCACGGTTTCACATCTCACATGTTTTACAATAACCTTTTTAAAGCAGGTCCTTTATGAATGGTGATATGCAATGCGAGACTTATGCCTAGAAAACTTAAGGACTTAGTTTATGTCATATTTTATGATAGTTTCGAGCATAGAGTCCTTAATTAATCATTTTTGGAGGGTTAAAAAGGTCTTTTGGTGGGTTTTAATCATGTTATATGTGAGAAGGTAGGTTTTTAGTAGTTTTTATAAAAAAGGTGGGTTTTGATTGTTATCTTTGATTTATTCCAAAAATAAAAGAAATTCCTAGATGCTAAGTTTTGTTTTTTGGAATAGATTTTTTGAAGGGTCCCATTTATTAACGTAATAATAACTGCTATCATTAATAAATGGGTGGTTGCTGAATACCACAACAATTGGCGATTCACTTGGAAGAACCAGTTATCTCTTAGATTTCTTTGAAATTCTAGAACATTCAAAATAAAGATAGCTTTGAAAATAAAATAAGTTACATGGAATATAGGGTAAAAAGTACATCTCTTTATTAATAAACAACATCTACTTAATTACCGTTCTTTTGATTATTCTTTTCTCATAAAAGGTCACTCTGTCTACATTAGTCTTTACTCTGTTTTTTTAAAGATAAAAGCAAGAAGTCTCTCCTCAGATTAGTTTTTGGCATACTCAGTTGTCATAGGTAGAGCCTCTGCTGCCAACAAGAATTCATAGCCTCGACAGGGTTACCTTTTAACCAAAAATAATCCAGTATCCCACTTAAATCATAATGAAATTTTAAAGATAAGCTTGTAAGTGTAATTATTGCTTTCTTTATTTTCTGAAGTAATTCATTGTTGCTTCAGCTCTTCATTTTTTATTTCTTAAAGGATGATATCCTGGTTTGGTGACCATTAGGAGAAAATTCGATGGGCCTATTTGTTCCACAATTTGAAATGGGCCAAGACACATCCGTTGTAACTTGGTATGCTTACCTTTCTCTTCAAGGGCTTTATCCCATTTTAATACTAGGTCTCTGAGTTGAAAATACTTTGAAGTTACAAAATTTGAATCAAAGGAGGCTTTGACTAATTGTTGTTGATGTGCATGCATGATCATAGATTTTTACCTTTCCTCTTCAAGCTTAATAATTTGTAATTGTCTAACATGTATAGATGAGGAAGGAGTTTCTCCAGTTTATTGAACTAAGGCTAAGGAGGGAATAACTACTTTTTTTGGTAAGATTGCTTCTTTCCCATAGAACAAATTAAAAGGAGAAGTGCCAATAGAGGCTTTCCGAAATATTCGATCTACCCACAGAGCAACACTAAAGACTTATGCCAGTTCTTTTGGCCTTGGTCAATAGTTCGTTTAATAATCCTGGTGTGATTTTTGTTTCTGGATTCGGCTAATCCATTTCCTTGCATATAGTAGTTGGCCGAATATTTAAGATTAAAATCTCTTTTAAGAGCAAATTCTGTCATAGCATTTCCTGAAAAATAAGATGCATTATCAAACATCAAAGCAGATGGTAAGACAAACCTGGTGATGATAAATTGATCTATAAATTCAATAATATATTTTGAATTGGCTACCTTGAGTGGAATTGCTTCTACCCATTTGGTGAAATAATCAGTGGATGTAAGTATGTATCTATGCTACTTAGAAGAATGAGGAGTGATCTCACCTATTACATCCAATCCCCATTGTTCAAATGTTTGGTCAATGTTGTCTGGTTGTAATCGTAGCGCGAGTTTTCTCTGTCTTCCACCAGCTATTTGACAAATATTACATTTCCTTACATAACTGTGTGCATGTTTGAATAACGTTGGGCATTAATAGCCATCATGCAGGATTTTATGTGTTGTAGTATCCCCTCCAAAGTGACCAGCAACTGGTCCATCGTGAAGTTCCTACAACACCTTCTCTACATCATATTTTTTGAGGTATATAAGTAAAATAGAATCATAATTTATTCTAAAAAGCACATCGTCAACAATTTGATATTGCCTAGATTTTAATCTCAATGCTATTTTCTTTGTGTAATTTAATTAGGTTGGTGCATATCCAATTTTTAAGTAAAATATGATATCAACATACCTTGATTCCATGTCATTAAGGCTTACCTCATAGATTTGTACATTGTCACCTTAATGATGTGATTATGATAGATTAGATGCTCTTGCCAACATCCTGCAAAAACCTTGACCTTTTACCATTTTCGCTGGTTTAATTTCTATGTCATATTCTTGCAAGGTTGTCACCCAATTTTCTCTCTTTTCTCCTACATCCATTTGTATTAAAGGATTTCTCACTTCTAAGAATGGTACTATGAATTTAGTGTGGGTTTTCAGGAGAAAAGGTTTGAAGTTTTTTATAGATTTGAAAATAGCAAAAGCTTGTTTTCAACATCTAAGTAATTTAATTCAGCTCGTTGGAAACTGGAGCTAAAGAAAGAGATTGGGGCTTCAACTTTTTCTTGATTTTCTTGTGTCAATATGTCCGCATATTATTTCTCGGACGTGAAAATATATAGAATGAAATTATTGGAAAAATTTGGTGAAAAATTTGGTGTTGCTAAAGATGGAGTGTTTATAATTGTTTTTTTTATCAAGCTAAAAGCTTCATGTTCCAAATTTCCCCATTTAAAGAGAGAATTTTTCTTTATCGTGGATTGAAGAGGTAAAACAATTTTTGAGAAGTTAGGGACTAATATTTTAACAAAATTTCTTTAACCCATGAAAGATTGCATTGATTTTTTGTCATGGGGTAAAGGTATTTCAGAAATTTCATCTCTTCAAGAGTGGAGAGGACTACTTCTTCAATAGACGAGATTACCCTCTAGGTGTAGTATTTTGATTCCCCTACAAAGAGGGAAGATTTTGTACTCTTGGAGTCAGTCCAAAAACTTTGGAAAACTAAAGGCTGATGGGATGGATAGAGAGAAGATGATGATATGAAATTTATTGTTTGGTTCTGGGAGGTGAGGAGTAACCAACTTCGGAGTTATGCATGGGAGAGAGGGAGTTCGTGTTACTTCCTTGAATAGATGATGGATGTGTGGGGTTGACAGGACATTCTTCCATGAACTATTGATGGCCCTCCTTCTAGCACCAAAAAATGTTGACAGTGCTGGACCCACCAACATTCACGGGATCTACCTGGTATGAAGTCCCAATTAGACCTCACATCATTTGGTGTAGGAGTTTTATCTAGTACGATGGCCCAGTTGCCATTATATTATAGATTTTCCTTGGCTCTTATTCTTCAGCACAAGAGAGTGTTATGCTTGTAACTTCAAGAAAGTGAGGTGAGTAAGCCTACTGAGTGCGTAATGTAACTCTATGTCTGGGTTCTCTTAATATCATAAGGGGGAAGTAATATGAGCCTCTTGATAAGAGGGAACAATACCAACCTAGGAAGAAACATGCATGAAAAAAATAAGGGTCTGTATAACATCTAGTGGAATAGTCCACACCGGGTGCAAAAATCGTGAAAACCAAAGTTCAAGGGAAAACACATACATTGTCCAGGGAGTAGTCCACGCAGGGCCGACGGTCATTTAAACCAAGAAAACACAAAGCTGGTTTATCTAATGTGCGACAGAGTAGTCCACATGGACAAGACAATAATGATAAATAATACAATACATCTTCAATAATATGAGTACTAAAATAAATATTAGTACAGGTTAAGAAAACATGCATTACAAACATTTAAAGAATAGTCTTAAAAACATATAAAAAACATGCATGAAAACGTGCTAGCCTCAGACATGATTCTGAATTAAGCGAAAGATCCAAGGCACATCTGTACACCATACATCACTAGTCCCAGTAGTGAGACGTTGGAGCCACTGCTCACTCCTCAAAGAACAGACTACAAACTCTTAAGGCTATGCGGGAGGAGCCAAGGTGAAAATTCCTTTCCTCATACAACGAGGGGTTATATATATAGAAAAGAGAGAATAATTGACCCTTGTGACTCTTTGACTTCTATCATGATTATTTGACTTCCTATGAATTTTCGACTTCACATGACCCTTCAACTTCATATGTTGGTATCTTGGACTTCCACTTTACATTACATTGATTATAACAAGTACCTCCCATAGTGATGACGTGGCCAAGATAACTCATGACACAACTCAACATGACACTACTGACATGTACTCGCTGACTGTGGTGTTTGTGTTGAGTTGTTGTGCTGCTGACTGATGGTGCGTGCTCGGTGTAACATGTCTTCACCTCGGCATGGTAAAGTGCGCAAGGTCTTCGATGGTCTTTGTTTTTTCTTGATGGTACATGTGTATGTGTTGCTTTCACTCACTGCTCGATGTGCTTCGTGTGTTCGTTCAACTGTGAGAAAGTCTTCTAGCATGCTCTCCTTTTCCATCCCGTTTCGCAATCACTCATGACAAGACAACATCAAATCCAGAAATATCCTAGTCTAACATGATTCATTGTTTTTTGTTTTGGTTTACGTAACTGGGATAGGGACAAGGTATTGAAACTACACAGAGCGCAGCTTAGGCAAGGATGTGAGGCTCCAGAGCATTGTCGAGAAAAACTGTGTAGATGTCACTAGGAGGTAGACTTGCATAATCGGGACATCAGTGACAATTGTGGGTAGAATCCCATCTAGGAGGTAGAATTTCACAGTTTCTAGGAGGAAGACCAGGCAGGGTGTAGGGGAACTACTGAGCCAATCTGCACAATTTTCAAGGGGAGCACTGGGCAGGTCATCTAGATGGGATCTAGTCATTTTCTCTTGGGAAGGTAGAGTGGGCAGTAGGAGACACTAGAAGAAAAATATGTGCCATTTTCCAGAGGTAGACAGGATCAGGCTACATGAGCTGCTGATCAACATTGTGCAATTCTGGGAGACACTTCGGGATAGGAAGTGGGGCTCTCGAACATAACTACACAATTTCTGGGCTGAATGCAGAGCAGAACAGAAGGGCACATGATAGACAAATATATGCAATTTTAGGAGGGAGAAAAGAATAGGCCAGCAAGGAAGCTTGCCTATCAGATCTGTGTAATTTCTCGGGACAGTGTGGTGACAAGTAGTAGAGGTTTGTCTCATATGTCTACACAGTTTTTGCAGACAATGCAAGGAAGTCATTCTTGACAAGTTCTCCACATTTTTCGAGATCAGTGCAGGCTTGGGTCCCACCTCAAGTAAGTTTTTCTGGTTGACCAGAGGGAGGCTTCATGGGTGATCTTGTGGGAAGCACAGACTGTATTGGGTTTTGAGACAACTTATGTGTAGTTCTAGGAGGCAGTCAACTGAGTCATTTATGGAATTGTGTAGTGTAGGCTTCCTGGAGGATAGCCACAAGCTCTGTGTAGTTCTGGGCAATAGTGCAAGGTCACTAATATCAGGGTCTGGTTGAAGGAGGGTTTTTCGGTCGATAGATTTTCAGGAAAATTGAGTAAGTGTGAAATCAAATGGACTTGTGCATACATGACATTGTGATCATAGACTTAGTACAAATCGATGACCAAACACCTCAAACCAACAAGAAAAACATGTGCTCAGTGAGAATGAATCAAGGGTTAAGAGAGACAAGTGTGACACTTGAGATATGTCTTCAAACGACTGTGACAACACTTGCATGACAATTTTTACACTTTGTGTGTGAGTTCGACTGATGTTGATAGAACGGAAACAACTGATGCACACAAAGAAAAAAATTCAAAATCACTAGAGAAAACTCATAATAAAGACATAGCAATCAACATGCCAAAAGATGATCGATGGTCAATCAAGCAAAAATGGTGTGAAGACTCGACAAGAGCTCATGGGATGAGCCCAAGTGTTTGTGACCATCAAGGGAAAAAACCAAGGAAGGCTTCGAAATTTGGATGTAGGAAAAAATTTTGGAGGGTGTTGCAACTGCTACAACACAAGGGTTACCCCACCCTTTCTTATAAATAGAACCTCATTAATCATAGAAAAGATGTTTGGGAGCGAAGATTTTAGCTAGGCCAAGGCTTAAAAAAGGCTTGGGAGTATTGTCAATAGCCTTGGCTTCTCCATAGTGTAGAGCGAGTATACTTGTTTTTAAGAGTAGGTGTTCTTGATTATAATGTTCCACTATTGGGGCTAGTGGTCGTCAATCGTGTATGTATGGATGGAACTTTCACTTATAATAATAAAATCAGAGCCAACAAGATTTCACGCATATGTTTTTAATGTAGTAGGACTATTTTTGTTGCATTGGAAATGTACATTATTTAGCTTACACATATTCTTGTGAACTACTTTGTATGAATTTGTACAAATCTTGTTGAATGCATGTTTTTGGATTAACTCATCACTTTAATTTTTGGACTATTCTGGAATTTATCTTGTCATATCATTCCGCTCATGTGTTCTTTTCAAGCTATGTACTATTAAAGGCTTCTAAGGGGCTTACTTTATTTTCCCCTCCATGTGTTAGAACCTTCATGCATCATTCTTGGCTATCCATAGGTTCACACACTTTTTCTCACCCAAATTTATCATACTTTCCTCCGCGCGGTACCACGGTTAAGGAATTACACTACCATCCACTATTGGGACTCCTATTCCAAAATGTGTGATGTCTAGTTGGGACTTAATATCAAGGAGATCTCGTGAATGTTTGTGGGTCCTACACCGACAACAACATCGAAGATTCTAGTAATGTTGTCCAGTCCTCATAGACTTCCTCCACATGGAAGTCATTCAAATTATCTTCTTTTAAAAGAATAGGTCTATGTTGGGTTATCCACACACCACAACTCTTCCACAAATGCATCTGTTGAGCTATGATTACTTGAGGAAAAATATCATGATAACTCTAGATATATCTAGAATTTTATTATCGATACAAAAAAATCTTAGCATTCTCATAGGGTATGAAGAATTTCTCTCTAATTTTCTATTGGTAAATTAATAGGTTAAAAACAAAAAAGTTCCCTAGAATAAGCAAGACGTCTAAATAAAAATCCAAAAAAATGGCAGAACCAATCCTTTATATTTTCCTAGACTTATCACAATTAGTAAAAGCTCATATGGCAGCTTTAACCACTAGTTTCATGCAACCTCTCTTACATGCAGACTCCACACAAATATGATCTTGCACGCAACTGCACAATTCCATGCAACCTCTCTTCAAAGCTTCCACATAAGTTATTATAATGTGTCCTCACATAGTTCAATAGGTAGCATACAACTCCAAATAACAATACTACTATATGCAACATTGCTAATTTGTAGTTTGAGGCATCCAAAGTGCAAAATTTGTAGCACTAGGGGAGAGATGTCTAACGTCTTGTAGGGACCAATCATTGTTATAGTACAGGTCCCACCAAGCCACCAAAAATTGAGAGATGTGCAACCAATAGTCAAACAAAAATAAATAACATTGAGTTCAAATATATTTTAATTTATGTCCAAAATTTCCCAAAATAATGAGTAAGCCCACAACTGTCCATAAACAGCCTTTTAAGTATCTATAGTACAAATCATCTTGTACCAACTAGAAAACAAATAAAACCATAAATCCTTCCAAAATGGTTTATTCCAAAAGTATAAATTAGCAACCACTTCAAACCCATTGATATGAACTGAAACTATGTATTCCAAATGCATATTCATACCTGAGCATAATAAAAGTTGATGTATGTTAGCCATATTACTATTTTATTTGACAATTAAACCCATTGTGTTCAATAAATGACACCCAAGCCATTAAATTCAATAAATGACACCCAAGCCATTAAATTTCCCATTAAAACAAATCAAAGTATAGATCAAAATAGATGGATCAACCATAACAAATTCCTAGCCATTGGATCACATCAAAATCAATCTAGATCAACATTCAAAATGAAGCCATTGAAATCCATATCAAACCTTGCCGTTAATTAAATTCAAGAGCAAAAAACTATAAAAGAAGTTCAACCATTGCTGAAGTTTCATGTTTAACATTCAAGTTATTCACCAGCTCTGGAGACAAACCATCATAGAAAATTTCAGGGTATACTCAGGTTAGTTATTTCAGTTTATGTACATTTTTCTTATAGTTTTGTTTTCGCTTCTTTATAACTGAATATTTCATAGTATATTTAGGTTATTTACTTCAATTTTTTGCACAATTTAATTAATTTATAAAAATCTATCTTCCACAATACATGCCTTAAGTTTGTCAATAAACTCATTTGCTACATTAGTGGGAAATACAATGATATAATTCAAGGTCTTACCTAGTCCCACTAGCAGTTGATCCATATCCTAGTTTACTTCATTGATTGAACAAAAGTAGGAAATGGATTTCGATAATATGAAATTGAAATTTGACTCAACAGCATATGCAGAGGCAGAAGAAACTGGAGCATGGTAAGCTCGAATAGTAGCTCGCATAGAGGCATATCCTATTTTTGTTTATTCTTAACAATAATAGTAGAGTGAAACCACAATCTATTAAGATGGATATCCTCGACTCTATACTAGATAGATAGAGGAGTTAATTATAACTCATAGAACCAATCCAAGGTTTGGATACAATGGTGGGGATGGAATCTATAATTATATATGGTTGAAGTGGTTTAGAAACTCAACTCATCTATTAGAAAACTAAACCAAATGTGAAGGAAAATTGAATACTAAAGCATCTTGATGTCCAAAAGGAGCTAAGCAGTTGAAGTCCAACCTCTTTCACATTATTTCAGATTTCAAGTTTCACTTATGATATATTCAAAATGAGTATGAAAGATTCTTAAACAATAATCACCTACATCAGTAAGCTAAATGTCATGTGAACCAAAATATTGCAAATACAAGTTTGATTCTGTAACTGTCCAATGATGGCAATTGAAAGTGAAATTATATATATGAAATGATGCATCCCAATGTTATTTTTAAGGTTTAGAATCCATTCACTATATTATCAAAATAAAAATGATATTGCCAATTTACAAGTGAACCATAAAACCCTAAAATTTTTGTAAACTTTGTGCTAAAGTGTTGGGGATTTGAAGAAGTAGTTGACCTTTAACGTGTGAGTGAACTAGAAATCCAATCAATCATTTATTACCATGAAAATCTTATATTTAGCCATAAAACATGAAATCTGGAAATTTCAAGTGTTCAATTCCTTAGATGCAAATCCAAAACTTGATTTTTCTTAGTGTTTCATACAGGGGTGAAGTACCATGAACAAGAGATATAACCAAGATTCAAATAAAATTATTAGGGCATATCACCTCGATTTGCTACTTAAGAGAAGTTAATGTTGAGCATTAGATCTGAGTGTTTTTCCTAAAAAAGTTTAGACCTAGATCAATTTTTTCTCTTCAAATTTATAAACCAATGATATATGACAACAATTTAGGGAATTTAAATTGAAAATAAATTTTGAATCAATAAACCATGAAATCCTCTTATATCTATTTTAAAAGCATATCTCAAATCTAAGTGAATCCCTATGATCATAATTTTGAAACCAACGAGCTAAAGGGGGTTAGTGAATATAAATTTAGCAAGATCTAGCTATGAAACCCAAAATAAATTTCTTAGTGACAAGTCGGTCCAACTAATAAACAAGTTAAATGATAAAAATTGACTTGAAGCAAATCTAATAAAGATATGTGCAAGTAATTTGCAGATTTGCATGAGATAAAAACCAAAACTTAATGACAAATATTTCAAAGTTTTGGGTGCTTGGGAAGAAAGGAAAACTATGGTTCATCTAGGTGGCTTCAAAGATGCTTAGAAGTCAAAGAGGACTTAGAATAGCTCAAAAATCAAAGTCCTCAAATTGAAGTGCAATTGGGAGTAGATCATAGTGCTCATCACCTTGATTCCAATAGTGTGAACAACACTCAAATCCAAGTTCCTATCCTCTAGATATTCACAGTCAAAGTTTTAGTCAAACTTGGACAAGTGGCAGGCTTAAGGAAACAACGAATTGCCACAAACATGATGGACGAAATCTGGCCACTAGAAATTGATGAATTTGTCAGATGGTTAATTTTCGCAATACCCTTATTTTCAAAAAAATAAAAAATAATCAGTTTGTTTTAATAAAATGAAAAAATATATAAATTAGAGTTGGACGGGACCGTCGGACTTGCCCACACCACCGCAAAACATTATATATATTGAAAATACCAAAAATGTGTCTATAGGTGACCACCCCCACCACCATATATAACATATATTATATGTTAGGCGAGATGCCTATCAGTGGATCTGGCCCCACCCTGCCACATGTCGTATGATTTGAGGGTGGCAGGGCTGGAACCCGCCCGGTCAGCTTGGCTGGGCTCCACCTGTCCACTGGGAAAAATGGACAAGGTTAAATACAAGGGAGTCGGTAGAATTAACGAAGACCTGGTCGTTTGCGGTAATTGTGAGCATGTTAAGTTTGGTGTGGGTGGTCGAGGGTTCCAACCCACTAACCCCCAATTGGAAAGTGTGTTAGTTATTTTTTAACTGTCAGTTTAATATAATTTTTTTGGTTGTGAGGGCGCCTGGGAGGTTGGATGGGTTTGAGCCTCGTCGCCCTTAGCACATGACAATTGACATGTCGTTTGTGGAGAGTGGGGCCGGATCTGCCAAAGGGTGGCCCGCGCGTTAATATATAATATCACCATGATCAAGGGTGTAGGGGTTTGACCTCCTACCATCAAAATTATAATATATTTTATATTTAACATGGTTCAATGGGGTGGGCAGGTCCAATGGGCCTATCTCACTATATTTTCATATATTTTTTCATTTTATTAAAACAAATTGATTATTTTTTTATTTTGTTGAAAATAATTGTTATTGGGAAACATATCCATTAGACATATTCGTCGATTTCCGATGGTCAGATTTTGTGTGCTAGGTTTGTGCCAATTCGTTGCCTCCTTAAGCTTGCCACTTGTCCAAGTTTGACCAAAACTTTGACTGTGAATATCTGGAGCATACAAACTGAGATTTGAGTGTCATTCACACCGTTGGAATCAGGGCGACGAGCACTATGATATAGTCCTAGTTGCACATCAACATAAGTACTTTTATTTTGAGCTATTCGGAGCCCTCTTTGACTTTTGAGAATCTCTAGAGCCACTTGGATCAAGGGCCTGCTCCAAAGAATAAAAAATTGTCTAGTAGATCAACTAGTAATAATTATAAGAGCAAACAATTATTAGTATCCTATGGAGAAATGTATTGGAGGAAGAAAGAGTAAACCTCTTTTCCAATAAGGAGTATTTTCTTTATTTTTAACAAGAATAGTAGAGTGAAACCACAATATATTAAAATGGATATCCTTGACTCTATACCAGATAGATAGAGGAGTTAACTATATAAACAACATGTATAAGCACCTAATTGTCATGACAGTGCACCTTACTAGTTCTTATTTTTTTCCTAAGATAACCTATATAAATGCAACCTGTATGAGGCTTAATATTTTTAAAGGAAAATAACAACTCAATCAAACCTTTACTAAGGAAATACTAGAGATTCCTTCATGACAGAAGAGTGTTATGTATATGAATAACAATATTGGCAAACACAAAACCATTCCCACAATAGGAGAATCGCTAACCATTACTAAGGCAATCTTAGAGCTTCTATTGAGCTTCTAAATTCCTTTAGCAAGACAAGCCTACAACTTCCCTCATTCCTAAAAATTGTGATGATTAGGAATAACAATAATGACAAACACGAGGCTAAACAATTTAAGTCAAACAATAGTAACTAGACCATATCAACATCTTATCTATAGGAATAACAATATTGAAAAACTTAGAACCATTCCCCCAATAGGAGAATCACTAACCATTACTAAGGAAAGCCTAGAGCTTCCATTGAGCTGCTACATTCCTTTATGAAGGCAAGCCTACAACTTCCTTCATGCCTGGAGATTGTGCTGATTAGGAATAACAATAATGAAAAACATGAGGCTAAACAATTTAAGTCAAACAACAATAACTAGACTAGATCAACATCTTATCTATAGTAATAAAAATATTGGCAAACTCAGAACCATTCCCACAATAGGTGAATCACTAACCAGTACTAAGGAAAGCCTAGATCTTATATTGAGTTGCTAAATTCCTTTAGCAAGGCAAGGCTACAACTTCCTTCATGCCTAGAGATTGGGTTGATTAGGAATAAAAATAATTACAAACATGAGGCTAAACAATTTAAGTCAAACCATAGTAACTAGAACAAATCAAAATATTATCTGTAGGAATAAAATTATTGACAAGCGCAGAGGAGAATCACTAACCATTACTAGGCACGCTTAGAAATTTTATTGAGTTGCTAAATTCCTTTAACAAGGCAAACCTACAACTTCCTCCATCCCTGGAGATTGTGCTGATTAGGAATAACAATAATCACAAACATGGGGATAAAGAATTTAAATCAAACTAAAGTAACTAGATGAGATCAACATCTTGTCTATAGGAATAACAATATTGACAAACTCAGACCCATTCCCACAATAAATTTGACAAACTTAGAACCATTCCCACAATAGGATAATTACTAACAATTACTAAGGCAAGCCTAGACCTTCTATTGAGCTGCTAAATTCCTTTAGCAAGGCAAGCCTGCAACTTACTTCATGCCTCGAGATTGTGTTGATTAGGAATAACTATAATGACAAACATGAGGCTAAACAATTTAAGTCAAACAATAGTAAGTAGACTAGATCAACATGTTATCTATAGAAATAATAGTATGGACAAACTCAGAACCATTCCCACAATATGAGAATCACTAACCATTACTAATGAAAGATTAGAGCTTCTATTGAGCTGCTAAATTCCTTTAGCAAGGTAAGCCTACAACTTCCTTCATGCTTGGATATTGTGTTGATTAGGAATAACAATAATGACAAAGATGAGGCTAAAACATTTAAGTCAAACAACAATAACTAGAGCAAATCAACATCTTTTGTATAAGAATAACAATATTAACAAACTTAGAACCATTCCGTCAATAAATTTTACAAACACAGAACCCTTCCCACAATAGGATA
Organism: Pinus tabuliformis; assembly: GCA_031772625.1. Lineage (NCBI taxonomy): Eukaryota > Viridiplantae > Streptophyta > Pinopsida > Pinales > Pinaceae > Pinus > Pinus tabuliformis. The sequence continues at coordinate 255,270,269 of CM062810.1, read as the reverse complement.
ATCACTAACCATTACTAAGGCAGGCCTAGAGCTTCTATTGAAATGCTAAATTCCGTTAGCAAGGAAAGCCTACAACTTTCTTCATGCTTGGAGATTGTGCTGATTAGGAGTAACAATAATGGAAAACATGAGGCTAAAAAATTTAAGTCAAACAACAATAACTAGAGAAAATCAACATATTATATATAGGAATAACAATATTGGCAAACTCAGAACCATTCCCACAATAAATTTCAAAAACTCAGAACCATTCCCACAATATGAGAATCACTAACCATTAATAAGGAAAGCCTAGAGCTTCTATTGAGCTGCTAAATTCCTTTAGCAAGTCAAACCTGCAACTTCCTTCATGCCTGGAGATTGTGCTATTTAGTAATAAAATAATGACAAGCATGAGGCTAAATAATTTAAGTCAAACACGGTAACTAGAACATATCAACATCTTATCTATTGGAATAACAATATTGACAAACTCAGAACCTTTACCACATTATGAGAATCACTAACCATGACTAAGGAAAGCCTAGAACTTCTACTGAGCTGCTAAATTCCTTTAGAAAGGTTAACCTACAACTTCCTTCATGCTTGGAGATTGTGTTAATTAGGAATAGCAATAATGACAAACATGAGGCTAAAAAATTTAAGTCAAACAACAGTAATTAGAACATATCAACATCTTATCTATAGGAATAACAATATTGACAAACTCATAGGCATTCCCTTAATAAATTTGACAAACTCAGAACCATTCACACAATAGTCGAATCACTAACCATTACTAAGGTAAGCCTAGAGCTTCTATTGAGCTGCTAAATTCCTTTAGCAAGGCAAGCCTACAACCTCCTTCATTCCTAGCTATTGTGCTAATTAGGAATAACAATAATGATAAACATGAGGCTAAACAATTTAATTCAAACAATAGTAACTAAACGAGATCAACATCTTATCTATAGGAATAACAATATTGACAAACTCAAAACCATTCCCACAATAAATTTGATAAACTCATAATCATTCCCACAATAGGAGAAAAGCAACCAGGTGTCACTTTTCTTAGTTGAAATTCCTCCTATAACACATAAAATATTTTATCCAAAACATATATTGATATAATTGAAGACATACAACCAATTCTAGGTCAATTTCAACACAATAGCAGTAGTTTTCCAACTGCAAATACAATCATGCTATTTAAGTGTAAAAACAAGTTATCAAAAAAAATAATCACTAATATATTTGAAGACACACAATAAATTCTAGGTCAATTTCAACACATTGGCAGTAGTTTTCCATGTGCAAATACAATCATGCTATTTTAGTGTAAAAACAAGTTATTAAAAAATAATCACTAATATATTTGAAGACACACAACAAATTCCTTCTGTAGGTTTGATTTTTCAAGGATACTGTCAAAAAGGAAAATGTATGAAAATCTGTTAAGATGCTACTAACATACATGTTGATAATTTGTTGTAATAAAACATAAATATTGTTGGCTTCTATGAAAGCATAATTTAAATTATTCTTAACTAAATGCACGCAATAATTATGTAGGTAGTTCCATCTATTGAAAAAGTTATTTATGTTTCTTGTACAAGGAGAAGTGGCAGGCGAGTAACTAGAGGTGCCAAGCTGTGATGCCCGTCGTTAGATGAGGACAAGACTAGTGATGTGAATGTCCAAAATGATCCCAACAGTGTTGTTGAGGATGACGATGCGACTAAAGCTAAATTTCTAACACCATCAGCCACGGAGCCACCATCAAGCACAGTCTAAGGGGAAAGTTCAACTTAAAAAATCAGTGCTATAAGAGGTTGGGAAAAGAATACATGTTAGCTGCAATTGAAGACATAGATTTTAATGGATATTTAGTTTAAGAATCTGCAAAAATCATGGTATTCTTCCCTCATCAATACATTATTGGATAAATGGGTCACTCATACAAAACGTAGAGGAACTCTTACAGTTATGAATGAAGAGGAGGAGGCCAAGTTGGTTGAGTGGTGTAAAGAGATTGCCCAATTGGGACATGGGATATAGTTTTTTTTGTAAAGAAGATAGTATGTTACTTGGTAAACTAACAAATTACAAACAGGGTTGTGTGGGAAAGAACCAGACACAGGACCTAGCCGAAAAGCTAGCGCTGGTCATACCATAAGTTGTATTTATAGTACGACCCAGACAAAAGACGGAACCGAGTAAAAAAGTGGATCTGAGAGGTGTTCTCATTACAAAATTTTCAAAATTGAGAAATTAGAAGCCGAGAAAGGAGAATAACACCTTATGGTTTTCGACCATGCAGATATTGCTAACCTTCGCGAAACACAACCTTTCGCAGAGGCAAAAGAACATACACATGGGAAGAAAAATAGGCAAGGAAACCAATTGCATCACTCCTAGTTGGTGGTGACCTGATCCTCATCCAAACGAATTGGAGTCTCTTGAGAGCTTCCCTCTTGTTGTGTGGTGATGACCCGATGAATCGCGGAGGCCCCAGGGTCATATTTCTTGATGCTCGGGGATCCTTCAGCAGTTGAATGGACCTTTTCTTTCGACTTCTTCTTGATGAAAATATCATTCGGAGTGCCCCAAGTGACAAATCTGCAATGGTGGATGGCTTCTACATACACTTCAAACTTTTCAGTGAGTCGATCAATCTTAGTTTCCAGAGCCTTGGAGCTCTCCTCTTGTTCCTGCATAGAAAACCCCATGATGGTCTTCATTTGCCACCATGTTTTAATTGGACACGTGTAGAGGTTTTCACTTGCCTGGGTCAGAGCAGGGTTCAGAATCCAAATTCTGCATTGACCTACTCAGTGGTGACCTCTCTAAAGAATATTTGCTTGGGCCCTTAAGTTTGAAATTCGCTACTAAGTTTCCGGATTAACCACTACCACATAACATAGAGTTGTGTGCCTAACAGCAGTCTCTGCATGTGTGGTAGGGTCCAGGCCAAAGAACTTCCAATGGGAGGCAGCACAGACTTCCCCTACTTGGACCTAGGGTGGAGCCATTCCTTAGGGCCATGAGAGAAGCAGAGGGAATGGAGTGCAAGGCGAACCAAAGAGCGAGGTGCAAACATAGGAGGGAAAAGGCACTGAGAAGAATGAGGGGGAGAAGGAGGAGGGGTGAATTTATAGATGCCATGAGGAGGAGGGAGACTAGAATGAGGGAAAGGGAGTGAGAAGGGGAATCATTCAAAGATCTGAGAAGGGGCAGAGGAGTAATGGCAAAGAAAAGAGGATGAGACTGAGAGACGATAGTCACACAAGGGAGAGGGGAGGTGTCATCGCGGGGTATAGAGACAGGCGAGCCAAGGATGAGTCTGTACCTAGGCGCCCTCCACATGTCCTTCTCATTGAGAAAAAAATCCATCTTGTAATGATGAAAAGTACGCAAACAGTTATTGTTCGGTAGAGTAGTTATCTTCTTCATTGATTGATGCACATTTCTGATAAATTTCCCCTTCCTCTAGTTCCTGCCACACTTAGGACTACAAGTGTAGGGTACCAACCATACCCTTATTCACCAGTTTGTTCGTGAATTTATTTCCCTTCCTTTTGATTGCTTGAAAGTGGAGGTCTGCCATGTTGTCAATTCCCTACTTGATCTGTTGTATTATTTTGTTTAGGTGCCAATTTTCCGAGATTTTGTCCACCTTGATACCCTGCTGAAGTTTTTTGTCAATTTGCATAGCCAGCGTGGAATCTCCTTCAACTATCAGAGGACTGAGGTTTAGATTATGGGCTATGGCGATGCAATGTTCCAGTGCATGAAATTCAGTGGCATTGTTGGTGGCTAAACCTATATTTCCCTCATAAATCTAGATTATCTCACCTTTAGAGTTTCTGAAGACCCCTCCAAAACCTGCTGGGCCGGATTCCCTTGAGCTATGCCATCATATTTGAGCTTGATAGTCCCCTGCTCTGGCAACTGCCATGTGTTACTTTTATTTTCATGCCTGGGGAGGGGAGTGACTTCACGGACCTTGATATGAAGGAGATCCAACATTGAGAGAATTCTCACTTCGAGGAGGGTGGGAGGGGCTTTGACAGTCTGAGTGGGTAGAGAGGTCATTGTTTCATAGAGCGCACTTTTGATCTTCACGATATTGAATTCCTCCTGGGTGGAGAGGCCATGAAATATTCTCGCATTGCATTCCTTCCATAGAGCCCAACAGATCAAACTAGGAATTAAATTCCATGCATGGTTAACTAGAGGATGGGGGGAAAGACTGTTCTCTAGTTCACGATGGTATTTTGAATGGAAGAGGGGTCTCGATTAGATCTTTTAAAGACCAAAGAAATCCAATTCCATAAATTGGACGTGAAAGGGAAAACATTTAATAGGTGACTGGGGGTTTCTTCTTGTTTCTGGCAGAGGGGGCATCTCGAGGGGCCAATAAAGCCTTTTCTTCTTATATTGTCCCACGTTAAAACTTTTATGTGCAGGACTAACCAAAGGAAGGTTGCATTCCATTTTGGATCTGGTTGGAGTTAGTCGTGCTTTACTATGCATCTGTATGATTCGATTAAGATGAAGAGTCATGTTGAGTTTTTCCCTCATCTAGGTTTATCCTCAACAAAGTCAAGGAGGATTTTCCTTGTTTGTAACTCTGAGGAGAGGTTCGACTAGGTTTGGGGGTTCATATGGGGAGTCCATTCCTTGTGATTGATCCAATTTCTCCATCTGTCATTTTCTTCACTTTTTCCCCAGTATTGGTTGAATTATATATTCCCTCTGTTTTTCATTTCAAATTTGATATGTTGATAATGATCTTGATCAAGTTCCGACCTTTTTTTCTTGGCATCCTCCCAGAAAAGAGCCTTATTTTCACTGCCTATTTCCTAGAAACTATGTCTTTGAATGATGTCCCTGTTCTCCCAAGCTTGATTCTAGATGGCTGACCCTTTGATGTTGCCATTGAGCCTGATGATTTTCTCTTGCATTAAGGAGGGGGTGTACCTTTATTTCCATATGGTATTCCAAGGGGAGTTGGGGTTAGCAATCCATCTCCATAGATTTTTGGCTCCCAGGGCCTTTCACTAGTGGTCTATCTCTTTAAGACCGAGGCTACCATATTTTTTGGGCTTGCCAATTTTTTCCCATGCTACAAGAGCCCATTTCTATTTGGCCTCTGCCCCTCTCCATAAGAAGTTCCTCTGAGGGTTTTTGATTTTGTTTACAATCAATTTTGGGGCTGCTAGAGCCGAGTACATGTAAAGTAGGATGGCCTGAAGGATAGATTTAACCAGGATAAGATGACCAACCATGTTTAGAGATATGAAGGTGCAGTTGACCATTAGTTTCTCCAATTTGTTTATCAGCTTCTCCCAAGTGGCCTGGGAGAGAGGCCTATCTATAAGGGGAACACCAAGGTAAGTGGAGGGGAGAGTTCTAATAGGAATGGCGAGGGGTCTTGTGATGTTCCTACAAATGGGCAACATAGTGTTAAAGAAAAACAACTTGGATTTAAGCGGATTAATGGAGGTACCAGAAGCAATAGAGAAGTCTGTTAGGATGGACATGAAAGAGGAATCCTCTTTGATAGATGGGACGCGTATGAGAAGAGTATCATCCACAAATTGTTGTTTAGTTGTACGGGGGGTTGAGGCATGGGATTGGAGACTAGAGAGCTTATTTTCATGCAAGGAAACAATGATTGAGCGACTTAGTCCTTCCGCCATTATAACAAAGAGGAAGGGAGAGATTGGATCCCCTTGCCTAATACCCCTTGTAGGATTGAAGGGTTGTGAAGGTGATCCATTCACGAGCATGGAGAAGAAATATCCTGACACCATAGCCATGATCCAGTTGATGCTTTCTTTGTGGAAGTCGAACGCATACAAGACCTGTCTCATATAATTCCAACTAATTTTTTCAAAGGATTTGGACATATCTAGGTTAATCATCATACCGGGTATTATTTGGTATCTAAGAGAATGAATGAGCTCATGAGACAGGATGATGCTATTCATGATTTGTCTTCCTTCCGCATAGCCAAAATGTTGGTGGGAGATGAGGCGAAGGAGAATGAATTTAATTCAATTGGCAAGAACTTTGGAGATTATTTTGTATATGGCATTGCAGAGGGCCATGGGCCTAAATTTGTCTAGGGAATCCGCAAATATTCCCTTGGGTATCAGAGTCAGAAAGGTGTAGTTAAGGGCTTTAAGGACAAACTTCTGAATTCAAGATTCCTCCACCAGGGTATGAACATTAGGATAGGCTAGAAAGCTTTGTAGAAATCAATGGTGAACCCATTCATCCTTGGAGCTTTTCCATTGGGCATTCCCATGACCACATCTTCCACTTCTTGGAGGGAGACTTTCCTTAGGAGTATTTTGTTATGGTCCTCCATGAGGATTTTGGGAATATTCTTGGTGATCTTTTCCATGTCTTGATCCTGATCATTCCTTGCCTCTTTGAGAAGAGAGTTGAAATAATGGATGAGCTCTGTTTCCAACTCCTCTTGAGAGTGAATGAGATGAACCTCTTGGTTCTTTAGAGCTAGACTTCTATTATTCCTCCTGTGTTGTATCATTGTTTTATGGAAAAAGGCAGTGTTCCTTTCCCCACATTTCAACCAATTTATTTTGGATTTTTGTGCCACAAATTTTCTTCCTAAATGGCTCTTTCATCCCATCTTTGTTGTAGTCATTGTTCCTCTTGCTTACAAGTATCCGTTATCCCTTCTTCAATTATATTTTTTTGAAGAAGTTCTAGTTGGTGTTCCAAGTTTATTTTATCCGTAATGATATTTCCAAATGTTTCTCTCTTCCATTTTTTTATTTCCTCTTTGATATGTTTTAACTTTTGTTGGAAAGTATACTCTCTGTTTCCAGATGGGAAAGTAAGTCCACCATTGTTTCATTTTTTCCATGAAATCTGGGTGATTCAACTAGAAGGCCTCAAATCTAAAAGGCTTATTCTTTGGACTCATGGAAATTTGAATCTTGAGAGAGATTTGTTAGTGATAAAAGCCTGCTTGCGGAAGGATTCTCATCTATGTTTCCCAGGAGGTGAGATAGGTTGCCTTAGATAGAAGGAAGTGGTCTAAACGAGAGGCTATTGGGCGGTCTCCTCCTCTTCTATTATTCTAGGTGAATAAGCCATTTCTAGCGGGAATGTCAATGAGATCTAGGTTTTCAAGGGTGGCAAGGAAAGCCTCAGAGTCGTTATCTAACTTCCGGATTCATCCATTATTTTCAGATAAGTTAGTTATCATATTGAAATCACCAACTATGATTTTGATAGGGTGGTGAAAAGGGTCAAGGATATTGGATATGATTTGGGACATTTTGATACGGTCTATCTGTTGGAAATAATACTGAGAGGGGGGTGAATCAGTATTATTAAGTCAAATATTTTTTATTTCACACCCAGATCATATACGCTACTTCAGTTAGAGAAAACTGCGTATATACGCAACTTCAGATAAGAAAACCCGCGTATACCATGCATACTTATAATTTAATGTATTCTACATATGTTGATCATTAATATGTGCATTAGAGTCATATAAACAGTAACCAGGAATAGTAAAAATAGAGCAGAAGACAATCACACACAAGAACACAAGATATAAGGTGGAAACCCAATGTGGGTGAAAACCACCTACTGCAATTCGTCTCTATCTTCCTTTAATTAGAAACTTCTTTTTACAATGATTCTGTACTGGTGTAGAATTATACCAGTACGTAGGCTGCAACCTGCAGAGAGATACAACCATCTCTCGTTCTCCAGCTTCTCCTAGAAGGGAGCTACAACCCCCTTAGCTCTTGTACTAGCTGAGATACTAGTACATAGGTGCTAACCTACAGAAGGCTACAACCTTCTCTTTTCTTCCAGAGACCATGTTTCATAAATTTTCAGATTGGATCCATGAATATCAAATAAACATCAAGTATATGTGCATCAACCAATCTCCTTTCCACAAACAACTACTGAATCAACCAATAACTTCTTAGAATGCTGTAACCAGAAAACAATACTAGTAACCAGACACCAATGTTGAACCCAGAACACTACAGTAATCCACATAAGCAGCTAAAACATATTTCAATAGACGTACGCTACTTCACTATGTATAAAACTGCGTACATACGCATCTGAAACAAGGTCAACCTGCGTATACGATTTCTTCTCTTGCTGAACTTGCGTGTATACGTGTCTTTGTAGAGCCAAACCTGCGTATAGATCTATAAAACACAATTCATCCTTTACACTTAAACATACTTCATTTATACTCAGACTATCAGATTTATAGATCTAATTATGTGCCGATTATAACAGATCAAATCACAAAAGGATAATACTATTCAAGCCTTGAGATCTCGACCCATCAATAGAACTTATCTATCTTGTAATGCTCAGGTTCCTCCTTGATTCAGATCCAGCCACACAAACCAATCACTTGCACGTCTTCAGATATTCAATACATCAGATGATCCTTGCCTAATGATCTCCTTCCTCTTTTATAGTCTTAGGCCTTTCACAATACCACGGTCCAAAACCATAACAAACCAATACCATGGACCCAATACTTGGAATCAACACATCTGATGAGATACTATGGTCCAAAACCATAGGTTCAAATACCAAGGACTAAATACCACGGACCAAAAATAAGTTCTCCCAAATATACGTGCTTTTCCTTGCGTGAAAGTGCGTGTATACGCATACACGTCTTTTGAACGTCTAACCCACGTGTATACACGGCTTAGTCACGATGAACCCGCGTATACATATTTTTCCTTCATTCTGAGAGCCTGAAATGAGATCTGTCACTAGAGTGAGTTGCCATCAAGGACATCACCTGTGTCATAGCGCCAAACCTGTGTCATAATGCCAACACTATCACCTTGTATGAGGCATAAAAATTAGTTATACTAATGGTCTCGTTGGTGCCTATGATTCTTATGATCACTATTAAGGAATGGTGAGTGGCCAGAGAAGAAATAAGGTCGAGTTTAGAATTTTTCCAAAAAGTCATTATGCCCCCCATCATGTCTGTAGTCTTATTAACCAAGGAGTTGTAAGGCTTGAAGCACAAGTTGAGAAGGAGGGGAGGGTAAGTCGAATCTAGTTTCATTTCTTGAATGAGCAGGATGTTCGGATGATCAGACAAGACTATGCTTTTTAAGGTGTGTTCATTCCAAGAGATGCAATTCATTGAAATGGAGATGGGTATAGAGCTAGAGCCTTTACCTTTCCTTCATTGATTAGCTTGGCTCCTAGTTCTTGAAGGAGCTGACTGGTGGTCTTTCGTCTGCACTTTATGCTTGAGCATTTGAGGTTGAGTCCTTCTACTGAAATGTTGGCTAATATGCCTTTTGAAGCTATACTTTCTTATGCTGGATAGTGAGATTTGAGTTTTAATTCTTCCTGGAGGAGATAAGCTCCTTGGATTTTTTGTAGTTGTTGTTCTAATAGGGAATTTATTCCTTTTTGTTTCCATTCCTCTATAATTGTTGCAAGGTCTACCCCTTGCAAATCTTCCTCTATTGCATTTTCCTATAGTGTTTTCTCTACATTTATTCCTCTCCTGCTTCATCTGCTATCATTTCGTTAGGGTCCCTTTGCTCTTGGATACTGTTCAGTACCTTCAACTCATTCTGGCTTGCTTCTTTGTATAGGTTCTTCTTGGGGATAAATTTTTACTTGTTATTATTATTCCTAGAGATTACTTTGGTGAACCCTTCATGTCTTTTTGTTTATTTTATTGCTATTGCGGTTGAGGGGTTTTATTCGTGGGATAGTCTCAGAAAAGCTTCCCATGCTCATGACACTTTCTGCATCAGAAGGGAGTTTGTTCATAGTCTATACTTTGCAGCGAGACTTCATCCTTGAAGATTAATTTGATTGCTTCTGGGAGGGCACCAGAGATGTCTACATATACATAGATTTGGGCACAGGAAACATAGTGACCCGTTCTGGTGCCTTTAGGCATTTTGATGCACTCCCCCATCTAGTCTCCTATACCTTTTAAGACTAAAGGAGCCAATAATCATTTGGTAAGGAGTAGAGGTATACATAGATTGGAACCCTAGTAAAGTCCTCTTTTTCTGGTGTGAAGTTCTCCCTCGATAATCTCATGTATACACTGGCTGAATTGTAGAAACAGGGTCCTCCTTCAAAAATTCTATCTCTATCTTCTAGGAGGTCAAAGATGACTGTGAAAAATCCTTTGGAGCCCAGCTAAGTCTGATCTCCACTTTGGGTGTTCATTTTCTTTGAATCCATGAGTTCAGGGCTCTTTCAGTTGGCCATATTCCTAGTAACTTGCATATAACTATGTGTTCCTGCATGCATTCTCTATATTCAACTACCCCGAGGTCTTGGATTTCTAGTTCTAGGATTTTCTAGGCTTTGGGATTAAAATTATTCTTGGTCTTTTCCCCTTGATCTTGTGGCTACTCGTGAGATTGTGAAGGATTAACGTTAGCAAGGAAGGGTGATTCTATGGCCTTCCCCTTGTCTTCCTAAGTATCCTTGGTTAATCTTTTCACTGTGTCTTTGTTCCTTTTTGGCAGCTCATTTTGTTGTGGATGAGTAGTTTCTTCTTTGTCAGAGCTTCCTCCTGGTGGCGTACAGAAGGCAAAGTTGGAGGAAAATTTGTGAAGAATGAAGCTTGGTCTAGTGGCTGACCAGAGACCATATCCTTGAAGGAGCAGGCACCAAGATGCTATTGTAGATCCACCATGGGCTATAGTTGATACCAGAGGCACCTAGGGGAGGTCATGGAGTGCGCAAAAACCCTAGCACGTACAATCCATTGTCGAAAATATCCTCTTGTGGGGCATGGGCTATAGTTGATACAAATCAAATACATAGTTTCTCAAATCTATCAAGGGAGGCCAAACCCATTCAATGATGGATTTCTTGGTAAATCATGGTGGTTTGGGTTTAAGAAAAGGCATCCAAACCTTGTATTACATACAAATTAGGGCCTTGACAGAGGCAGAGCATTAAATTTGTGCCCTACAATTGTATTTAAGTTCTATGACACCCTTTGTAGTGCATACAATAAGCATTATTATGGTTCAGACAATATATGGAATTGTGATGAAACAAATTTACAGGTAGGAAGGCATTGTGGCATGTTGGTACTAGCCAAGAGAGGGAACAGAAATGTCCCAAATATTTTTCCTAAGAGCAGGGGTGGATAACTATTCTATTTTGTGTCAATGAAATTGGTGCTTCAATCCCATGATTTTATCTATTCAAAGGTAAAAATCAACTGAAAAACTATATACAAAACTATGAACTAGGTGCATGCATGTCTGCACATCCCCATGCATGGATGACTAAAGACATTTATTTTAATTATCTTCATCACTTTGCTGCAGCTCCACCAGGTGGTGTCTCACCTAATAATATACACCTATTGATATTAAATGGCCATGGAAGCCACATTTTTGTACAAACAATTGAGGAAGAAAACAATTTGGGCATCAACTTGTTAACATTTCCCACTCATACCACTCACATATTGCAACCCCTTGAAGTCAGTGTGTTTGTCCCTTTCAAGAACTATTTCAAGTCAGAGTGTGCTGCATGGATGTCAAAGAATCTAGGGGTTGAGCAGAAAAGGTTTGAGCTAGTAGAGCTTGCAAGTGAAGCATTTAAAAGGGCTCAAACACCATCAAATATCAAGGTTGTCTTTAGGAGGACTAGAATCTGGCCACTTAATTATGATGATATTAGGCATGATACTACTTGTAGTGAGGCATTTCATGTGGATAGTAAAGAAGAAGGGCATGTCCAAATAGGTGTTGAAGCACAAGAAGAAGTAGACCAACATGATGATGTGGTTGCGACTTGTTATATTATTTCCCTCTCTCAAAGACACTTATATGGTGATGATGATGAACATGTATGTGAAGTACAATATAATCATGAACCAATTGATAGTAACATGGATGTTTTTCTACGAACTGAAGCACATGGAACTTCTGTTGTTGATATTGTTAATTCCATTGTTGAACATGCAGTTGACCATAAAGATGTAGTTTAAAATGATATTGCTAATATTTCACTAGAAAGCAACAATGACCGATTGACATTGCCAAGCCAAGTAACCCCACCATCATGGCCGAAAGAAGCCATGATTAATTTGAACAAACATTGTGTCTCAAGAACCAATGAATAAAGCATGAACATGCCTTCATAACCAACAAAATTGAATAATGAAATTGTTCATTTTTTGTGGATAATAGATCAATGGAATAATATGAAGCACACAATGAGGGATCAGATGAAGAGAAAAATATAGTTCAATCAGTTGTATCAGATACTGAAAGGCAAGTTCCAATAAATGATATGCAGGTGGGAGGGGTGGAGAAGTTACTCGGTCGATTCCTAAAACTACTAGTAGAGAGTGTGTCAATGAAAAAAATCAGGGAACACCTGCCCGTACTCTTTGTTTGGGCTGAAGTTCACAGTTAGTCACCTTAGAAGACTATATAAACCTATTAACTGAGTCTAAAAAAAAAGAAATTTGAAATTCAGGAATTAAAACAAAAAAACGAGGATTTAGCCAAGGAGAAGAAGGCAACAAGGATTGTTGTAGGACAACATCGAGCAAATGAAAGGCTTGAAAGAGATAAAGTAAGGCAAGATAAGGACCCTAAAAAACAAATGGAAAGACAGGAAAAGGAAAAAAGAAAGGCTAAAAAAATGCTTGGAAAAGAACAATGGTTGACCAGTAGGTTTGACAATGATGAAACCACAACTAATGAAACTAGGATTATGTCAAACACATAAGACATTATTGCAGATAATACATGTCATATCTAGATCATGCTCAGAGTTAGCCATGCTAGCAACATCCATGCTAGCAACATCATGCTCATCCTCAATCGTACTATGGAACTCTCATCAAAGATATGATGGAAGATATCATACTAAAGTAGGATCCAAATATGCTTAGAAATAATATCTATCAACAACAATACATCCATGCAGTCACATATCATAGGAGAAATATCTCAACCTAAAAAATATAATATCTCATGCATATATTTCAAAGGATTCTTGGTGGCAACTCTATGTGAATGAAATGACTCACTCATGAATTTACTCAGGGTCTATGCACATCATATATATACATACAAATTGATTTTCGAAATGGAACATCAATGCTTCAATCAATAATTGGATGCCATGTCAAGTTCAGCAACATCTTTGAACTTCAAATCGGAGTATCCAAGGATTTGAATTTTCATTACTTAAAAAAATTTTCAATAGCTTTGCAATATAGAATTTCTTTTCCAAATTCTTGAAATCGATTCATTATGCCATGATACATCATTTTCAGGTTCAAAAGCTATCTCCCTATGATTTAGATCATCATAGGCCCATCACCTGTCAAGAGTAGGCCATTAGGATATAAAACCAAAACCATAATCAAAACCAAAGCCATACCTTGGAACTCGTCATCCTGAATTCATCAGATAACTGCTAAATATAGACATATCTAGATCAAGGAGCTTGCTTCATGCAATGCCCTAAGCATAATTCCTTGCTAAGCCATCATAATCATCCTTACATAAATCAATGTTGTATCATCACATCAACAAAGTTAGCTCATCAAAGTTTAGAATCCAGATCACAACCATTATCAAAATCATTATTATCATAGTATCAATATTTTCAACAAAGAGACAGGGAGAGCTCATATCAAGTCGTGACTTCATTTATTATTATGCCAACAAGTTGTCATCAACCATGTGTTATCAATTCTAACTTTATCGAGTCATTCTCATAATCATAATACAAGTCATTTCTATCGCTGGGTGCAATGCATGCACCGAGGATGAGTCATGCAGGTTCCATTTTCATGTTGAATCAAAACTATAATTACCTCAACCATTGTGCTAGGAATGAGGAGGCCAATACAAAACAATTTTTTGGAATACTGGCATAAGTCATAGTGCCCACATAGCATTGACATCAGGGAAAATCAACAATTTTCAGATCAAATCATTAGTCATCAAGTGAAGTCCAAATTCTCTATTATAGAGAGATCTATGGTCAAAACATATCTCAATCATCAATTCAAAGTTATTGTCAAGCCTCATGACAAAACATTGTTCATCTATATCAGAAAGCCAAATCATGCCAACCTCTTGTAGCACAAACAAATTGACATATCTATATGTATGTCTTAGTCACCTATTAACACAATTTCAATATTCATGTTCATGTTATGAAAAACATTTAATATTTTCTCACTTCTAGGTCTTGTGATCTGCAACAAATTTGAGGAACTAACATCTTGTAGGTGACCATCCGATTTCATGCACAATACTTCAGTGGTAGATTTTTGAATTTGTTGGGTTAAATTGTTGATCACATAAAAATGAAGTATTGTGCATGAAATTGGATGGTCACCTAGAAGATGTCATTTCATCAAATGTGTTACAGATAACAAGATATGGAAGTGAGAAAATATTGAATGTTTTCCATAACATGAACATGAAGACTGAACTTGTGTTTGTAGGTGACTGAGACATACATATAGATATGTCACTATGTTTGTGCTACATGAGGTTGGCATGATTTGGATTTTTGATATAAATGAACGATGTTTTGTCATGAGGCTAGACAACAACTATGAATTGATTATTGAGGTATGTTTTGACCATAGATCTCTATATGATAGCAAATTTGGACTTGACCTGATGACTAATGATTTGATCTGAGTTCAAATAGCTTCAGAAAGCTTTAGATGATGTTCAATTGTAGTCAAACCCCTGGACGCCCCGTTCAGGTTAGCATGGGAGCGTCTTTAGTTGATTGGACACTACCTGGGCCGTAGCATGTGTGTGTCCAGGGATGAGATTTCCCAATTCAGTACCTGTGTCCAGAGCAAAAATCCTAATTTCTCTACAAGCTTCAGGTATGAGACTTTGGTTCATATAAATAATGTTAGATGCACATAAATCATAATTCAGTAGTACAAAATGAAAATAGTAATAAGGGTAATAATATTGAGAAGAGATTCTCCCTCTGACTGGGAATCTATGTCATCAACCTGTCTCTACTAGAGTCAACCAACAATAGGTTTGTCAGATCATAAATATATATCTATCATGGCTATCAACATTCTGACATCAATATTAAATCAAAGGTTAGACTGAAAGAAACATATAGATGCAACATATCTCAAATATTATGAGCACTTCCTATAAAGTCACTTCATCAAGTCAAGACATTCAGTTTAACCATATGTCATCAAGAATATCAATCTCATAGTTATAAATTCAACATCAAGGTTACCATGCTTATCATGATCAATGAGATCAAGTTAGGTCATTCAATAAAGCTTTACAAAAACAACAAGAGTGTCAATTTCTCTTTCCATATGCTTTCACCATGCTTATCACAAGCATTATCAGCAGACTCACGTATAGGAGTCAATGAGCTATCCTTCTATATTTAATCCATTATGACAAGTATCAAGAGTATAATTTATTAAAGACAATGTGCCAGCCTTCCTTCTAGGATCAAGATGTCCAACAGATGGATGTTATCCAAACATCAAGTGTATCAATGTATCAAAATTATATAGCCTTATAGGATTCAAGAAGATCAAAAAGTTCAACACCAGGTGCATCATTTCATCATAGATCCAAGTTACTTTCATATGCATGTATGAGCCATCAAATAAAGAGACATTCTCATCATATCCTTAGGGATTAACTAGCCATCAATGTCACATTTTAAATACAACACACCATGCATACCTTGTGGTATTCAAATACTTGTGCACCTTTTCATAGGTAGCTTATAGTGTTTGTCACATTTTCATCAAGTACCTCTTTACCTCTTTTTCAGATGTAGCTTTTCTTTTCTGCATCTAAAATGATCCTCAAGAAGGATCTAATCATCACATCTCATCAAGGAGGTTATAAACATCCATAACTCAAATACATACAGAGGAAGTGTAAGTAATAAATATAATCACCAGATCCATAGGTCTAAACAAAAGTAAGAGGCAGCATAAGTTCATAATTACTTATCTTCAATGAGGCGTGACTCGTGTGGAGGTGTGATCATGTGGAGGTGCCTGTGTGTGGCGAATTGGTTACGACGAGGCACGCCCAAGTTGGGCGAACAACATGATCGTGCAATGAGGTGAATGAAGGGTTGATGAGTCGTGTGGCGACCGTGCAGAGGCACCGATGAGCTGGGCAACCGAGTTTGCCGAAGTTGAAAATTGGCTAATTGTAAATGTGGGGTTTCCCAAGATTTAACTTGTACTTGTAAAAAAAGATTATATATTGATTCGGGCAGACTCATATTGTAGGGAGTTGCCCCTCCCTTTATTCTGTTGTGCATTTCTCTTGTATAATGTTGTTTATGTGAATGTTATGGGCTTTCACTTGTATAAAGGATAAAACTAATACTTCGTAACAAAAATAAAACTAAGTATGGAATGTTAGGCGTAGTCTACAATCGTAAGTATTGGTGAAAAGAAAACGGTTGGTAGTGCCGCACCTTGCTATAAGTGATTGAAAGACTACCGCAGGTATAGCGGTGTGACAAGTGGTATCAGAGCTGGTCCAAGTTTTGCAGGAAACTTGGTGAACTGAATCAAGGAGCTGATTCTACGAAGACCGAAGACTTGAAAGGAAGTTCAAGTTTTGCAGGTGACAGGTGGAATATCAGGGTGATTCAGGTGAATGGTGAAACAGGTTTAGCAGAGGTGAAGCTTAGTGCTTGGACCAAGCTGAACGACAAGGCATGGCAAGTTTGGAAGAATGTGAAGGAAAGATCTTGCTTACCTTATACAGGTTGAAGCGGATGAAAGAGGAGAACCCCCGGATTCGAGATAAGCTTGAAGTCTTGGAAAAGAATGTTGAAGATGAACTTCTTCAACTTGGTTGGGCAATGAAGCAAGATGAAGTTACAAATTTTGCTTACAAGGAAGAGGAAGTCATGATGATCAAGGATGTTGTAGACATGACAACGATGGAGGATGAACTTGAGGTTGATCAAGTTGGACCAGGATCATGCAGTTTGCAGACATGGATGGATGAGGATACTCATATGGAGGAGCCTCATGATGATGTAAGTACTATTGATACTTTTGTTTCACTTGAGCATTTGGTAGATGAACCATATGAAGGGAAGAGAAAAATCAGTTTGACGATGCTAGGGAGGATCTTGCCATGGATGACTATGATGAGACCTTGTATGGAGAAGCAAGGATTGTTGATTGTTGCAGGACTTGTTGGGGTTGTTTGTGACCTTATGGTAGAAGGTACAAGGGCCCGTGATAAAGGAGGAACATGATAATCGTTGCGGAGGATTGGGTCATGCTTTAGCCACATGGAGAATTGGCTAAGTGCTCGGCATGGCTCATGGATAGATTAGAGGGCACACACTTGAGTATGATGATACTTGGGTGGACTTCTCATGGACAAGACCAAGAGCAAGTCTTGGTGGAACCTTTAGTATGGGAGCTATGATGGAAGAGACTCGTTATGATGATATGGTTGGGTGACCGAGTTCACTAGACCGAAGATTGCAGACTTGGATGAGGATGACCGATTGATGTGATGGGTCTACTTGGTTGGACTACATGGGTAACTTAGTCATGAACACCAGGCTAGAGACATGGAGCATGGCAGTCTTATGCAGAGACATTATGCAGGAGCACTTGTAGAGATGTCACTTATGGGCATCCAATGAGGAGTGCCAAGGCAGGGATGTTCTGCAGGTGGATTTGCTGACGTGACATGGAGATGTTTTACTTATGAGCCGATGGAGAGGTTGTGCACTTATGTACAACAAGGCCATGGAATTGGATGGAGTTGTGAGCAGACTATGGAACATTCCTACTGCATGGAGAGCTAAGGCATCTTGAAAAGACCTTTGGGCCGAGACTTGTATGCTTTCTGAGATGTTGGTTGGAGATGACTCATGGAGCTCATGATGACATGAGATTGTTGTGACTTTTGGGGACTTCATATATGGTGGACTTGGAGGATCTGATGCATTGAGGAGATGAGGTCAGAGACTTTGATGTAGGATGGGGTGCATACTTCCGAGTAGATGTATGGGCGTGGCTTAGAAGAGTGACTTGATGTGGAGGATTGATATGAGACACTTTGGAGTGATGAGTTACAATGATGATGATGCCTTGGTGGCAACACTTGGGCATGGGTTGAGCCGAGACTTAACCACTTTGGACACATGGGAGCTATTTGATCTATGATCATGGGCAGCACATGGATAGATGAGACAGGTGTATACTTGTTTTTATGGTAGATTTGAGGGATGGCACATTGCAAATATGATGGAGGTTGCTTCATGGACCTGGATGTGGCACATTGAGAGTTGGAGTTTGATGAGATGATCTCGTCACTTTGAGGATATGGATGTTTTGCAAATGAATGATGATTTTGGGCTAGATGTGGCTGATTTCATGCAGCACATTAGTACCAGACATCATGGACAGCATGTTGCAGATGAGATGAGGACTACTTCATGGACCTGAGCATGGATTACACTTGTATGGAGATGGATTCTTAATCGAGTTGAGGATGTGAAGGGATGTTCCGAGAAACAACTGATGGTGGCATGAGGATGTGCATTCTCATGGTTTGAGCGTGACGGTTGGATTAGCTATCCAACTAGTTCAGACATGGGGGACGTCAGTGTACAGAGGTGTTAGCATTATCTTGGAGTATCCTGGCAGCAGTTCACACAAGGATGACACATGATGAGATCAACATCAGAGTTTGCAGGGAGCATGTAGCTTGGATGGAAGGGTCAACCTTCCACGATGGGGAGCAACATGTGGAGATTGTGACAGGGTGGTTGATGGTCATGGATTGAGATGATTTCCAATATATGACATATCGATGGGGTGTATGCCTTGGTATGGTGATCTTGGTGACAAATGGTTGCCAAGATGAGATATTGTCGAGGAAAACAATGACTTCAAGTGGGGGAGGATGTAAGGACCTGCAGTCCATGTGACGGGCAGGGCGACTCCACTGTGCGAAGGATGTGTGAGCTCAGACTTAAGGTGAGTGGACAACAAGTTATAATGCACACACGAGGAGGAGAGCAAGTCATGTTTATAGCATGGAGAGCGTGGGCTCAACCCACGGGCCGAGTTACAAACTTGAACGAGCCAACCTATACTTGTGATCGTTAGAATGAAGGCCGACGGATGTTTGGAGGGCGTTTGCAATGGAGTATAGGGCGTGGGCAGGTCAGCTGGGTAGCCAAGACCTCGCCCAACGCACGGTATAAGTTAGCAAGGCGTGGAGACATTTGAGGCAAGCAACTTCACTCATCATCCAACAAAGGAGAAGTGCACAAGACTAGGTGTAGCCGCAACAAATAAAGGAGAAAGGCGCAGATTGGTAATGCGCCCGTTCTTGGGCAAGGCCACACGAAAGTAGCATGTTGTCTTGGTTATTGGGTGGGGTTGTGGGTAGGTGTGCATGATGGGTGACTCGTGAAGGCGTCCATGCAGGCGTGCACGACAGGCTACCCAGTAGGGCATCCGCTGAATGAACAAACCTAGGTGATGAACGGGTGACCCGAGTAGGTCGTGCCATGTACGGAGGTGAGTTGGTTGACACGATGAGGTTGTACGAATGGGCGGCCGGGTGAGGGTGCACGACGAAACGGTGGAAACGGTGAAGTGTTGAGATTGTGAACAGAAGTGTGACTCATGCCGAGGTGCCCGTGTGTGGCGACTTGTTTATGATGAAGCGCGCCCAAGTTGGGAAAACAACACGATTGTGCGACGAGGTGAATGAAGGGTTGGTGAGTTGTGCAGCGACCGTGTAGAAGCGCCAACAAGCTAAGCAACCGAGTTTGCCGAAGTTGAAAATTGGCTAAGTGTAAATTTGGGGTTTCCTAAGATTTAACTTGTACCTGTAAAAGAAGATTATATATATGGATTCAGGCAGACTCATATTGCAGGGAGTTGCCCCTCCCTTTATATTGTTGTGCATTTCTCTTGTATAATGTTGCTTATGTGAATTCTATGGGCTTTCACTTGTATAAAGGATAAAAATAATACTTAGTAACAAAAATAAAACTAAGTATGGACTATTAGGCATAGTCTACAATCGTAAGTATTGGTGAAAAGAAAATGGTTGGTAGTGCCGCACCTCGCTATAAGCGGTTGAAAGACTACCGCAAGTATAGGGGCGTGACACTTTGGCTGCCTATGAACGTGCTATTATTGTGTGTGAATGTTATTGCTCAACTAGGTATTTCTGAAAATTTTAGAATTGAAGAAACAATATTTTAATTTTTCCGTTTTGTTTACTTTAGAATCATCATTGAATATTGTCAGTGGAATGCAGCATTTATTTTATTCTTTTGCTGTACACAAAACTTTATTTTGTCAATTAGTTGAACTTTGGATGGCAAGATATCTGAGTCTTGATTGTAGAGGTAAAAGAAATCACACTGCAGAAAACAACATAACATGGGTAAGTGATGCTAATTACATAGACGTCGGCCAGACAACAGACATAGACTTCAGGGATTTCTCTTATCAAACCTACGGTTCCTCCATTCATAGCCTACGGTATTTCCCAAAGCCTCTCTGAAAGTCTTGCTATCAGTTTCCAGTGGCCCCCAATGTGCCTTACCTCTTAAGAACATGGTTTGCCATCGGTAATTACAATGGATTCCAACGACAGCCAAGTTTCAGACTCTCTTATGAGACATTGGGTATGTTGTCTTACACATACGTACCACCCCCATTCGGTATTCCATTGTTTCATGAAAATGTCATTATTGCTTCATCAGAACGTCAGAGACTGGCGATCCCTTCGTCAATGCTATTGAGTTGAGGCCCCTCAAAGAAGGCATGTATAGACAGGCAAAGCCAGGACGATCGTTGAAAAAACTTGAAAGATTTGATTTGTGTTGGGAATTTTTCTAGTAAAATTCCAAAAACAAATTAACTGAACACAGAGACAATGCTCTATTTTTCTCCATAGGATCTTAGCACAGGGAAGCTTTAAAAAAAAATGCTGAGTAGACAAAGTTTTTCCTCATACAAAATAAAACTTCTATTCATTAATCAAAGACAACTTCAGTTACAAATTTCTTCTTCTCTCTCAGAGGGATTCACCAAGAACATTTCAACAAAAATTACTCTGTCTCCTCCTGAGATTTTACACTGCTGTGTGTAAAAATCTCTTTTACATTCACTGCTGTAAAAATAGACTTCAACTACAGAAAATTACATTCACTGTTGTGTAAAAACAAAATCTTACATTTACTGCTGTAAAGAAAAATTTCTTTTACATGTGCTGCTGCCCATTACATTTCATTTCTTCAACAAAAAAAATCTTCATGCTGCTGCATTTTTCATATTCACACTGCTATGTGTGTGTTTTTCCATGCGCTCTGCTTCCTTTTTTTTTTTACTTTGCAATACAATGCATTTTCATTTTTCATACATTACATATACGATAACAAAAAAAAACATAACATATATATTTTCTTGTGCCCACACTTCCGTAGTTAACAAAAAACATTAAAATTAAAAAATTCTACCAACATTTACCTATCACAATTAGTTCATTAAATTACTTTGCTGACAAAAACTGTGGTCAAACAAGGTTTACTTCACGCAATGTTCATGTGCAGGCTTGTATGCAGCTTTGGATGCAATCAACGGTGGGCAGTCTTCACTTTAATCAAACGGATATCGCTTGCCCAAACTTAAACGAACAATACGTCCCGATAAGAAGTTGTTTTACAAAACATACAGGGGACACGGGTCAAATGGTGTACAGTAGCAGAGCCCCTCAGAGGAAAACCACTTGCTGAGCAAAAGCGGTGCGATGGAGGTTCAATGGTTTCCTGAATTAAATGCGCACAGTTCAACAGTTGCGCAGTTGAAATTATTAATATTTCAACACTCCCCTTTAATTTCAACTGCTGGTCGTTCAGTCATACCCAAACATTTCGTCAAAAATTTGAAACTTTTCTGGTCCAATGGCTTTGTGAGAATGTCTGCAACCTATTCTTGAGTCCTGCAATGTTTTAAAACAATTTCTCCATTGCTTACCAATTCCTTGATGTAATGAAATCTCGTGTCAATGTGTTTTGTTCTCTTATGAAACACCAAAGTCTTGGATAATGCAATAGCTGAGCTATTGTCACAAAAAATCACCGTTCCTTTTGTCTGCTCTTGGCCTAAGCTCCTTAACATTCTTCTCATCCAAACTACTTGACATGCTGCTGCTGTAGCTGCCACATATTCAGCCTTTGCTGTAGACAGTGCTACAATAGGCTGTTTCTTAGAAGCCCATGAAATGGCTCCTGAACCCATGTGAAAAAAATAACCCGATGTGCTTTTCCGATCATCTACACTTCTAGCCCAATCACTATCAGTGTATCCAATTAAATCTGAACATTCTGAAGTAGTATATAAAATCCCAAAATTTTAGTACCTTTAACATACCTCAGAATTCTTTTTGTTGCCTAACAATGTGCTTCTTTTGGCCTCTCCATGAGTTTGGAAATTAAACTAATAGCATACATTATGTCCGGCCTAGTTGCAGTCAAATACATGAGCCTGCCAACTATGCTCTTGTACAAACTAGGATCAAAATCCTTGTTGCTGTCCTCTTTGCTAAGTTTTAATCCCATCACTGTGGAAGTGATTGCTGCCTTGCTGTCTTGCATGTTAAATCTTTCCAACACTTCATTAACATATTTTTCTTGTGAGATAAAAATCCCATTTTCATTTTGATCTACTTCTATTCCTAAGAAGTATCTCAGCAAACCCATGTCAGTCATTTCAAATTCTTCTTTCATGACTGTTTTGAAGTTCTCAATGAGATGATCATCATTACCTGTGAAAATAACATCATCAACATATAACACAACAATTAGTAATTTACCATCCTTTTCATTGATGTAGATGGTGGGTTCTCCCTCACATTTTTCAAAACCATTTTCCAGTAGATAGGAATCTATCCTACTGTACCATGCTCTTGGCGCTTGCTTCAGCCCATAAAGAGCTTTCTTCAATATGCACACTTTGTGTTCTTGGCCTTTCTTTTCATAGCCTAGAGGTTGTTCAATGTAAACCTCTTCCTTTAACACTCCATTTAGGAATGCTGACTTCACGTCCATTTGGTAAACTTTCCACTTGTTTTGTGTTGCTATGGACAACACTTCTCTCACGGTTTCCATTCTTGCAACTGGTGCAAAAGTTTCCTCATAGTCTCTCCCATACTGCTGCTTATATCCTTTGACAAATAGCGTTGCCTTGTGTCTTTCTATTTTTCCTTCAGCATTACTCTTGGTCCTGTAAACCCATTTGACTCCAATGACTTCCTTTCCTTTTGGTCGTTCAACCAAATCCCATGTCTTGTTTCTTTCTATGGAATTAATCTCCTCATCCATAGCTTCTATCCATTTCCTACCCTTAATTGCATCTTCGAAATGAATAGGGTCATCAACATGACAATATAATGCAAACAAAGAATTCATACCTTCCTCATAAATGTCACTTAAATTTCTGAATTTCTTACCTCTTTCATTTGGTGTACAATTGCTTGAAGACGCACTTGAATTTCCTCTTTGTGGTGTGCTTGGAGAAGCACTTTCATTTCTCCTCAAGGGTGTCCCTTGCTGTCCTTGTGTTGGCGCTGCTGTTTGGGGATGTATTTCAGCCATCTCTTCATCATCTTCATCATGAGACAAACAATTTTTAACATTCACTGTTTTCTCTATGCTTCCATCCCAAGCTTCCTCCTCAATGAATTGAACATCTCTACTCACAAAAAACTTCTTGGTAGATGGGATATATAACCTGTAAGCTTTGGATTCCTCACTGTATCCAATGAAAATACATTTGTCCCCTGTGCTGTCCAACTTCTTCCTTAGCTGATCTGGAATGTGTGCATAAGCCACATATCCTAAAACTTTCATGTGGGTGACTCCTTGCTTTCTCCCACTCCATGCTTCTTCTGGCACTTTGTTCATCACTGCTTTTATAGGACACCTATTCAAAATATATACTGCACAGTGTACAGCTTCAGCCCAATAATCATTTGGCAAATGCTTTTCCTTTAACATACTCCTCGCCATATCCATGATTGTCCTATTCTTCCTTTTAGCAACTCCATTTTGCTGTGGGGTGTACCTAGCTGTAAACTGCTTATGGATTCCATTTTCTCTACAAAACCATAAAAAGTCTTTGGAGATATACTCACCTCCTCTATCAGTTCTCAGAACTTTCATATGCAACCTGCTTTGGTTTTCTACAAGTGCTTTGAAATTTTGAAATTTTTCGAACACATCACTTTTGTTCTTCAAGAAATAAACCCAAGTCTTTTTGATGAAATCATCAATGGATTTTAGAAAATATTGGCTGCCTGCTAGTGATGGAGTTTGCAGCGGTCCACATAAGTCTGAGTGGACAATCTCTAAGGGTGCCTTTGCCCTTATGCTTTTCCCTGATGGAAAACTTTGTCTCTGTTGTTTCCCCAAGATGCAACCTTTACAAAGGCTGTCCAGTTTCTCTATCAATGGTAATCCTCTTACCATTCCTTTTCTACTCAACAAGTTAAGACCTCCAAAGTTGAGATGTCCAAATCTCAAGTGCCACAACCAATTTTCATCCTTTGGTTCTCTTTGGAAAGCCTCTTGGGTAACTGCTGCAATTACTTCTTTATTTTTCAAATCTGCCCTTATTCTGAGAGAAAACATCCTATTCCTTGCCATCTTCACTTCAGCAATACAACGTTTGCTGGGTGCTCTATCCATGATGGTGCATACATCATTCACAAAGAAAACATTGTACCCCTTTTGAACAAGTTGTTCAATACTTAAGAGGTTACATCTCATTCCAGGAACATAATAGACATCTGCTATGGTTTTCTTTTCACCTTTCTTTGTAAATATTTTTACTTCACCTTTTCCCATAACAGAAATTTTACTATCAGTCCCAAGTGTGACTTGTAATTTCACATTTTGATCTAAAGCAGAAAACAGGGCTATGTTTCCTGTCATATGGTTACTGCAACCGGAGTCTAGAAACCATATATCTTCACTGTTTGTTTCAGCCATATTACAAGCTAACAACACATTAACTTGGCTGATATTTTCTCTAGTGATATTTTCATTAGATCTATTATTTATATCATGTTGCATCTTCCTACATTCATTTGCTTAATGCCCATATTTTTTACAATAATAACATTGGACATTGGATTTTTCATACCTTTGTCCTTGAGCATGATGTTGTCCACTTTGTTGGCTATTGCCTTGGCTTTGGTTCTGCTTTGGATTGCTGCCTCTTCCTTGTGCATTTGCTGGACTGTTTCTTCCACCTCTGTTTTGACTCCTGCCTCTTCCTCTCTTGTTTACTCTGCCTTGACCTCTTCCTCTTCCAAAATACATCTGGGTCTTAAAGGCTTGTTCTAGAGATGAGTTTTCATTTCTACTCAACCTCTACTCATGTGTTATCAATGATGCATGAAGTTCATCAACTAAAAAGTTTGTGAGATCCTTTGTCTCTTCTATGGTGGTGACAATCACATCGAACTTTGAGAGTAGGACCCTCAATTGTTTCTCTAAAATCCTCCTTTCTTCAAGAGTTTCTCCACGAGATCTTATTTGTGTGACCAAACCAATCACATGTGTGAAGAATGAGTCAATATTATCTGACTCCTTCATGCACAGGTTCTCAAAATCTCTTCTCATCAACTGTAGCTTCGATGTCTTCACTTTCTCCATGCCTCGATAGGATGTCTTGAGAGTTTGCAATGCTTCTTTGGATGTCTTGGCTACTGCTATCCTTGGAAACACACTCTCATGCACTGCTTGATGTAAGAAGAGGAGGGCTTTAGAATCCTTCTTCTTATAGCTCTTCAATAGCTCTTTCTCTGCCTTTGTCAAGTTATTAAACTCTTCTTCATCTCTTGGTTCTTCAAACCCATATTCAACAAGTTCCCATAAATCTTGTGAGGCAAACAGGGCTCTCATGGTTATTTCCCAATAGTCATAGTTTTTCCCATTAAACTGTGGGAGCTGAGTATTAAAAATACCCATGCTAGTGCTAGTGCTGGAGCCATCCATTCCTTGCACTCTCAGCTATGCTTCAAATACTTGACTGTGTATTTAAAATAACTGACTGTTTCTTCAGCAACAACACACACAAAAATAAACTTTGAGAAATACCTGGATCCTTTCTTGACTGAGTCTTCACTCTGCTAGAGAAGCTGCTGCAACAAAAGAACCTTCCTTCAGCTTCTTTGACACCTTCAAAGAGCCTGGACAAGCTCTAATACCATTATTGGGAATTTTTCTGGTAAAATTCCAAAAACAAATCACCTGAACACAGAGACAATGCTTTGTTTTTCTCCACAGGATCTTAGCACAGGGAAGCTTTAAAAAAAAAAATTGAGCAGACAGAGTTTTTCCTCATACAAAATAAAACTTGTATTCATTAATCAAAGACAACTTCAGTTACAAATTTCTTCCTCTCTCTCAGAGGGATTCACCAAGAACATTTCAACAAAAATTACTTTGTCTCCTCCTGAGATTTTACACTGCTGTGTGTAAAAATCTCTTTTACATTCACTGCTGTAAAAACAAACTTCAACTACAGAAAATTACATTCACTACTGTGTAAAAACAAAATCTTACATTTACTGTTGTAAAGAAAAATTTCTTTTACATGTGCTGCTGCCCATTACATTTCGTTTCTTCAACAAAAAAAATCTTCATGCTGCTGCATTTTTCATATTCACACTGCTGTGTGTGTGTTTTTCCATGCACTCTGCTTCCCTTTTTTTTTTTTTTACTTTGCAATATAATGAATTTTCATTTTTCATACATTACATATAGGATAACAAAAAAAACATAACATATATATTTTCTTGTGCCCACACTTCCGTAGTTAAAAAAAAAACATTAAAATTAAAAAATTCTACCAACATTTACCTATCACAATTAATTCATTAAATTACTTCGCTGACAAAAACTGCGCTCAAACAACGTTTACTTCACACAATGTTCATGTGCAGGCTTCTATGCAGCGTTGGATGCAATCAACGGTGGACAGTCTTCACTTTAATCAAACGGATATCGCTTGCCCAAACTTAAATGAACAATACGTCCCGATAAAAAGTTATTTTAAAAAACGTACAGGGGACACACGTCAAATGGTGTACAGTAGCGGAGCCCCTCGGATGAAAACCACTTGCTGAGCAAAAGCGGTGCGATGGAGGTTCAATGGTTTTCTGAATTAAATGCGCACGGTTCAACAATTTCGCAGTTGAAATTATTAATATTTCAACAATTTGGGAGGAATAGATAAAGTTAGGTATATATTTCAAACTTTTTCATGTTCACATTTTTCCGCTGTTGATGTTGCAGTGCTCATGTTATGCAGTTGAATTAGTTGAACTCAATAGCTTTCTGTGTTGAACTAAGCAGGTATCGTGATGACAACTTTGACCGCATCTGGTCACAAGATTTCATTTTCCCTATTTCTGGTGCATCTGGTGTACGGACTATTGTTCAGAATTTCTAATAATTCCAAACAAAACTGAACAAAACAGAACAATACTCTATTTTAACATAGCGGAAATAAAAATCATTTGCGGAATACGGTGTTTCAGCAACGCAGTTTCGTCAACCGCTGAATGCAGTGTTTCAGCAACGCAATTTCGTCAACTGCTGAATGCAGTGTTTCAGCAACGGTGTTTCAGCAACGCTCTGTTTTGACGTCTCGTAACAATTTTTTTTTTTTTTCTGATTACGGTGTTTCAGCAACACACAGAAAAACTTCTATTTATAAACAGTAAACCAACTGATACAAATTCGTCTTCCTCACATAGAGGGATTTTCACAATTGCTATTACAAAACATCTTCCTCTTAACAGAGGGATTCACCAATTTATGCTGAAGAGCATCTTCCTCTTAACAGAGGGATTCACCAATGACTATGCTGAAAAACATCTTCCTCTTGACAGAGGGATTCACCAAGGAACGCTTGAGTTCCACACAAATAGCATCGTCCTTCTAACAGAGGGATTCTCCAACATGCCTTCTTCAAAGGAACTTCAATCTGTGTCTTACATTCATTTAGCACATATGCATTGCTGCGTATTGCCATTTGTTTTCTCAACAGAACAACTGCAGATATTTCATGCTGTTGTGTTTTCTTTGCATTACATTTCACTTGCGCTACTGTGCATTCCCTTCTTGTTGTTTTCACAATGGACAATAACCAAAACTTCACGCTGCTGTGTGCTCCCCTTCATTGATTAAAATCGCACTGCTACTGTGCCTCACTTGCATTTCAGATGCAAACAACAAAACTGTGCTGCTGCGTTTCTACCCTCTCTCACAGCAAACAATCACAAAACAAATTACATTCAAATCTGCACTGCTGTGCATTTCACTATTCTGGAAGCATTTTTCTTCACGCTGCTGCGTGCTCTCCTCTGCTCTCTATGTCATCTACACTGTTGTGTCTACACATATATAGTGCAATAGGGGTCATAACAGTCCATCAACCGCTTCAACTCTCTGACAGAGTCTCTGCTGCAATCTGTTGCTCATAATGAACGAAATCTGATCTTTCTGACATTCTGTTGTGCTTCTTGAGTCGGTTGTGTGGAAACCCATAGCTGATAAATGCTGCGGCCGGCTCGAGGCTGGTTCTTTTCACTTTCGGCCATTCTGCTCTTTAATGCGGTTGTTTAGAAGTAATGGCATAGCGGTGGATCTGATCTTCCTCCTTCGGGAACACAAAAACAATTAAAGGGTGAAAAGATAGTAATGGCGTTGCCCATTTTTTTAAGGTAAAATAGCTACTCCTGTTCAACTATTCGCTGCAGTTGAAATTATAATTTCAACACTCCCCTTTAATTTCAACTGCTGGGTTATCAGTCATACCCAGACACTTCATCAAAAACTCGAAACTTTTCTGCCTATTCGTATCAGCTTCCTTTCATCGCTTTCACTGCTGTGTTCAGGCGCTCCAATCATGTAATATCCTCTTTCTCTCTGTCTCAGGCAAGACAATCTTTGCATCTCCAAGCTATCCTGCAACCTTTTCTTCTCTGCTTTTATGGCAGATTTTAATTTCATATCTTTCCCCTATAAGAAGATCTTCATCAAAGAATAACTATTAATATAATTCAGCAATAATGATAAAAAATTACAGGCTCCCCCTAACTGTATGCATTGTCTCCTTTTGGCAGAGTTTTCTCAAAAGAAATTTAGATTGGTTGGGGAGCTCAAAAAGCTTTCGGACTGTATTTCCTTCCTTCTCCATACTTCTGTAACTTTCTTATTTTGCGTGGGTCTAGCTTGCGTAGGAGCCCATGTTAGGTTACAATCACGTGCCAGATTCCCAATGTTATGACACTTGAAACATTCTACATTGTTCATGAATAAGATTTCATGATTTCTTCCTGTAAAATTGTTTCTTGGAGGTTGTTGGAGACCATAACACCTATCTCTATGAAATGCTCTACATTCTTTTGCCATATGACCAAATTTTGAACAAGAATAATAATAACCAAAAAATGAACTTTGGTACCTGGTAGATGGTGGTTTCCTTGATGTACTTCTGAAGCTTTTCTGCCTTGATATCCTTCAATGATAACCATTGCCTCTTGCCTCCTTGACATCATCAACATTTCTTCTTGGAGCTGGTTTTCTACTTGGAGTAGGATTTCTTCTATTGTAGCCTTGATTTTTCTCCTTGCCTTTGCTGGAACTAGGAGCATCACAATTTCTTTCTGCCTTCTTCACATCTCCTTTGCTTAAAGTATTTTCATTCTTGTTTGAGGGTTCACCTACATACCCGAGTCCTGATTTATCATATGGAGATCTGTGATAACTGAGCATGTCATCCAAGGCTTGAGAGCTCTTCATGATTTTGTTCATCGCTTAAACCTTTTTCCAGAGGAGGACAATCTCTTCTTCCAATATTTCACACTCATTATTCTTCTTTGCAAGTTGTTCCTCAATTTCTTCCTTGCTACGAGTAGCTTCAACTGCTATTATTTTAAAGGAGATGATATCTGACTTCATTTTGGAGATTTCTTCATTCTTTGCTTGACTGCTCTCCATTTTCTTTTCAGCTCCTTGTGCCTCCTTCCTGGCTTCTTGTAATTCAAACTTAAGGGAGGAGACCTCTACCTTGTACTGTCCAATCTCTTCTACAAATTTGTTCACTCTCTTATTCCTTTCTTCAAGCTGACTTGACAAGGTATCTTCCTGCTTCTTTGCTTTATTCAGTTGATTTGTCATGGATATGACTTCTTCATGATACTTCCTTTTGCTTTGATCAAGTTCCTTCGTAAGCTTGGCGAGCTCTTCATCCCTTTCTTGTACTTGAAGCTTGATGAGGTCAACCTTCTCATTTTCAGCTTCTATGATGGGTTCAAAATTTCCTTCTTGACTGATGGTCATGGTCAGTGCTCCTTTTGCGTGAAGGTCATGAAGTCTGTCCCATATATCATTTGCTGATGAATATTTTCCTAGATTCTTCTTTACAGAATCAGGCAGCCCATCCAAGATTATCTTTGCCGCTTTTGCATTGTACTCCTTGGATTCTCTATCCTTCCTGTTATCATCAATCACTGATTCCCAGATTTCAATCCCTTGAGACTGTAAGACAATCCTCATTTTTACTTCCCATATATAAAAGTTCCCATTGAACCTTGAAGCCTCAAATAGAATGCTTTCAAGTTGATTATCTTCTCTTTTAGTAGTAGAGGGAGACACTTTTTTAGCAATATTGGTGAATTTCTTCTTTGACCTCACCATTTGACTGAGTATCTAAAATAACTGACTGTCTTCAATAGTAACACAAAAAAAAACTTTGAGAAATACCTTTGAGTCTTTCTTGACTGAGTCTTCACTCCGCTGGAAAAGCTGCTGCAGCAAGAAATCTTCCTTCAGCTTCTTTGCCACCTTCAAAGAGCCTGGACAAGCTCTGATACCATGTTGGGAATTTCTGATAATTCCAAACAAAACTGAACAAAATAGAACAATACTCTGTTTTAACACAACAGAAATAAAAATCGTTTGCGGAATACGGTGTTTCAGCAACGCAGTTTCGTCAACTGCTGAATGCAGTGTTTCAGCAATGCTCTGTTTTGACGTCTCGTAACAAAAAAAATATTTTCTGATTACGGTGTTTCAGCAACACACAAAAAAACTTCTATTTATAAATAGCAAACCAACTGATACAAATTCGTCTTCCTCACATAGAGGGATTTTCACAATTGCTATTACAAAACATCCTCCTCTTAACAGAGGGATTCACCAATTTATGCTGAAGAGAATCTTCCTCCTAATAGAGGGATTCACCAATGACTATGCTGAAAAACATCTTCCTCTTGACAGAGGGATTCACCAAGGAACGCTTCAGTTCCACACAAATAGCAGATTCCTCCTTCTAACAGAGGGATTCTCCAACATGCCTTCTTCAAAGGCACTTCAATCTATGTCTTACATTCATTTAGCACATATGCGCTGCTGCGTATTGCCTTTTGTTTTCTCAACATAACAACTGCAGATATTTCATGCTGCTGTGTTTTCTTTGCATTACATTTCACTTGTGCTACTGTGGATTCCCTTTCTATTGTTTTCACAATGGACAATAACCAAAACTTCACGTTGCTGCGTGCTCCCCTTCATTGATTAAAATCGCACTGCTACTGTGCCTCACTTGCATTTCAGATGCAAACAACAAAACTGTGCTACTTCATTTCTACCCTCTCTCACAGCAAACAATCACAAAACAAATTACATTCAAATCTACACTGCTGTGCATTTCACTATTCTGGAAGTATTTTTCTTCACGCTGCTGCGTGCTCTCCTCTGCTCTCTATGTCATCTACACTGCTGTGTCTACACATATATAGTGCAATAGGGGTCATAACAGTCCATCAACCGCTTCATTTCTTGAGTCGGTTGTGCGGAAACCCATAGCTGATAAATGTTGCGGCTAGCTTGAGGCTAGTTCTTTTCATTTTCGGCCATTCTTCTCTTTAATGCGGTTTTTTAGAAGTAATGGCATAGCGGTGGATCTGATCTTCCTCCTTCGGGAACACAAAAACAATTAAAGGGTGAAAAGACAGTAATGGCGGTGGCCATTTCTTTTAAGGTAAAATAGCTACTACTGTTCAACTGTTCACTGCAGTTGAAATTATAATTTCAACAACTATAACTTCAAAAGACGCCATTTCAACAAAAAATACCCAAAATCTTCCCCCAAGTATTATAATGCAAACATGTATCTTAAACAGCTCAGCGTTTCCTATCAATGTTGGGAAACCGGCAGGGAGAAAATTAGTAGTGTATCTATATTTGGCAGACATCGGAAACTCAGCTATGTCTCAATTGAGATCTTTTTTAGTCTTGATAAATGGGGTGAAAAGATCTGATGTCATCACAATGGTGCAAAATTACTCTACCCTAGAGCTAACATTCGAATCCAGTGAAATAGATACACTTCTTCTTGTCCTAGAGAAGGCTGGTGACTCGACGAGTAGTGCTATAATCAACGCATTTGAGTCCTACCTAATAGCTAATACCGAACAGGCAACGTATACACAAGATAGTAAGTTCCCTGACTGAACTTGCCATACTGAAATTACTCATATAATTCAATGTCTAACCAACTTGTTATTAAACTGCAGTTGAACCTCTTGACGATCAAAACCAGGTTTGGCATAAAAGATTGGATTTCGGATCCTTGCTATATAATCCCCTGGGAAGGAATTAGCTGTGATAACAGATCATCGGAGATAATAATATCGGAATTGTAAGATGAATCCTTTCATTTGTATACTGTATATCACTTGTGATTTATTGTATGAATTACTGATAATCCTCCTCTTGTCAGAAATTTGGCTGGAAGGAATTTTACAGGAACCATACCGGCAGATATTGGACAGTTGACTGGATTAGTTAACCTATAAGCACCAATATATTTTTTTCAAGTCAAACATACTCCTAACGATATACATAAATGCTCATTGAGATTAAAATGCTGATAAAAAGAACATCTTTATCTTTGAATATTATACTACTACTGTCATTCATCCATTAGTCTTGGAATTACCAGGTCCCTTGGCAATAATAAGTTGATCGGAGCTTTGCCAAGTTTTTCCAATTTAACTATGTTGGAGGGACTGTAAGTGTTTTCTTCTCAAAATAAGCCTTAGTTGGTCCTTCTTTTAATCTTAGTCATATTAGTCATTTAGCCTTGTCACTTTTTAATGTTAATTCCGTCGGTGTGCAGATATCTAGACAATGTTGGCAATTTTCTGATGAATTCCAAAGTAGAATAGCTTGAACAGAACAAGGATGCTCTATTTTAAACACAGGATCTTTAACACAGCGGAAACTTAAAAATTTATTTGCAGCGGAAAATGTTTTCGCACACCATAGATTTTTATTCATTAATAAAAACTGCTGTTACAAAATATGGTTCTTCCTCTCTCACAGAGGGATTACACCAGGAACACTTCAGTTCCAGTTTCCAATAAACACTCACTGTCTCTCCTGAGAAATACTCTGTCTCAGTTTTTTTTAAATTAACACACTGCTGTGAAGAATTACATACATTGATTTTTCTCACGCTACTGCGTGTTCTTTTTTTTGCATATTCAGAACTATACATACGCACTACTGTGCCTCTTTTTACAATTACATAGTCAACAAAAAACATTACATATATATGACAACAAAACAAAAAAAACTTACATCCGTTTTCACTTGCCATGCTTCCGTAAAAGAAAACAATAAAATTAAATTGTTTTACCAACTTTTACTTGTGCCCATACTCCCGCTAAAATAAAATTAAAATCTTTAGCAAAACTTACCAATCCACAATAAATTACATTTACTGTTTTACTGACAAAACTGGCGGTAAAGAAACTTTTACTTCACGTCAAATTCATTTGCTGCTGGCCTGTACTTCAACCATTGACTTCAATTGGATCGCATCGCAGAATCACAAACTGCGGAAGGAAAAAATGGAACATTATTATGTTGGTGCGATTTGTGATTTGATCGCATCGCGAAATCGCATTTGGCGGAACACAAAAAAAATGGAGCACACACACATTAGTGCGATCTGTGATATGCGATAATTATCGCATCGCAAAAACATATCGCAATGCAAAAGACAGGGGCATAATGTGCGCAGGGCGATACTTGCGATCTGCGATCTGATCGCATCGCAGGGAAAAAAAAGAAACTGACTGTTTTTGCTGAAGTAAAATATCCCGCTGCTGTTCAGCTGTCACTACAGTTGAAATTACAATTTCAACACTCCCCTTTAATTTCAACTGCTGGGTTATCAATCATACCCAAACGTTTCCTTAAAAACTCAAAACTTTTCTGGTCCAAAGGCTTAGTCAGAATATCCGCAACCTGCTCCTGAGTCCTGCAATGTTTTAAGACAATTTCTCCATTGTTCACCAATTCTCTGATGTAATGGAACCTTGTATCAATGTGTTTCGTTCGTTTGTGAAACACAGAATTCTTGGACAACGCAATAGCTGAACTATTGTCGCAAAAAATCACCGTTGTTGTTGCCTGCTCTTGGCATAGACTTCTTAGCATCCTTCTCATCCAAACCGCTTGACACGCTGCTGCTGTAGCTGCCACGTACTCTGCTTCTGCTGTAGACAACGCTACAATTGGCTGTTTCTTGAAAGCCCATGAAATCGCTCCTGAACCCATGTGAAAAAGATAACCGGATGTGCTTTTCCGATCATCCACACTTCCAGCCCAATCACTATCGGTGTAGCCAACTAAATCTGAACTTTCTGAAAAAGTATACAAGATGTCAAATCTTTTTGTACCTTTGACATATCTCAGAATTCTTTTTGCTGCTTGCCAATGTGCTTCTTTTGGCCTCTCCATGAATCTGGGAATTAAGCTAACAGCAAACATTATGTCATGCCTAGTTACAGTTAAATACATAAGGCTGCCAACTATGCTCTTATACAAGCTAGGATCAAAATCCTTGCTGTTGTCCTCTTTGCTGAGTTTTAATCCCATTATTGTGGGAGTGATTGCTGCCTTGCACTCTTGCATGTTAAATCTGCCCAACACTTCATTTACATATTTTGCTTGTGAGATAAAAATTCCATTTTCATTTTGATCTACTTCTATTCCTAAGAAGTATCTCAGCAAACCCATGTCAGTCATTTCAGATTCCTCTTTCATGACTGCTTTAAAATTTTCAATGAGATAAACATCATTGCCTGTGAAAATAACATCATCCGCATACAACACAACAATTAAAATTTTACCATCCTTTTCTTTGATGTAAACGGTGGTTTATCCCTCACACTTTGCAAATTCATTTTCCAGTAGATAGGAATCTATCCTACTGTACCACACTCTTGGTGCTTGCTTCAGCCCATAAAAAGCTTTCTTCAATCTGCATACTTTGTGTTCTTGGCCATTCTTTTCATAGCCTGGAGGTTGTTCAATGTAAACCTCCTCCTTCAACACTCCATTTAGAAATGCTGACTTCATGTCCATTTGGTAAAATTTCCACTTGTTTTGTGCTGCTATGCACATCGCTGCTCTCACGGTTTCCATTCTTGCAACCGGTGTGAAAGTCTCCTCATAGTCTCTCCCATACTGCTGCTTGTATCCCTTAACAACAAGTCTTGCCTTGTGTCTTTCTATCTTTCCTTCAGCATTACTCTTGGTCTTATAGACCCATTTAACTCCAATGACTTCTTTACCTTTTGGTAGCTCAACCAAATCCCATGTCTTGTTTCTTTCTATGGCATTGATCTCCTCATCCATAGCATCTATCCATTTCTTATCTTTAATTGCATCTTCGAAATGAATAGGGTCAACAACATGAGAATACAAAGCAAACAAGGAATTCATACCTTCATCATAAATATCACTTAAATTTCTGAATTTCTTACCTCTTTCATTTGGTGTGCAAGTGCTTGAGCATGCACTTGAATTTCCTTCTTGTGGTGTGCTTGGAGAAGCACTCTCATTTCTCCTCAAGGGTGTCTCTTGTTGTCCTTGTGTTCGCACTGCTGTTTGGGGATGTGTTTCACCCAACTCTTCATCATCTTCATCATGAGACAAATAGTTTTTAACATTAACTGTTTTCTCTATGCTTCCATCCCAAGCTTCCTCCTCAATAAAATGAACATCTCTGCTCACAAAAAACTTCTTGGTAGATGGGATATACAACCTGTAAGCTTTGGATTCCTCACTGTATCCAATGAAGATACATTTCTCCCCTTTGCTGTCCAAATTTCTCCTTAGCTGATATGGAATGTGTATAAGCCACACACCCGAAAACTTTCATGTGGGTGACTCCTTTCTTTCTCCTACTCCATGCTTCTTTCGGCACTTCATTCATCATTGCTTTTGTTGGACACCTATTCAAAATATATACTACACAGTGTACAGCTTCAGCCCAATAATCATTTGGCAAATGTTTTGCCTTTAGCATGCTCCTCGCCATATCCATGATGGTCTTATTCTTCCTTTCAGCTACTCCATTTTGCTGCGGAGTGTACCTTGCTGAAAATTGCTTGTGAATTCCATTTTCTCTACAAAACTGTAGAAATTCCTTCGAGATATACTCACCTCCTCTATCAGTTCTTAGGACTTTGATATGCAACCTGCTTTGGTTTTCTACAAATGCTTTGAAATTTCGAAATTTTTCAAACAGTTCACTTATGTTCTTCAGGAAATAAACCCAAGTTTTTCTTGTAAAATCATCAATGAATGTTAGAAAATATTGGCTGTCTGCTAGTGATGGAGTTTTCATCAGTCCACATAAATCTGAGTGGACAATTTCTAAGTGTGCTTTCGCCCTTATGCTTTTCCCTGATGGAAAACTTTCTCTGTGTTGTTTTCCCAAGATACAACCTTCACAAAGGCTGTCTGGTTTCTCTATCAATGGTAATCCTCTTACCATTTCTTTTCTACTCAGCAAGTTAAGACCTCCAAAGTTGAGATGTCCAAATCTCAAGTGCCACAACTAATTTTCATCCTTTGGTACGCTTTGGAAAGCCTCTTGAGTCACTGCTGCAATTTCTTTATGTTTCAAATCTACCCTTATTTTGAGAGGGAACATCCTGTTCCTTGTCATCTTCACTTCAGCAATGCATCTTTTGCTGGGTGCTCTATCCATGATGGTGCATACACCATTCACAAAGAAAACATTGTAACCTTTTTGAACAAGCTGTCTAATACTTAAGAGGTTACACTTCATTCCAGGAACATAATAGACATCTACTATGGTTTTCTTTTCACCTTTCTTTGTAAATATTTTTACTTCTCCTTTTCGCATAACAGAAATTTTACTATCAGTCCCAAGTGTGACTTGTGACTTCACACTCTGATCTAAAGCAGAAAACAAATCTATGTTTCCTGTCATATGGTTGCTGCAACCGAAGTCTCGAAACCATATGTCTTCACTGTTTGTTTCAGCCATGTTACAAGCTAACAATACATTATCTTGGCTGATATTTTCTTTAGTGATATTTGCACTAGATCTATTGTTCATATCATGTTGTTTCTTCTTACATTCACTGGCATAGTACCCATATTTTTTACAATAATAACATTGGACATTGGATTTTTCATACCTTTGTCCTTGAGCATGACGTTGACCACTTTGTTGGCTGCTGCCTTGGCTTTGGTTTTGATTTGGATTGTTGCCTCTTCCTTGTGCATTTGCTGGACTGTTCCTTCCACCTCTATTTTGGCTTCTGCCTCTTCCTCTTTTGTTTCCTCTGTCTTGACCTCTTCCCCTTCCAAAGGACATCTGGGTCTTGAAGGCTTGCTCTAGAGATGAGTTTTCATTTCTACTCAACCTCTGCTCATGTGTGATCAGTGATGCATCAAGTTCATCAACTGAAAAGTTTGAGAGATCCTTTGTCTCTTCTATGGTGGTGACAATTACATGGAACCTCGAGGGTAGGACTCTCAATATTTTCTCCACAATCCTCCTTTCTTCAAGAGTCTCTCCATGAGTCCTTATATGTGTGACCAGACCAATCACATGTGTGAAGAATGAGTCAATATTGTCTGACTCCTTCATCCTTAGATTCTCAAAATATTTCCTCAGCAACTGTAGTTTTGTTGTCTTCACTCTCTCCATGCCTTGATAGGTTGTCTTGAGAGTTTTCCATGCTTCTTTGGATGTCTTAGCTGCTGCTATCCTTGGAAACACACTCTGGTCCACTGCTTGATACAAAAATACAGGGGCTTTTGAATCCTTCTTCCTATTACTTTTAAACAAGTCTTTCTCTGGTTGAGTTAAATTGTCAAAACTCATTTTCATCTGTTGGTTCTTGAAACCCATATTCAACAAGTTCCCATAAATCTTGTGAGGCAAACAGGGCTCTCATGGTTATTGCCCAATAGTCATTGTTTTTCCAATTAAATTGTGGGAGCTGAGTATTAAAAATACCCATGCTAGTGCTGGTGCTGGTGTTGGCCATTCTTGCACTCTAAACTATGCTTCAAATGCTTGACTGTATTTAAAAACACTGAGTGTCTGTCTTTAACAGTAACACAGAAAACTAATCTGAGAAATACCTGGATCCTTTTGCCTGAGTCTTCACACCGCTGGAGAAGTTGCTGCAGTAAGAATCCTTCCTTCAGCTTCTTTGAACCCTTCAAAGAGCCTGGATCAGCTCCGATACCACTGTTGGCAATTTTCTGATGAATTCCAAAGTAAAATAGCTTGAACAGAACAAGGATGCTCTGTTTTAAACACAGGATATTTAACACAGCGGAAACTTAAATTTTTTTTGCAGCGGATAGAGTTTTCACACACCACAGATTTCTATTCATTAATAAAAATTGCTGTTACAAAATATGGTTCTTCCTCTCTCACAGAGGGATTACACAAGGAACACTTCAATTCCAGTTTCCAATAAACACTCACCGTCTCTCCTGAGAAATACTCTGTCTCAATTTTTTTTGCCTTGAATGACGAGGTTCAAACGAGGAAGGGCTTACGGTGGATACCTAGGCACCCAGAGACGAGGAAGGGCGTGGTAAGCGACGAAATGCTTCGGGGAGTTGAAAATTAGCATAGGTCCGGAGATTCCCGAATAGGTTAACCTTTTTCACTGCTGCTGAATCCATGGGCAGGCAAGAGGGAGATTTAATAGTCATAGGTAAACGATTCATGTGATATAATGATTATGCATCATTTGCATACCTGTAGCAGAAATAGATCATATATCATGTCCCTATCTCCAAAAATAGAAGAGAATGGAGTTTTAAATATAAGAAACACATTGCTGTGAAGAATTACATACATTGATTTTTATCACGTTGTTGCGTGTTTTTTTTTTGCATATTCAAAACTATACATGCGCACTACTGTGC
Organism: Pinus tabuliformis; assembly: GCA_031772625.1. Classification (NCBI taxonomy): domain Eukaryota; kingdom Viridiplantae; phylum Streptophyta; class Pinopsida; order Pinales; family Pinaceae; genus Pinus; species Pinus tabuliformis. The sequence continues at coordinate 255,230,873 of CM062810.1, read as the reverse complement.
CTCTTTTTACAATTACATAGTCAACAAAAAACATTACATATATATGACAACAAAACAAAAAAAACTTACATCCGTTTTCACTTGCCATGCTTCCGTAAAAGAAAACAATAAAATTAAATGGTTTTACCAACTTTGACTTGTGCCCATACTCCCGCTGAAATAAAATTAAAATCTTTAGCAAAACTTACCAATCCACAGTAAATTACATTTACTGTTATACTCACAAAACTGGCAGTAAAGAAACTTTTACTTCACGTCAAATTCATTTGCTACTGGCCTGTACTTCAACCATTGACTTCAATTGGATCGCATGGCAGAATCACAAATTGCGGAAGAAAAAAATGGAACATTATTATGTTGGTGCGATTTGCGATTTGATCGCATCGCGAAATCGCATTTGGCGGAACACAAAAAAATGGAGCACACACACATTAGTGCGATCTGCGATATGCGATAATTATCGCATCGCAAAAACATATCGCAATGCAAAAGATAGGGGCATAACGTGCGCAGGGCGATACTTGCGATCTGTGATCTGATCGCATCGCATCGCAGAGAAAAAAAAGAAACTGACTATTTTTGCTGAAGTAAAATATCCCGCTGCTGTTTAGTTGTCACTACAGTTGAAATTACAATTTCAACAGAAAACAACAATTTAACTGGTAGTGTTCCAAACTGGCTGTCTCAACTAAAGAACCTGAAAGAGATGTATGTGTTGGCCATACTTTTATTGCTATAATTCCTGTTCAAAATCATAGAAAAGTAATTAGAAATTTGGTTTGCGACCAAGGTTAAAACGCTATATAACTTTGTTTTTAATATTGTGTAATTTAAGAAAAAGAGTGATTTATATATCCAGAATTATGTGTTAGAATAGTCTTAACTTGTGAGTTATTAAATATTAAAAAAAACGATATATGAAACTTTTGTTTAGAGTAAACTTGAATTTATATTTAATTTTATATCAATAAACTAGTTTAATATAGACTTTAAATTATTAATATGAGAGAGCGAGATCAAATCTTCCAGCTAACTGTTTATAAGTATGGTAAAAATTACCATAGGTCAGACTCTGAAACAAAATAAACGCATCGGCTAAACAGGCCAACTTTTCGTTAGAAATTCCAGAATGATGTCGATAACATGGTGAGAACTGACAGCTAGCAAAAGGAGCTTTTGAAAACGGATGAAATTTGCCTCCAAAGACTCCAACCTCCATTGCTTTCCCATCCTTCAACCATAGCTTAAAATGCGTGCTTTCCTATCATTCAACCAGAGCTTAAAATGCCTCATTAAAGTAGAAGCAGAGGCACTTCAATTCAAGATTTTCAATTAGATCGGGGAGGAAATAGCATAGGGAGGATTCTTCTCAAATCAAGGATGAGATAGAAAATGTGGACAATTTTATAAGACAAGAGGAAAAGTGTGTCGAAAGAACAAATCGAGGAGAAATATAAAATCCAATTTTAGGCCAAGTTGATACAAAGATTTTCAAATTAAGAGACTTGTACTGATTGGAATAGAAAAATTGGATTTTAGGCCTAAATCTCAAGTACCATAGATATAAAAATTTTAAAATTAAGAGTTATATTGATTTAATAAAGTTTAAATTATATGTGACATGAGAGCAAATGGGTTTCTAGATGGAATTCTAAACCTAGCTTTCTAGAACCATAGATGCAAAGATATTCAAATTAACAAAATACACTGAGTTAATTAAGTTTTTACCAAGATTTTCACGTAACCTAAATAAAGGTGTATTGGTTTAATAAAACTTTTATCCTCAAGTAATGGCTTTGAAGGACATTCAACAATAAATTATTATTTTAGAAATTAGATTTTATAAATAATTTTTAATTTAAAAGAAATGATTATGATTTAAGAAAATGACCATGAAGCCACACCTAGAAACCTTAATGAAACTCAAAGATTAGGGAACATAATGTTAAAATTAATGGAGAATGTACTATTAGAGAGAATTTGTTCATTAGTTGCGTGTGAGACTAAGTTAGTTTAGGAATTAGTTCCTACATTTTAAGTGGTTGTTTTAACTCTCCTACTTGCATGTAAATTATATATATTCTTGATGATTAATGATGAAGTGTGGAGCGTTTTGTCAGAGGCAGTCTCTAGGTGAAGCTCCTCACCTGTGAGTTGCACAGTTTCTGAATATATGTTTGTTTCTTCTATTTTTCAACCTGGTATCAAAGCGTCAGGGTTGAGTTGAGTCAGAGCCAGTTTCCTTTTGTGATTGGGTGAGTGCCTTAGTCAGAGAATTGTGATCCTTAGTGGTGGAACGAAGGAGGCCTAGTGAGGAGGTGAAGCACTGAGGAAAATAACAGTTTTTTTTTTCTCTCCTCTCATGAAGCAGCCAGCGCGGGATTTTGGTATATATTTCGCGCTGGTCAACTGACGTTTAGTGGGGAGGTAGTGCAGGTCTTGGGCTCAATTACGTGTTGTTAGCTCTTTCCTCTATGAATTTCATTCAGTGCGCCCGATAAGCATGGATACGACCAATGAATAACGTGTTGCTGCTGGTGAGTTGGCAAGTTGTGGGAGCAGATCGGTCGACTCACAAAGAGGTGTGCTGCTGTTGTGTTTCTGGAGTGGTGGTCGGGCATGGAGAAGATCACTAGTGTGTAGGTGCAGATCACTTCAGGATTGATAGTGGAGGTTGAGCGAGAGGCGATATGTGCAGAGCTATGGATCGAAGATGAATTTGTGGTGTCGTGGATCTGTGCGCATCGATGCATCCAAATCGGTGGTGATGAGGATCAGTGCACTCTCGGAGGTTGATGTCATGGGTCGGTGGATCTGCGTGTTTGTTTTTCCTCTACCTATTGGTGCAAGTCCATTTAGAGGGTGCGTCTATGTGGATAAAGCAAGATTGAGCTGCTCGTGTGTGGTGCAACATGAGAGATGAGCTGTTGGTAGTTGTGTATTTTCTTTACAGACTGATCATCTCGGTTTTTATTATTGCAAACTGATCTATGGCTCTTTATTGGATCTGTGGATGATCAAAGTGTGATCAAGAGATGGTAAATCTGTGGATCTGTGGATACAACACCTCCTATCAAAGGGCATCGAGGTCGAGGATATGGCCGGGGAGCAGCAAATCTATGAGTCTATGGATCTGTGGCGCCCATCGTGGGTTTGCAGCGACCTTTGCAGAGGTACAGACCGTTTGGAGGAGATCCAAACTCTGTTATTTTGTTGCTCTGGTGAGATCTATCAAGCCTCCACAGTTTTCAATTTCGAGCATGCCCTGAAATAGTTTGTCTCCATATAACCAACCTCTTCGACATTCAAAAAGAAGACATGGTTGTATTTGTTGTTATCAACTCGGTGGCCCATCCCTATGTTATGTGGGAGTTGCAAGTTATGCGATGAACTCCACAATGTTGTTGGTCGATTGCCAAGTTCTGCAAAGCAACATTTCTTTTTCATTGAAGGTGTGATTTGCATATTTTTTTTAATGTATGCATATGAAGTCGATTCCCAATCTTGGTTGAATCGAATGCCGACATTTTTTTTATTAAATGAGATTGAATTTGCTAGCTTGGAGATCGATATTGAGATCGCTAGTATTGCTCAATAAGTACCAAATCGCATCAGAAGGTGCTTTGATTATTTGGTGGCCGAAACTGTTGGCATTTTACTAGTGTTGTTGAAGGCATCTCGATTGTTGAAGAGTGTGGATTTTGTGTTGGATCCATAGATCGGTTTGTCATGATGAATAATCAGATGGCAGAGGTGTACTTGAACAAGAGAAATAAGCTCGATGGGACCAATTATTCTTATTGAAAATTCAAGCTACAAACCCCGCTTGAGAGGCAAAGTGCATGGGTGTTTGCAAATGTATGTGAATTGAAACCAATTGCAACAGGAGGCAGAACAACTACAACGATTCATGATTGAGAGAAGAGGGAGAACAAGGTGAAAGTGTTGTTGAAATTGTCAGTGAAAGACTACATTATCCAACACATCAAAGAGTGTAAGTCAACAAATGAGAAGTAGAAAAATCTCAAGTACTTGTATGAGATAAAGAATACAAATCACTTATTGTTCTTGAAGAGCAAGATTCTCTCCATTTAAATTGAGGAGAATGATTTAGTCGCAGTATTCTTCTTTCGGATCAAGGAGCCGAGAAATAAGTTGGCTAATATAGGGGCGACAATATAGAACACTGATCTCGTCATGATTACCATCAATGGTATGACTGGCGATTATCAGATGTTTATTACAGAACTGAACACAAGGGAGAAATCCGCCAATTTCGAAGAATTGACAAGGATTCTAATGCAAGAGGAAGAGAGGCGGATGACTCTGAAACCCTAGAATTCGGACCTTGCATTAATGACGAAGAAAAAGACTTTTAGAGGGAAAACAAGTGCAGGACAAAAAGGTGGAGGTACACCACAAAGAAAGCCACCTCAAGGTATGTCTTCAAACAAAAGTGATTCAGGAACCAAATGGTTTTGTTGTGGTAGAATTAGTTATATTGCTAGGAATTTCCATAAGAAGAAGCTTAATGAAGGTTGGCATAGACATAAGAAACATGTAGGGCACTTTGTTGATGAAGATCAAAATCAAAACTTCATACTTTTTGTATCTGATTCTGCTTTCTCTGCTAAGAATGATGAAACATAAACTTATGGTAAGAATGATGAAACATAAACTTAGTTTGTGGATTTAGAAGCTTCTCCTCACATGACAGATAACAAGCACTAGTTCGAATTTTTTTAAAGAAACCAGCGATACATACCTTGGTGATGACATAACCTACCAAATCAAAGGACATGGAGACTTCCTGTGATATTTCCTGATAACAATATTAGGAAATCTGAATACGATATATGTCCCAAGAAAAAAAAAAAAAAATCAATGATTTCGGATGAGAACTAAAGTTTTTTAAAACGTATTGCATGATTAAGGATTTTCGAGATAAACATAAACTAATTGCATCTGGAATTCGAGTTAAAAACCTGTACACCAAGCTTCGATAAGAAGAATTCTATATCAAGCATCCCAATAGGATAAAGCCATTTTGTAAACATGAAACCCATTAGGACTGTGAAATACAATTATGCATTCTGTCTTTTTCAACTCAACATGAAACTCATTAGGATTTGATAAACATGAAACTCATTAGGAATGTAAAATCTAACCATCTTTTACGTGTTTTTTAAATCAACGTGGTACAATTATGCCTTCTATGTTTACTGTAAATCTAATGTTAAAATCTTAATGTGCTTTTATTTTTTTACAAATTTAATACATAACCATGTAGATAAGTATTTTTATTGCAAAATAATTATTTTATAAATTTAATTTACTTATTACTAATTATTAAGTCGTAACGATTTTAAGTTTTAAATTTTATAGAATATATTAGAATATTTTTAGTAGTATTTGTAAATGAAAATTCAAATGTTATGAATTATTTTCAAATTAGTTATTTTTTATTTATTAATTTATTTTAAATTAATTAATTAAATGAAAAAAATTCATATCAACATGTTTTATAGTGAGCATGCAGTATTGATAAGTCATAATATTAGTCTATGATATTGTAACAAAAATTATTTATAAATTAAAGTTTTTGATAATAAAATAAAATAAATATATACGATTATGAATATTATTACATATTATTTTAAATTTATATATTTAACTCATATATTATTTTTTTTATAATTAATCTGAATCCAATTTAAAATGAAATTACAATTTAGTTAACTTTCTTATTTTTTTAATTTTGATAATGTCATATGTATTTTACATTCTTCACCTAGATTAATTTTTATCTTAATTTACAGGTCATTTAATTTATATAAATATCCTATTAATTTTGCACACAATGATTATAGATTTTGAAATACAAAAACTTGGTTTATCTTAAATAACGGTAATATGACTACCTGCGAATTATACACTTTGGAAAAACAACCTTTAATAATAATTTGTTGAGAGGAACACGATTGATTAAAAAAAAAAAAAAGATGTTAGACAAAATTTTATTATATTAGCTGGGCCTCTTTCTTTTTTTTATATTAGCTCTGCGCATAACAATCTTGTCGGATCGTTGCCAAACTTGTCAAATTTAACCTTGAGCTGAACATTCAGCACTACCAAATAGTTTTAGATGCAGCAAAGGGTAACTCGTTTCCCTAAACTGCTTTCATCGGCCGTATATTTTTGTGATCTAAAAATTCGTTCATTTTATCCACACTGTTTACTCTTGATCGGCATCTTTCTCATGTTATCCACACGCTATCTTTAATGAAGGATTGGAGTACCTGCACCTAGGTTGCACCCCAAGGATAATTCACAGGGATATTAAGAGCTCCAACATCCTTCTAGACATTTTTATGACCGGAAAACTAGCCGACTTTGGTCTGTCAAAGATGACAGCTGATGGGGAGGCTTCACATGTCACCACTATGGTGAAAGGAACGCCAGGATACATGGATCCAGAGTATAATATCCCACAGAGTAACTTGTACTTTGTTTGCTAGAATATTCCTAATAATTCTTGATGCTGACTGATTTGTGACGTTTCTGCAGTTATTTTCGCACTCAAATGTTGACTGAGAAGAGTGACGTATATAGTTTTGTAGTGGTGTTGCTAGAAATCATCTGTGGCAGACCACCAATATGTACAAATCTACCTGAAGACGAACTTAACATCATTCAATGGGTAAGGACTTTGATTATCATTCTATATAGGTAACACCAACCTCTTAATTGATAGTTCATCAATTACATGTTCCTATAGTTTATGATATTTAACTCCGTTTTCCTAATGTTGTGATTTATGACAATCCAATGAAATTTATTTAACATATTTGGACGTATTTATAGGTGGCATCGTATGTGTCTGGGGAGAAGGATGGAGATCCCAGCAAATTAGTTAACGGGGAGATTCAAGAAATCATAGACAAGAGGATGGGAGAAAAGTACGAGATTAATGCGATAGTTGATTGTGCCAAACTAGCTCTTAGATGTGTCAATGCTAAGCCAACTTCTAGGCCTACTGCAAGTGAAGTAGTGACTTCAATAAAAGAGATTATCAGAGAAGAGAGTAATAAGAACGCTGTGCCAGTTTCAGGAGAAATTTTTACTGGACCTGGAGATTGGGAGGTCCAGCCCATTCGTCTACACGATGAGTACAGTAGACCCAGTGATATGCTGTGGCATGACAACAGCTGCAACCTCAGTCAAGTAGGAAGATGATTGGAAATGTAGAATATCCATTACATGGTGTAGATTTAAAGAAAGGAACGTCAATGAAAATGCCTCCTTATTACTCTCATCATAGTAACTTTAAATTAGAATACGTATTTAGAGATATTCTTATTTAATAAAGTTTCTCTGGTCAATTGGATGGCCTTTAAGAAATAATCTTGCACTTCGCAGCTTTCTCTTCAGGCTGGAATGAAATTGAACCAACCACTCACGACAAGTAGAACAAGAAACCCAAACCCGATATATTCTCCATATGTGCTTCATTCAATTCTTACCACTAGATCCCTATAATCACATTATTTTCGGGCATAGCTATGCTTCTTTAATAAGATTGCGTTTCTCAATTCAAGGGCTTTCAACTTGAATCACATGCTTAGTGTTCAAAGTTTTTGATCAGGTTTGAAATTAGACATCTAATTGATCTATTTTCTAATTATGCTTGGTAGCTAATGCAATAATTAGGCTAATTACGTTTACTTAGTTACTTGTGCAAAGTGTTTTCATAATCAATTCCCTCTTTTTGTTAATAATGATTTTAACCGAAATAACTTTGTATTTATCTATACAACCATAAACATAATTTGCTTATTTGAATATCCTTTTGCATCCTATAGGAACTTTATTTCCAAGAAATTTTATTAATTCTCTTGTATCATTTTTCATTATGGGAATGAGATCTTCCTTCATTGCATCTCTCCATTCTTTATGCTCTTTAGTTTTTTCAAAATTTGGAGGTTATATGGCATTAATTGCTTCATTCATCGAGGCCTAGTTTTTATACCGTATAAGAAATTGAGTTTGGTGTTGTGACCTCTCTGGTGGTTCACTATTGTCTCCTCCTCTTATCTTTTGTGGTGAATAATCTCCTCCTATTAGTGTGCTCCTCTTAGTGTACTTTGGTTGCTTGAAGTGTCGAGGTCACTCGATTCTTCCTCCTACTTCTATTCTTATTCACCACCTTCTACTTCTTTTCCATTGTCAACATCATCGTCATAAATATGGCATGCATCACAATTGTCCAAATTATATCCTTCTTTTGCATTCTCATGAAATAACACATATATACTTGCAAAAAGCTTTATGTGTGCATGGATCAAACATCTTATATGCTTTGCGATCAAAGCAATAAAAAATAAAAATGAAGTTGATTTCTCTTGCATCAAGTTTTCTCCTATCTTATGAAAATGAGAAAATGTTATTCTTCCAAATACTCTTAAATGAATTACTACTAGTTTGTAGCCATAAAGAGCTTCAAGAGGAGTTTTATGGTGCAAAAATATTGTTGGAATTCTATTTTTTAATTAAATAGCAGTACTAATATGTAACTTACCTCTTCAGTCTACCCTGAGAATTGGTTACTAGGCTCCCTTCCTGGTAGTTTTTCCTTTGTTTACAATTAAGATTTGGCCATCATCTCTTGTAATATTTTTATTCCTTGCATGAACAACTATTATTTTTGTCACTAATTTTCTTAGCAGTTAAACAATATCAAGATACAAAACCAATAGTACTGTATACACCTTATATGCTTTACCAGAACTAGGATGGGACCTTTAGGTTCATTATACAACTTACTCATCAGATCCATCATTAAGCACAACTTACAAATTGTGGAAAAGAACTAGTCATGGTAGGAAACAAATACATTCATTAGTTAATCCCCACTAGAATTAAAGGACACATTAACTTAAGTCTATTATGGTTAGCCTGGCCATGCGTTAGAATCATAGTTTTATAGACACAACCAAAAGTATTACTAATATAACTTTATGCAACAGGCAAAATGGTTAAGCTAGCCTCATCGAGAAAGCATGCTATAGATAATCCACATGCATATATGTCTTATGCAAAAATATATGCCATGTTAAAAAAAAGACATTATATAACGTTAAATGCATACTACTTTCCTTCACTAAACATATTGATGATCAAGATTAGGTTCACTGGATATCTCATGCAACCTATTGAAGCCTCGAAAATCATTGCTTCAACATGGGGAAAAACCACTTGGTCTGCACCTTGGTTGGCAGCGCCTTTTCTGTTTGGAGTAGTGGCTTCGACTGGGGATAATGGGACCAGTTTCCCAATCTATTTAATGCTTCTACTACTGGGGTGATATGTGTTGTTTTAAAGTAATGTCTGAGCTAAAAGTAATATAATCTAAGCTAACAATCACATGCATTTTATCCTAATTTAAGTACTATCTATTTATGAATATACCTGGGATTAAATTGATGTATGCGATCTATACTAATATCTGAAGGCAGATGGTAATAAAGATCATTCAATTGCGATAATAAGTGAATCCGTTTTAACAATAATCATTTTGTACAAAAACTTAGCCGAAACGATTTTGAAAGATATATCGCATAATGAATTATTCATATCTTCAGTATAAAATATAAATCATCAACATACAGAAGTGCAATAATGGAAATCAAAATTAAAACTTTCATACATAAACAATTCAAGAAGAAATCATTGCTTGATACACAAGTAAAAAGGATTACGAGATAAAAGTATCATTTATAATACGTCCTACTCATGTGTTTCAGCAGTATTGATCTATCTTCAGTCCATTCAACACCATCTAAGAGTACAAAAGTGCAATTTCAGTAGAAGATGCTAAATCAGATAAAAATAAATCTTGTTCCATTAATTTCACTAGAACTTCCTCAAAGGGACAACAGTGAATGTTTTGAAGACTGTTTCTGATAAAATTTTGGACCCCTCTATAAATGCATGAAAGGGGTTTAAATAATTAAACTATAAAACTAAAAATATATTATTACAAAAATAGTTAAGGAGGTTTAAACGATCTGCCTTAATTTGTGCAAAAATAAAATCAAAATGGAAATAAACAAGGTGACTAACTACAGGGCATTTGGTCCTTCAGATTGTAAATATCCATCATGGGCTTGAGTTGTGTTGGTTGGTTGACTTCAGCTTTCAACTTTCCAGCGAATACGACATCAGTCAGCGCTGGCGCCATTTTCTCTGTAGAAGTGGTTAGGCATCGCAGGGTCATCCATTGGCTGTGATGTTTTACCAAATGTTGCCAATATGCCTCTTAGTTTAAACTGGTAGTTTGCCTTATCACTTTTGCTTTTTCTTCCACTACCCATTTCCATTGTTGTTCAAGCTGTTTCGCATTAGGAAGGAAACCTGGAATGGACTCTGCCGCAAGATTCGCATATGTAAATTTTCATTGATGTTTTCTATGACACTGTTTGTTGTTGTTGTGTCTGTTGTTGCCTTTTCTGCTTCTTTAAGTCGAGAATCCCAGCTTGCAAATAGGATTTCTTTATGCGATTATTCTAGCTTGGATAGGTTGATCTTTCTCCCATCTTCTGTATTTTGCCAAGCAATAAAATTAGAGACCTTTTTAAATAACTCTTCATATTCAAGTCTCATTTCCACGACTTGACTCGTCAGTTTATCGCCTGTTTCGCAATAAGATTTCCACAGTGAAATACTCCGGCAAAATAATTCTTTCTGGTGCATCAACTGGGAGTTAATAGCGAGTGCTTCAGTAACAAACTGTTCAATTTTTGGATCGTCTTTATTTAGATCAGTTATTTCCTGTATCTGTGCTTCCTTCTCAGCTAAGCTGGTTCGATGTTTTATTTGCATATGCTCGAATTCCGGTTGTAGCTTGGCTAACTGTATTTCCGCCTGCTGGTCGAATTTTTCTTGCTATAGTTATTTCTCAAGTGATGTTACTTTATCTTCCTTTTCTTTAAGAAACATTTGTACTTTTGTTGCTTTGTCTATGGTTGTTCTATCATAAGCACCTACAAATTGTTAGAGTCTAGTAAGATTGGCAGATGGGTCAACGGGTGAGTCTTTCCATAGAACATCTGTTGGTTCATTTTCAGGGGTGGTTGCAGCCGTATAGTCCAATTTCGTTTTCTTTATTTCTCCTTTCACCATGGCCTTATGTTGTGGGCTATAAAACACATTTAGAGGGGGATTTCTTAAATTCTCAAAACTATTTCGAAAGTGGGGGTAACAGGGGTGTGCTCCTCTTGTGTTTTTGCAGTCTCTTCCACTGTAATTTCCAGATTTGTTTTCTGCTTAGGAGTTTGCAACTATGGCGCCTATTCCTTTGTGTTGAGACTTTTATTAAAATTGTCACATTTTTCCTCTAAATCAATTACCAGGGGTTTTATTAGTTGTGCGGAGGTAGTGGGGATTTCAGCCTGCTTGCTGACTAAAGTTTCTTCAGCTATTTTCTATGTAGACTAGGTTGTATCCTTTACTGAATGCATGCTTCTACTTTTCCCATTTTGCAATGACTCTTGTGATTCCCTGGTAGATTTCTCTTGAGATTCTGCTCCGGAATTGGTCTTAGAATTTTATTTGGAGTCACCTTCTATAGTCACACCAGGAGTAGGCTTCCTTATTGGTTCAATCAATAATTGGTCCAATGGGACCTTTGGTAACCTCCTTTCTCTGTAACTGCAAAACCTTTCCAGATCTTCACAGTTAAAAAGTAGTTGTGCCATATGCTTCCCCTCTGTGAAGGTGTTTTTCTGCAAAAATATGTCATCAAAGGCATCCTCCTCATTACTGAATACCTTTATTTTCACCAGAGTGGTGAAATTTTTGATAGTGTCGAATGGGTCAGATTTCCTTCCAGAGAATTTAGGTAATCACATGGATAACATGTTCTCTACTTATTTGAATGCATGTCCTAGGTCATGTAATGAAAATTCTCCACACTGTACACGGAATGTAGGCCAGATGGCCTTTTTTTATTCCTTTAATGTCTTGCTCATTCCTCCCTCACTGACTGTTTGATAGGCTATCTCTCTAGCCCTCAATTTATCTGGAACATAGTATGGGAGGACATGGGGGTAGGTGATGCTACCAAAATCCCTGATATATGTAAATATTTCCTCCCCAAACCATCTAGCCATTGGGAGGAAGTCTACTTCAGCTTCTTGGGAAACCTGGGGGCATCTCGATTATAAAGCCTCTTGTGAATATGGAGCATAACTCCATGACAAATCTTGAAAAAATGTGGTTGAAAATTGGATTCCCACATGTCCTTGGGGTATATGTGAATGGGAAGTAGATTTCGAACAGTCCATTTCCATCCCATGATAGGGAATTTAGAACTAAAACAAATTGCGTCTATGACATATGCATCCATAAAAATGGAGGGTAAACGCTGAAAGCAACACTTCTTTTCGTTCTATACTCGATAATTGTTTTTACTAAATTGTGAGGAAAAATTTGTGCCCAATTCATTGCATTTGTGTTAATGGCTGCATCTATTAATGGCAACCACTCTGGGGAGAACTTAGTACTATCAGGTTTGCCAAATAGTCTACATAACATGGCCGTTGCAAATCTATGAGGGGGACAAACATGCAAAGTAGTGCACATACCATTTTTCTCTTTTTTTATTTTTTCCTCATTATTCAACCAGGTCTGGGTGCAGTCTACTGGGTCATCATTATCTTTGGCAAACTTCTCCATGAACTGCCTGTTGTAGATGACTTGTGGCTCTAGAAGGTGGTACATAAGCCATAGGTTGTCTGAGGTAAAAGATCTCATAACCTCTTGACTTCATGTCTTGAATTTTCTCTTTGAAATGTTGCTTCATCAATAAACCATTTAACCATGTCGGTATAAGAGATTATCTTCGGTCGTGTGCTATGTGGTGCAAAAATGAGCATGCCATCTCTAACATGGAAGCGTATGACGAATCACGTCCATCAACTGTAATTTTTGTTTCCATAATCCTTGGTTGCTCCTCCTCTAGAATATTATACATAGACTCCCATGTAGAGGTTCCTCCCTCTTTGTTGCATGTACGATCCATAAATAGAGGAGTCATTTTTGACTTCTCAGAGGTGACTACCTTTCCTTTCTTCACCATTGTTATCAATGCTTTGCTCTGCGGATTTTTCTTGAGAGTGAAGAACAACAACTATCGTATACACAAAGATGAACGTAAAATCTAATAATGCAGATAGCTTGTAAAGGTGATAAAAGGAGTTTTATTTGAACGCACGTAAGAAGATATCATATCACTCTAATTGGATTTTCACACATAAATGCAGTTACCTCTTACTAAATGCCCACTAATGATTCATTATCTATTAGCTTTAATGCTCATAAATGTTTGCATCGTAAAACGGGAAGAAAGCTTCTAGGTTGACGATCCTTTAAACTGCAATGATAGCGATTGTGCGATTTGCGAAGCAATATCACAGATCGCAATATCGCAATATGCCTTTTGCCTTTCTTACCTCCCATTGTATTTCTGCGAGATGCGAGCCGCTCGTTAGTCATTTCAAAACATGGCTAATTGCCAGGTTTATCCTCAGTAAAATACCTTTTTTTAGTGACTGGTAGACTTAAAATGCTTGCTTATGATATATTAAGGAGTGGGTCCAGGTCTTGATTGCATTTTCCAATATCAGCTGGTGGTATGTATATGGTGTTCATTTGAATGCTTGAAATGCAATCTGATAAAGGTTACAATTCCATCACAGTTTCACATCTCACATGTTTCACAATAACCTTTTTAAAGCAGGTCCTTTATGAATGGTGATATGCGATGCGAGACTTAAGCCTAAAATGCTTAAGGACTTAGTTTATGTCATATTTTATGATAGTTTCGAGCATAGAGTCCTTAATTAATCATTTTTGGAGGGTTAGAAAGGTCTTTTGGTGGGTTTTAATCATGCTATATGTGAGAAGGTAGGTTTTTAGTCTTTTTTCTAAAAAAGGGGGGTTTTGATTGTTATCTTTGATTTATTCCAAAAATAAAATAAATTCGCAGATGCTAAGTTTTGTTTTTTGGATATATTTTTTGAAGGGTCCCATTTATTAATGTAATATTAACTACTATCATTAATAAATGGGGCATTGTTGAATACCACAACAATTGGCAATTCACTTGGAAGAACCAGTTATCTCTGAGATTTTTTTGAAGTTTCTAAAACATCCAAAATAAAGATAGCTTTGAAAATAAAATAAGTTACATGGAATATATGGTAAGAAGTACTGCTCTTTATTAATAAACAACATCTACTTAATTATTGTTCTTTTGATTATTCTTTTCTCATAAAAATTCACTCTTTCTACACTAGTCTTCACTTGGGTTTTTAAAGATAAAAGAAATAAGTATCTCCTCAGATTAGTTTTTGGCATACTCATTTGTCATAGGTAGAGCCTTTGCTGCCAATAGGAGTTCATAGTCTTGACAAGGTGACCTTTTAACCAACAATGATCCAGTATCCCACTTAAATTAGAATGAAATTTTAAAGATAAGCTCGTAAGTGTACTTATTGCTTTCTTTATTTTCTGAAGTAATTTGTTGTCGCTTCAGCTCTTCATTTTTTATTTCTTAAAGGATGATATCTTGGTTTGGTGACCAATATTAACAATTCCATTCACTTGATTTATAACTTAATTGAACAAGTTGCCTCGTGATGAGATCCCTTGTCTTTTGATTACTATAATCTTAAGCTATTATCCTGTTTTGATATGCAGTATTGGTAATGTCAGTCAGTTATAATCTTATGATCATGGTAAGCTAAGTCTTGATGAAACCTCTTATCCTTTAAGTTTAAGCATATTTTAGAATTACACTCTAAAAATGAAAGCTAATAATGTGGGGAGAATCATTGGCTCCTTAAGAGTTTCTGGATGAAAATTGTAGAGTTTTAAAGATGCCTGTCTGGAGAGGGACTTTGCTTCGTTATAAATACTTTTCTGGATTGATGTAAAGGAGAAGTTTCTTTATTAAAGCTAAGTTCCATAAAAAAAAAAACAGATAATTGAGCCAGAAAACTCGCAGTTTAAAAGCAATAGAACTTAACTATATATTTCATATTCGAAGATTACTTTCATAACAATCTTTACTTAAACAAGCGAAAAGTCAAAATTAAAAAGAGACTATCCTTTGTAAAACCAAAAGTAAATTCTTTTCAATTGGTATAATTCTTTCTAAAAGAAAATTTTAACTAAAGGCAATAATATACAGTGAACAAAAGAGATCATCTTCTATGGAAAGTGTTTCTTTAGAATCTATCCATTAACAGGTAGAGACTCTCTATTACCTGATAAATCTTGTAGCAGAAAAGTCAATGGGCCTATTTGTTCCACAATCTGAAATGGGCCAAGCCACATCAGTTGTAACTTGGTATGTTTACCTTTCTCTTCATGGGCTGTATCCCATTTTAATACTAGGTATCTGAGTTGAAAATACTTTGAATTTACAACATTTGAATCAAAGGAGGCTTTGACCAACTGTTGTTGATGTGCATGCGTGGTCATAGATTTTTCCCTTTCGTCTTCAAGCTTAAGAATTTGTAATTGTCTAACCTGCATAGATGAGGAAGGAGTTTCTCCAGTGAATTGAACTAAGGCTAAGGAGGGAATAGCTACATTTGTTGATAAGACTGCTTGTTTCCCATAGCCCAAATTAAAAGGAGAAGTGCCAATAGAGGCTTTCTGAAATATTCGATCTACCCACAGAGCAACACTAAAGGCTTATGCCAGTTCTTTTGGCCTTGGTTAACAGTTTGTTTAATAATCCTGGTGAGATTTTTGTTTCTGGATTCGGCTAATCCATTTCCTTGCAGATAGTAGTTGGCCAAATACTTAAGCTTAAAACCTCTTTTAAGAGAAAATTTTGTCATAGCATTTCCTGAAAAATAAGATGCATTATCAAACATCAAAGCAGATGGTAAGACAAACCTGGTGATGATAAATTGATCTATAAATTCAATAATATCTTTTGAATTGGCTACCTTGAGTGGAATTGCTTCTACCCATTTGGTGAAATAATCAGTGGATGTAAGGATGTATCTATGCTACTTAGAAGAACGAGGAATGATCTCACCTATTGCATCCAATCCCCATTGTTCAAATGGTTGGTCAGTGTTGTTTGGTTTTAATGGTAGCACGAGTTTTCTTTGTCTTCTAGTGGCTATTTGAAAAATCTTACATCTCCTTACATAACTGTGTGCATATTTGAATAATGTTGGGCATTAATAACCGATATGCAGGATTTTATGTGTTGTAGTATCCCCTCCAAAGCGATCACCAGCTGGTCCATCATGAAGTTCCTGCAACACCTTATCTGCCTCACATTTTTCGAGGCATCTAAGTAACACAAAATCATAATTTATTCTAAAAAGCACATCGTCAACAATTTGATATTGCCTAGCTTTTAATCTCAAGGCTCTTTTCTTTATGTAATTTAATTGTGTTGGAGCATATCCAATTTTTAAGTAAAATATGATATCAACATACCTTGATTCCATGTCATTAAGGCTTACCTCATAGATTTGTACATTGTCACTTGAATGCTGTGATTCTGATAGATTCGATGCTCTTGTCAACATCCTGCAAAAACCTTGACCTTTTACGATTTTTGCTGGTTTAATTTCCATGTCATATTCTTGCAGGCTTGTCACCCAATTTTCTCTCTTTTCTCCTACACCCTTTGTATTAAAATATTTCTCACTATTGAGAATGGTACTATGACTTTAGTGTGGGTTTTCAGGAGAAAAGGTCTGAAGTTTTTTATAGATTTGAAAACAGCAAAAGCTTGTTTTTCTACATTTGAGTAATTTAATTCAGCTCCTTAGAAATTGGAGCTAAAGAAAGAGATTGGGGCTTCAACTTTTTCTTGATTTTCTTGGGTCAATATGTTCGCATATGATTTCTCAGAAGTAAAACTATATAGAATGAAATTATTGGAAAAATTTGGCATTGCTAAAGATGGGGTGTTTATAATTGCTTGTTTTATCAAGCTAAAAGCTTCATGTTTTGAATTTCCCCATTTAAAGAGAGAATTTTTCTTTATCATGGATTGAAGAGGTAAAAAAATTCTTGAGAAGTTAGGGACTAATATTTTAACAAAATTTATTTAACCCATGAAAGATTGCATTCATTTTTTGTTATGGGGTAAAGGTATTTCAAAAATTTCATCTCTTCAAGAGTGGCGAGGACTACTTCTTCAATAGACGAGATTACCACTCCTCTAGGTGTAGTATTTTGATTCCTCTGCAAAGAGGGAAGATTGCGTACTCCTAGAATCAGTCCAACAACCTTGGCAAACTGAAGGGTGATGGGATGGATAGAGAGACGGTGATGATATGAAATTTCTTGTTTGGGTCTAGGAGGTGAGGAGTAACCAACTTCAGAGTTGCGCATGGGAGAGAGGGAGTTCGTGTTACTTCCTTGAATAGATGATGGATGTGTGGGGTTGAGAGGGCATTCATCCATAAACTATTGGTGGCCCTCCTTCTAGCACCAAAAATGTTGACAGTGCTGGACCCACCAACATTCATGGGGTTTGCCTGGTATCAAGTCCCAATTAGACCTCACATCATTTGGTGTAGGAGTTCCATCTAGTACGATGGCCTAGTTGCCATTATATTAGAGATTTTCCTTAGATCTTGTTCTTCAGCACATGAGAGTGTTATGCTTTTAACTTAAAGAAAGCGAGGTGAGTAAGCTTGGTGAGTGCGTAATGTAACTCCGTGCCCGGGTTCTCTTAATATCAAAAGGGTGAAGTAATGTGAGCCTCTTAATAAGAGGGAATAATACCAACCCAGGAAGAAACACGCATGAAAAAAAAACAAGGGTCTGTATAACATCCAGTGGAATAGTCCACTGCGGGTGCAAAAATCGTGAAAACCAAAGTTCAAGGGAAAACACATACATTGTCCAATGGAGTAGTCCACATAGGGGCGGCGATCATTTAAACCAAGAAAACACAAAGCTGGTTTGTCTAATGTCCGGCAGAGTAGTCCACATGGACGGGACAATAATGATAAACAATATAATACATCTTCAATAATATGAGTACTAAAATAAATATTAGTACAGGTTAAGAAAACATGCATTACAAACATTTAAAGAATAGTCTTAAAAACATATACAAAACATGCATGAAAATGTGCTAGCCTCAGACAGGATTCTGAATTAAGCGAAATATCCAAGGCACATATGTACACCATACATCACTAGTCCCAGTAGTGGGACGTTGGAGCCACTGTTCGCTCCTCAAAGAATAGACTAGAAACTCTCAAGGCTATGCAGGAGGAGCCAAGGTGAAAATTCCTTTCCTCATACAACGAGGGTGTATATATATGGCCAAGAGGGAATAACTGACCCTTGTGACTCTTCGACTTCGATCATGACTATTTGACTTCCTATGAATTTTCGAC
This sequence comes from Pinus tabuliformis, assembly GCA_031772625.1. Taxonomy (NCBI): domain Eukaryota; kingdom Viridiplantae; phylum Streptophyta; class Pinopsida; order Pinales; family Pinaceae; genus Pinus; species Pinus tabuliformis. The sequence goes on along the minus strand of CM062810.1, from coordinate 255,212,421 downwards.
TTCACATGACCCTTCAACTTCATATGTTGGTATCTTGGACTTCCACTTTACATTACATTGATTATAAAAAGTACCTCCCATAGTGACGACGTGGCAGAGATAACTCATGACAAAACTCAACATAACACTGCTGACAGGTACTAGCTGACTGTGGTGTCCGTGTTGAGTTGTTGTGTTGCTGAGTGATGGTGTGTTCTCGGTGTAACATGTATTCACCTCGGCATGGTAAAGTGCACAGGGTCTTCGATGGTCTTGGTTTTTTCTTGATGGTGCATGTGTATGTGTTCCTTTCACTCACTGTTTGATATGCTTCATGTGTTCCTTCAACTGTGAGCAAGTCTTCTAGCATGTGCTCCTTTTCCATCCCGTTCGTCGTTGTGTCATGTTTCATCAATGTATCTATTCTCACAATCACTCATGACAAGATAACATCAAATCCCGAAATATCCTAGTCTAACATGATGCATTATTTTCTGTTTCAGTGCAGGTAACTGGGAGAGGGACAAGGTATTGAAATTGCACAGAGCGTAGCTTAGGCAAGGATGCGAGGCTCCGGAGTATTGTCGGGAAAAACTATGCAGATGTCACTAGGAGGTAGACTTGCATAATCGGGACATCAGTGACAACTGTGGGGAGAATCCCATGTGGGAGGCAGAGTTGCGCAGTTTCCCGGAGGAAGACCAGGCAGGAAGTCGGGGAACTACTGAGCCAATCTGCACAATTTTCAAGGGGAGTACTGGGCAGGTCATCTAAATGGGATATCCTCATTTTCTCTGGGGAAGATAGAGCGAGGAGTAGGAGACACTAGAAGAATAATATGTGCCATTTTCTAGAGGCAGACAGGATCGGGCTACATGAGCTATTGATCAACATTGTGCAATTCTCGGAGATAGTCTGGGATAGGAAGTGGGGCTCGCGAACATAACTGCACAATTTCTGGGCTGAATGTAGAGTGGGGCAGAAGGGCACCTGATAGACAAATCTATGCAATTTTATGAGGGAGAATAGAGCAAGCCAGTAGGGAAGCTTGCCTATCAGATCTGCATAATTTCTTGGGACAATGTGGTGACAAGTAGTAGAGGTTTGTCTCATATGTCTACACAGTTTCTGCAGATAGTGAAAGGAAGTCATGCTGGACAAGTTCTCCACATTTTTGGAGATCAGTGCAACCTTGGGTGCTAGCTCAAGTAAGTTTTTCCGGTTGACTAGAGGGAGGCTTCATGGGTGATCTTGTGGGAAGCACAGACTGTATTGGGTTTTGAGACAACTTATGCATAGTTCTAGGAGGCAGTCAGCTAAGTCATTTCTGGAATTGCGCAGTGTAGGCTTCTTGGAGGATAGCCTCAAGCTCTGTGTAGTTCTGGGCAATAGTGCAAGGTCACTAAGATTGGGGTCTGGTTGAAGGAGGGTTTTTTGGTCGATAGATTTTCAAGAAAAATGAGTAAGTGTAAAATCAAATGGACATGTCCATACATGACATTGTGATCACAGACTTAGTATGAATCGATGACCAAACACCTCAAACCAATAAGACAAACATGTGCTCAGTGAGAATGACACAAGGGTTAAGAGAGACAAGTGTGACACTTGAGATATGTCTTCAAACAACTGTGACGACACTTGAATGAAAATTTTTACACCTTTGTGTGTGAGTGTGACCAATTCCGACAGAATGGAAACAACTCATGCACACAAAGACAAATATTCAAAATCACTAGAGAAAAATCGTAATCAAGACATAGCAATCAACATGCCAAAAGATGATCAATGGTTAATAAAGAAAAAATGGTGTGAAGACTCGACAAGAGCTCACGGGATGAGCCCAAGTTTTTGTGACCATCAAGGGAAAAAACCAAGGAAGGCTCCGAAATTTGGATGTAGGCCAAAATTTTGGAGGGTGTTGCAGCTGCTACAACATAAGGGTCACCCACCCTTTCTTATAAATAGAACCTCATAACTCATAGAACAGGCGTTTGGGAGCCAAGATTTTAGCTAGGCTGAGGCTTAAAAAAGGCTTGGGAGTATTGTCAATAGCCTTGGCTTCTCCATAGTGTAGAGTGAGTATACATATTTTTAAGAGTAGGTGTTCTTGATTATAATGTTCCACTATTGGGGCTAGTGGTCGTCAATGGTGTATGTATGGATGGAAATTTCACTTATAATAATAAAATCAGAGCTAACAAGATTTCACGCATATGTTTTTAATGTAGTAGGACTATTTTTGTTGTGTTGGCAATGTACATTTTTTAGCTTACGCATATTCTTGTGAACTAATTTGTATGCATCTTCTTGAATGCGTGTTTTTGGATTAACTCATGACTTTAATTTTTGGACTATTTTGGAATTTATTTTGTGATATCATTCCACTCATGTGTTCTTTTCAAGTTGTGTACTATTAAAGGCTTCTACGAGGCTCACTTTATTTCCCCCTCCATGTGTTAGAACCTTCATGCATCACACTTGACTATCCACAGGGTCACACGCTTTTTCTCACCCAAATTTATCATACTTTCCTCCGCGCGCTACCACGGTCAAGGAATTACACCACCATCCACTCTTGGGACTCCTATTCCAAAATGTATGAGGTCTAGTTGGGACTTCATATCAAGGAGATCTCGTGAATGTTTGCCGGTCCAACACCGTCAACAACATTGAAGCCTCTATTAATGTTGCCCAGTCCTCGTAGACTTCCTCCACATGGAAGTCATTAAAATTATCTTATTCTAAAAGGATAAGTCCATGATGGGTTATCCACACACCACAACTCTTCCACAAATGCATTCGCTGAGCTATGGTTACTTGAGGAAAAATATCATGATAACTCTAGATATATCTAGACTTTTATTATCGATACAAAGAAATCTTAGCATTCTCATAGGGTATGAAGAATTTCTCTCTAATTTTGTATTGGTACATTAATAGGTTAAAAACAAAAAAGTTCCCTAGAATAAGCAAGACGTCTAAAAAAAATCCAAAAAAAATGGCAGAACCAATCCTTTATATCTTCCTAGACTTATCACCGACAGTAAAAGCTCATATGGCAGCTTTAACCACTAGTTTCATGCAACCTCTCTTACATGCAGACTCCACACAAATATGATCTTGCACGCAACTGCACAATTCCATGCAACCTCTCTTCAAAGCTTCCATGTAAGTTATTATAATGTGTCCTCACATAGTTCAATAGGTAGCATACAACTCCAAATAACAATACTACCATATGCAACATTGCTAATTTGTAGTTTGAGGCATCCAAAGTGTAAAATTTGTAGCACTAGGGGAGAGATGTCTAATGTCGTGTAGGGACCAATCGTTGTTATAGTACTGGTCCCACCAAGCCACCAAAAATTGAGAGATGTGCAACCAATATTCAAACAAAAATCAATAACATTGAGTGCAAACATATTTTGATTTATGTCCAAAATTTCCCAAAATAATGAGTAGGCCCACAACTGTCCATAAAGAGTATTTTAAGTATCTATAGTACAAATCATCTTGTACCAAGTAGAAAACAAATAAAACCATAAATCCTTCCAAAATGGTTTATTCCAGAAGTATAAATTAGCAGCCACTTCAACCCCATTGATATGAATTGAAACTATGTATCCCAAATGCATATTCATACCTGAACATAATAAAAGTTGATGTATGTCAGCCATATTACTATTTTATTCGACAATTAAACCCATTGTGTTCAATCAATGACACCCAAGCCATTAAATTTCCCATTAAAACAAATCAAAGTATATATCAAAGCACATGGATCAACCATAACAAATTCCTAGCCATTGGATCACATCCAAATTAATCGAGATCAAAATTCAAAATGAAGCCATTGAAATCCATATCAAACCTTGCCACTAATTAAATTCAAGTGCAAACAACTATAAAAGAAGTTCAACCATTGCTGAAGTTCCATGTCTAACATTCAAGTTATTCACCAACACTGGAGACAAACCATCGTAGAACATTTAAGGGTATATTCAGGTTAGTTATTTCAATTTATGTACATTTTTCTTATAGTTTTGTTTTCACTTCTTGAAAACTGAATATTTCACGGTATATTTAAGTTATTTATTTCAATTTTTTGCACAATTTAATTAATTTCTAAAAATCTATTTTCCACAATACATGCCTTAAGTTTGTCAATAAACTCATTTTCTACATTAGTGGGAAATACAATGATATATTTCAAGGTCTTACCTAGTCCCACTAGCAGTTGATCCATATCTTAGTTTACTTCATTGACTGAACAAAAGCAGGAAATGGATTTTGATAATATGAAATTGACAATTTGACTCAGCAGCATATGCAGAGGCAGAAGAAACTGGAGCATGGTAAGCTCAGATAGTAGCTCGAATAGAGGCATATCCTATTTTTCTTTATTCTTAACAATAATAGTAGAGTGAAACCACAATCTATTAAGATGGATATCCTTGACTCTATACTAGACAGATAGAGGAGTTAACTATAACTCACAAAACCAATCCAACGTCTAGATACAATTTTGGGGATGGAATCTATAATTATATATGGTTGAAGTGGTTTAGGAACTCAACTCATCTATTAGAAAACTAAACCAATTGTGAAGGAAAATTGAATCCTAAAGCATCTTGATCTCCAAAAGGAGCTAAGCAGTTGAAGTCAAACCTCTTTCACATTATTTCAGATTCTAGGTTTCACTTATGATATATTCAAAATGAGTATGAAAGATTCTCAAACAGTGATCACCTACATCAGAAAGTTAAATGTGATGTGAACCAAAATATTGCAAATACAGGTTTGATTCTATAATTGTCCAATCATGGGAGTTGAAAGTGAAATTATATATATGAAATGATGCATCCCAATGTTATTTTTAAGGTTTAGAATCCAATCACTATATTATCAAAATGAAAATGATATTGCTAATTTACAAGTGAACCATAAAACCATAAAAATTTTGTAAACTTTGCGCCAAAGTGCTGGAGATTTGAAGAAGTAGTTGACCTTTAATGTGTGAATGAACTAGAAAGCCAATCAATCATTTATTACCATGAAAATCTTAGATTTAGCCATAAAACATGAAATCTGGAAATTTCAAGTGTTCAATTCCTTAGATGCAAATCCAAAACTTAATTTTTCTTAGTGTTTTATCCAGGGGTGAAGTACCATGAGCAAGAGATATAACCAAGATTCAAATAAACTTCTTAGGGCATATCACCTCGATTTGCTACTTAAGAGAAGTTAATGTTGAGGATTAGATCTGTGAGTGTTTGTCTTGAAAAAGTTTAGATCTAGATCAATTTTTTCTCTTCAAATTTCTAAACCAATGATATAAATAAATTTTGAATTAATAAACTATGAAATCCTCTTATATCTATTTTAAAAGCATATCTCAAATCTAAGTGAATCCATGTGATCATAATTTTGAAACCAACGAGCTAAATGGGGTTAGTGAATAGAAATTTAGAAAGATCTAGCTATGAAAACCAAAAGAAATTTCTTAGTGACAAGTCGGTCCAACTAATAAACAAGTTAAATGATAAAAATTGACTTGAAGAAAATCTAATAAAGATATATGCAAGTAATTTGCAGATTTGCATGAGATAAAAACCAAAACTAAATGACAAAGATTTCAAAGTTTTTGGTGGTTGGGAAAAAAGGAAAACAATGGCTGATCTAGGTGGCTTCAAAGATGCTGAGAAGCCAAAGAGGGCTCAAAATAGCTCCAAAATCAAAGTCCTTAGATTGAAGTGCAACTAGGAGCAGATCATAGTGCTCATCATCTTGATTCCAATAGTGTGAACAACACTCAAATCCAAGTTTGTATGCTCCAGATATTCACAGTCAAAGTTTTAGTCAAACTTGGACAAGTGGCAGGATTAAGGAGGCAACGAATTGGCACAAATCCGACGGACAAAATCTGGCCACTAGAAATTGACGAATTTGTCGAATGGTTAATTTTCACAATAATCCTTATTTTCAAAAAAATAAAAAATAATCAGTTTGTTTTAATAAAATGAAAAAATATATAAAATTAGTGTTGGACGGGGCCGCTAGACCCGCCCACACCACCGAAAAACATTATATATATTGAAAATACCCAAAAAGGGTCCGCAGGTGACCACCCCCACTCAACCCCACAATATAACATATATTATATTTTTGGTGGGATGCCCATCAGTGGACTCGGCCCCAACTTGCCACATGTTGTATGATCTGAAGGGGCGAGGCTCGAACCCGCCTGGTCAGCTTGACTAGGCTCCATCGGTCCACTGGGAAAAATGGACAAGGTTAAATACAAGGGATTCGATAGAATTAATTAAGACCTTGTCATTTGGTGTAATGGTTGGTGTGTTAAGTTTGGTGTGGGTGGTCGGGGGTTCCAACCTCGCTGACCCCCAATTGGAAAGTGTGTTAGTTATTTTTTAACTGTCAGTTTAATATAATTTTTTTTGGTTGTGAGGGTGCTAGGGAGGCTGGATGGGTGGGTTTGAGCCTCGTCGCCCTCAGCACATGACACATGACACATCGTTTATGGAGAGTGGGGGCCGAATCCGCCAACGGGTGGCCTGTGCTTTAATATATAATATCACCATGATCACGGGTGTAGGGGTTTGACCTCCTACCACCAAAATTATAATATATTTTATATTTAACATGGTTCAATGGGGTGCTCCGGTCCAATGGGCCTGTCTTGTCGTATTTTAATATATTTTTTCATTTTATTAAAACAAACTGATTATTTTTTTATTTTGTCGAAAATAATTGTTATTGGGAAACGTATCCATTAGACATATTCGTCGATTTTCAGTGGCTAGATTTTGTGTGCCAGGTTTGAGCCAATTTGTTGCCTCCTTAAGCTTGCCATGTCTAAGTTTGACCAAAACTTTGACTGTGAATATCTGGAGCATATGAACTGAGATTTGAGTGTCATTCGCACCATTGGAATCAAGGCAACGAGCATTATGATATAGTCCTAATTGCACATCAACATAAGTAATTTTATTTTTGAGCTATTTGGAGCCCTCTTTGACTTTTGAGCATCTCTAGAGCCACTTGGATCAAGGGCCTACTCCAAAGAATAAAAAATTGTCTAGTATATTAGCTAGTAATAATTATAAGAGCAAACAATTATTAGTATCCTATGGAGAAATGTACTGGAGGAAGAAAGAGTAAACCTCTTTTCCAATAAGGAGTATTTTCTTTATTTATAACAAGAATAGTAAAGTGAAACCACAATATATTAAAATGGATATCCTTGCCTATATACTAGACAAATAGAGGAGTTAACTATATAAACAACATGTATAAGCACCTAATTGCCATGACAGTGCACCTTACTAGTTCTTACTTTTTCCTAAGATAACTTGTATAAATGCAACCTGTATGAAGCTCAATATTTTTAAAGGAAAATATCAACTCAATCAAACCTTTACTAATGAAATACTAGAGATTCCTTCTTGACAAAAGAGTTTTATGTATATGAATAACAATATTGGCAAACTTACAACCATTCGCACAATAGGAGAATCGCTAACCAGTACTAAGGCACTCTTAGAGCTTCTATTGAGCTTCTAAATTCCTTTAGCAAGGCAAGCCTACAACTTCCCTCATTCTAGAAATTGTGATGATTAGGAATAACAATAATGAAAAACACTAGGCTAAACAATTTAAGTCAAACAATAGTAACTAGACCATATCAACATCTTATCTATAGGAATAACAATATTGAAAAACTCAGAACCATTCCCCCAATAGGAGAATCGCTAACCATTACTAAGGCAAGCCTAGAGCTTCCATTGAGCTGCTAAATTCCTTTATAAAGGCAAGCCTACAACTTCCTTCATGCCTGAAGATTGTGCTGATTACAAATATACTAAGGAAAGCCTAGATCTTCTATTGAGCTACTAAATTCCTTTAGCAAGGAAAGCCTACAACTTCCTTCATGCCTAGAGATTGGGCTGGTTAGGAATAAAAATAATTACAAACATGAGGCTAAACAATTTAAGTCAAACCACAGTAACTAGAACAAATCGAAATCTTATCTATAGGTATAAAAATATTGACAAACACAGAGGAGAATCACTAACCATTACTAAGGCAAGCTTAGAAATTTTATTGAGTTGCTAAATTCCTTTAACAAGGCAAGCCTACAACTTCCTCCATGCCTGGAGATTGTGCTGATTAGGAATAACAATAATCACAAACATGAGGCTAAAGAATTTAAGTAAAACTAAAGTAACTAGACGAGATCAACATCTTGTCTATACGAATAACAATATTGACAAACTCAGACCGATTCCCACAATAAATATGACAAACTCGGAACCATTCCCACAATAGGATAATTACTAACAATTACTAAGGCAAGCCTAGACATTCTATTGAGATGCTAAATTCCTTTAGCAAGGCAAGCCTGCAACTTACTTCATGCCTTGCGATTTTGCTGATTAGGAATAACTATAATGACAAACATGAGGCTAAACAATTTAAGTCAAACAACAGTAAGTAGACTAGATCAACATGTTATCTATAGAAATAAAAATATTGACAAAGATAGAACCATTCCCACAATAAATTTAACAAACTCATAACCATTCCCACAATATGAGAATCACTAACCATTACTAATGAAAGACTAGAGTTTCTATTAAGCTGCTAAATTCCTTTAGCAAGGTAAGCCTACAACTTCCTTCATGCCTGGATATTGTGTTGATTAGGAATAACAATAATGACAAACATGAGGCTAAAAATTTTAAGTCAAATAACAGTAATTAGACCAAATCAACATCTTATCTATAGGAATAACAATATTGACAAACTTAGAACCATTCCCACAATAAATTTGACAAACTCAGAACCCTTCCCACAATAGGAGAATCACTAACCATTACTAAGTCAAGCCTAGAGCTTCTATTGAAATGCTAAATTCCTTTAGCAAGGAAATCCTACAACTTTCTTCATGTCCGGAGATTGTGCTAATTAGGAATAACAATAATGACAAACATGAGGCTAAACAATTTAAGTCAAACAACAATAACTAGAGCAAATCAACATATTATCTTTAGGAATAACAATATTGGCAAACTCAAAACCATTCCCACAATAAATTTGACAAACTCAGAACCATTCCCACAATATGAGAATCACTAACCATTAATAAGGAAAGCCTAGAGCTTCTATTGAGCTGCTAAATTCCTTTAGCAAGTCAAGCTTGCAACTTCCTTCATGCCTGGAGATTGTGTTGTTTAGGAAAAAAAATAATGACAAACATGAGGCTAAATAATTTAAGTCAAACACGGTAACTAGAACAGATCAACATCTTATCTATAGGAATAACAATATTGACAAACTCAAAACCTTTCCCACAATAGGAGAATCACTAACCATGACTAAGGAAAGCCTAGAACTTGTACTGAGTTGCTAAATTCCTTTAGCAAGGTTAACCTACAACTTCCTTCATGCTTGGAGATTGTGTTAATTAGGAATAGTAATAATGATTAACATGAGGCTAAAAAATTTAAGTCAAACAACAGTAATTAGAAACATATCAACATCTTATCTATAGGAATAACAATATTGACAAACTCATAGCCATTCCCATAATAAATTTGACAAACTCATAACCATTCACACAATAGGAGAATCACTAACCGTTACTAAGGTAATCCTAGAGCTTCCATTGGGCCACTAAATTCCTTTAGTAAGGCAAGCCTACAACCTCCTTCATTCATAGAGATTGTGCTAATTTGGAATAACAATAATGATAAATATGAGGCTAAACAATTTAATTCAAACAATAGTAACTAAACCAGATCAACATCTTATCTATAGGAATAACAATATTGACAAACGCAAAACCATTCCCACAATAAATTTTCTAAACTCATAATCATTCCCACAATAGGAGAAAAGCAACCAAGTGTCACTTTTTTAGTTGAAATTCCTCCTATAACACGTAAAATATTTTATCCAAAACATATATTGATATAATTGAGGACATACAACCAATTCTAGGTCAATTTCAATGCACTAGCAGTAGTTTTCCAAGTGCAAATACAATCATGCTATTTAAGTGTAAAAACAAGTTAACAAAAAAATAATCACTAATATATTTGAAGACACACAACAAATTCTAGGTCAATTTCAACATATTCACAGTAGTTTTCCAAGTTCAAATACAATCATGCTATTTTAGTGTAAAAACAAGTTATTAAAAAAATAATCACTAATATATTTGAAGACACACAAAAAATTCCTTTTGTAGGTTTGATTTTTCAAGGATACTGTCAAAAAGGCATATGTATGAAAATTTGTTAAGATGCTACTAACATACATGTTGATAATTTGTTGTAATAAAACAGAAATACTATTGGCTTCTATGAAAGCATAATTTAAATTATTCTTAACTAAATGCATGCAATAATTCTGCAGGTAGTTCCATCTATTGAAAGAGTTAGTTATGTTTCTCATACAAGGAGAAGTGGCAAGCGAGTAACCAAGGGTGCCCAGCTGTGATTCCGTTCGTCAGATGAGGACAAAACTAGTGATGTGAATGTCCAAAATGATCCCAACAATGTTGTTGAGGAGGACGATGCGACTAAAGCTGAAGTTATGACACCATCAGCGACGAAGCCACCATCAAGCATAGTCTAAGGGGAAAGTTCAACTAAAAAAATCAGTGCTATAAGAGGTTGGGAAAAGGAATACATGCTAGCTGCAATTGAAGACATAGATTTTAATGGATATTCAGTTTATGAATCTACAGAAAAAACATGGTATTCCTCCCTCATCAATACATTATTAGATAAATGGGTTACTCATACAAAACGTAGAGGGCCTCTTACAGTTATGAATGAAGAGGAGGAGGCCAAGTTGGTTGAGTGGTGTAAAGAGATGGCCCAATTGGGACATGGGATATAGTTTTTTTTTGTAAAGAAGATAGTATGTTACTTGGCAAACTAACAAATTACAAAGAGGATTGTGTGGGAAAGAACCAGACATAGGACCTAGCCGAAAAGCCAGTGTTGGTCATACCATAAGTTGTATTTATAGTATGACCAAGACAAAAGAGGGAACCGAGTAAAAAAGTGGAGCCGAGAGGTGTTCTCATTACAACGTTTTCAAAATTGAGAAATTAGAAGCCGCGAAAGGAGAAGAACACCTTATGGTTTCCGACCATGCAGATATTGCTAACCTCCGTGACGCACAACCTTTTGCAGAGGTAGAAGAACATACACATGGGAAGAAAAATAGGCAGGGAAACCAACTGCATCACTCCTAGTTGGTGGTGACCCGATCCTCATCTAGACAAATGGGAGTCTCTTGAGAGCTTCCCTCTTGTTGCGTGGTGATGTCCCGACGAATCGTGGAGGCCCGAGGGTCATCTTTCTTGATGCTCAGGGATCCTTCAGTGGTTGAATGGACCTTCGCTCTCGACTTCTTCTTGATGACAATATCATTCGAAGCGTCCCAAGTGATAAATCTGCAATGGTGGATGGCTTCTACATACACTTCATATTTTATATTGATTCAATCAATCTTAGTTTCCAGAGCCTTGGAGCTCTCCTCTTGTTCCTGCATAGCAAGCCCCATGATGGTCTTTATTTGCCACCATGTTTTAATTGTACACACATAGATGTTTTCGCGCGCCTGGGTGAGAGCAGGGTCTGGAATCCAAATTCCAAAACGACCTCTTCAGTGGTGACCTATTTAAAGAATATTTGCTTGGGCCCTTAAGTATGAAATTTGTTGCTCAGTTTCCATATTAACCACTGCCACGTAACTTAGAGATGTGTGCCTAGCAGTAGTCTCTGCACGTGTGGTAGGGGCCGGGCCCAAGGACTTCCAATTGGAGGTGGTGCAGATCTCCCCTACTTGGACCCAGGGTGGAGCCATTCCTCAGGGTCATTAGAAAAACAGAGGGAATGGAGTGCAAGGGGAACCAGAGAGAAAGGTGCAAACATAGGAGGGAAAATGCAGTGAGAAGAATGAGGGGAGAATGGGGAGGTGTGAATTTATAGATGCCACGAGGAGGAGGGATACTGGAATGAGGGATAAGGAGTGAGAAGGGGAATCATGCAGAGATCTGAGGAGGGGCGGAGCAATAATGGTAGAGCAGATAATATGAGATAGAGAGACGACAGTCACACAAGGGAGACGGTAGGTGGCATCGCTGGGTATAGAGACAGGTGAGCCAAGGATGAGTCTGTACTTAGGCTCCCTCCACATGTCCTTCTCATTGAGAAAAGAATCCATCTTGTAAATATGAAAAGTACGCGAACAGTTATTGTTCGGTAGAGTAGTTATATTCTTCATTGATTGATGCACATTGCTGTCAGATTTTCCCTTCCTATAGTTCCTGCCACACTCGGGACTACAGGCGTAGGCTACCAGTCATACCCTTATTCACCAATCTGTTCGTGAATTTATTTCCCTTCCTTTTGATTGCTTGAAAGTGGAGTTTTGCCATGTTGTCAATTCCTTGCTTGATCCATTATATTATTTTGTTTAGGTGCCAATTTTCCGAGATTTTGTCCACCTTGATACCCTGCTAAAGTTTTTTGTCAATTTGCATAGCCAGCATGGAATCTCCTTCAACTATCAGAGGACTGATGTTTAGGTTATGCACTATGGCGATGCCATGTTCCAGTGCATGAAGTTCAGTGGCATTGTTGGTGGCTGAACCTATATTTCCCTCATAAATCCAGATTATCTCACCTTTAGAGTTTTTGAAGACCCCTCCAAAACGTATTGCGCCCGAATACCCTTTAGCTACACCATTGTATTTGAGCTTGACAGTCCCCTGCTCTGGTGACTGCCATGTGTTACTTTTATTTTCATGCCTGGGGAGGGGAGTGAATTTGCGGACCTTGATATGAAGGATATCCAACATTGAGAGAATTCTCACTTCGAGGAGAGTGGGAGGGGCTTTGACAGTCTGAGTGGGTAGAGAGGTCATTGTTTCACGAAGCACACTTTTTATCTTTGCGATAATGAATTCCTCCTGGGTGGAGAGGCCATGAAATATTCTCGCATTGCGTTCCTTCCGCAGAGCCCAACAGATCAAACAAAGAATTAAATTCCATGCATGGTTAACCAAAGGATGTGGGGAAAGACCATTCTCTAGTTCGCAATGGTATTTTGAATGGAAGAGGGGTCTCGATTAGACCTTTTAAAGACCAAAGAAATCCAATTCCATAAATTGGATGCGAAAGGGCAGACATTTAATAGATGATTGGGGGTTTCTTCCTCTTTATGGTAGAGAGGGTATCTCGAGGGGCAAATAAAGCCTTTTTTTCTTATATTGTCCCACGTTAAAACTTTTATGTGTAGGACTAACCAAAGGAAGACATAAATTTTTGGTCAGTGCTTCCTGTCCCAGATTTCATTCCATTTTGGATCTGGTTAGAGTTGGTCATGCTTTGCTACGTGTCTGTATGATTCGCTTAAGATGAAGCATCATGTTTAGTTTTTCCCGCATCTAAGTTTATCCTCAACAAAGGCAAGGAGGATTTTCCTTGTTTGTAACTCTGAGGAGAGGTTCAACCAGGTTTGCTGGTTCATATGGGGAATCCATTCCTCGTGATTGATCCAATTTCTCCATCTGTCATTTTCTTCACTTTTTCCCCAATATTGGTTGAAGTGTATCTTCCCTCTGTTTTGCATTTCAGCTTTGATATGTTGATAATGTTCTTGATCAAGTTTCGACCTTTGTTTCCTGGCATCCTCCCAGAAAAGAGCCTTATTTCCGCTGCCTATTTCCCAGAAAATGTCTTTGAATGATGTCCTTGTTGTCCCAAGCTTGATTCTAGATGGCTGAACCTTTGATGTTTCAATTGAGCCTGGTGATTTTCTCTTGCGTTAAGGAGGGGATGTACTTTTATTTCCATATGGTACTCCAAGGGGAGTTGGAGTTAGCAATCCATCTCCATAGGTTTTTGGCTCCCATGGCCTTTCCCAAGAGGTCTATCTCTCTAAGACTGAGGCCACCATATTTTTTGGGCTTGTAGATTTTCTCCCATGCTATAAGAGCCCATTTCTATTTGGTCTCTGCATCTCTCCATGAGAATTTCCTCTAAAGGTTTCTGATTTTGTTTGAAATCAATTTTGGGGCTGCTAGAGCCGAGTACATGTAAAGCAGGATGGCCTGAAGGATAGATTTAACCAGGATAATACAACCAACCAAGTTTAGAGATATGAAGGTGCAGTTGACCATTATTTTCTCCAATTTGTTTATCAGGTTCTCCTAAGTGGGTTGGGAGATAGGCCTATCTGTAAGGGGAACACCAAGGTAAGTGGAGGGGAGAGTTCTAATAGGAATGGCTAGGGGTCTGGCGATGTTCCTAAATGGGCAGCAGAGTGTTAAAGAAAAACATCTTGGATTTAAGGGGATTGACGGAGGTACCAGAAGCAGCAGAGAAGTCCGTCAAGATGGAAATGAAAGAGGAATCCTCTTTGATAGATGGGAGGCCTATGAGAAGAGTATCATCCATAAATTGTTGGTTAGTTGTACGTGGGGGTTGAGGCATGGGGTTTGAGACTAGAAAGCTTATTTTCATGTAGGAAAACAATGATTGAGTGACTTAGTCCTTCCGCCATTATAACAAAGAGGAAGGGAGAGATTGGATCCCCTTGCCTAGTACCCCTTGTAGGATTGAAGGGTTGCGAAGGTGATCCATTCACGAGCATGGAGAAGAAATATCCTAACACCATAGCCATGATCTAGTTGATGCTTTCTTTGTGGAAGCCAAACGCATCCAAGACATGTCTCATATAGTTCTAGCTAATTTTTTCAAAGGATTTGGAAATATCTAGTTGAATCATCATACTAGGTATTTTTTGGTATCTAAGAGAATGAATAAGCTCATGAGAGAGGATGATGCTATTCATGATTTGTCTTCCTTCCACATAGCCGAAATTTTAGTGGGAGATGAGGAGAAGGAGGATGAATTTAATTCGATTGGCAAGAACATTGGAGATTATTTTGTATATGACATTGCAAAGGGCTATGGGCCTAAATTTGTCTAGGGAATCCACAAAGATTCCCTTGGGTATCAGAGTCAGAAAGGTGGAGTTAAGGGATTTAAGGACAGACTTCTGAATTCGAGATTCCTCCACCAGGGTATGAACATCCAACTTTAGGATAGGCCAAAAAGCTTTGTAGAAATCAATGGTGAACCCATCCATCCCTAGAGCTTTTCCATTGGGCATTCCCATGACCACATCTTCCACTTCCTGGAGGGAGACTTTCCTTAGGAGAATTTTGTTATGGTCCTCCGTGAGGATTTTGGGAATATTCTTGGTGATATTTTTGATGTCCTGATCCTGATCATTCCTTGGCTCTTTGAGAAGAGAGTTGAAATAATGGATGAGCTCTGTTTCCAACTCCTCTTGAGAGTGAATGAGATGAACCTCTTGGTTCTTCAGAGCTAGAATTCTATTATTCCTCCTGTGCTGTATCATTGTTTTATGGAAAAAGGTCGTGTTCCTTTCCCCACATTTCAACCAATTTATTTTGGAATTTTGTTGCCACAAATGTTCTTCCTGAATGGCTCTTTTATCCCATATTTGTTGTAGTCATTGTTCCTCTTGCTTACTAGTATCTGTTAGCCATTCTTCAAATATATTTTGTTGAAGAAGTTCTAGTTAGTGTTCCAAGTTTATTTTATCCGTAATGATATTTCCAAATGTTTCTTTGTTCCATTTTTTAATTTCCTCTTTGATATGGTTTAACTTTTGTTGGAAAGTATACTCTTTGTTTCCAGATGGGAGATTAAGTCCACCATTGTTTCATTTTTTCCATGAAATTTGGGTGATTCAACCAGAAGGCCTCAAATCTAAAAGGCTTATTCTTTGGACTCATGGAAATTTGAATCTTGAGAGAGATAGGTCAGTGATCAAAGCCTGCTTGCGAAAGAATTCTCGCCTCTGTTTCCTAGGAGGTGAGATAGGTTGCCTCAGATAGAAGGAAACGGTCTAAGTAGGAGGTTATTTGACGGTCTCCTCCTCTTCTGTTATTCCAGGTGAATAAGCCATTTCTAGCGCGAATGTTAATGAGATCTAGGTTTTCAAGGGTGGTGAGGAAAGCCTCAGAGTCCTTATCTAACTTCCAGATTCCTCCTTTCTTTTCAGATAAGTTAGTTATCATATTAAAATCACCAACTATGATGTTGGTAGGGTGGTGCATAGGGTTGAGGAGATTTGGATATGATTTGGGACATTTGGATACGGTCTATCACCTTGTGCGGGGCATAAAATTTAGTTACACTAATGGTCTCATTGGTGCCTATGATTCTTATGATCACTGTTAAGGAGTGGCCAGAGAAGAAATAAGGTCAAGTTTATAATTTTTCCAAAAAGTCATTATGCCCCCCACTGTGTCTGTAGTCCTATTAGCCAAGGAGTTGTAAGGCTTGAAGCACGAGTTGAGAAGGAGGGGAGGGTAAGTCGAATCTAGTTTCATTTCTTGAATGAGCAGGATGTTGGGATGATCAGACAAGAATATGCTTTTTAAGATGTGTTTCTTCCTAGGACTGTTAAGTCCCCTAATATTCCAAGAGATGCAATTCATTGAAATGGATATGGGTATAGAGCTAGAGCCTTTACCTTTCCTTCATTGATTAGCTTGGCTCCCAGTTCTTGAAGGAGCTGACTGGTGGTCTTTCGTCCACACTTTCTGCTTGAGCATTTAAGGTTGAGTCCTTCTACTGAAATGTTGGCTAATATGCCTTTTGAAGCTATACCTTCTTATGCTGGATAGTGAGATTTGAGTTTTAATTCTTCCTGGAGAAGATAAGAACCATGGATCTTTTGTAGTTATTATTCTGATATGGCATTTATTCCTTTTTGTTTCCATTCCTCTACAATTGTTGCAAGGTCTACCCCCTACAAAGCTTCCTCTATTGCATTTTCCTATAGTGTTTATAGTGTTTCCTCTGTTTCTACTTGCTGCATTTCTGTATCCTCTAGCGCTTGATCCTTTCCTCTGTTGGTATGGCCTGTATCCCTTCCATCTTTTTCACTGTCTATTAGGTGCATTTCTTCCTCTCCTACTTCATATACTATCATTTCGTTAGGGTCCCTTTGCTCTTGGATAATGTTTAGTACCTTGAACTGATTCTGGCTTGCTTCTTTGTATAGGTTCTTCTTGGGGAGAACTTTTTACTTGTTATTCTTATTCCAGGAGATTACTTTGGTGAACCCTTCATGTCTTTTGTTTATTTCCTTGCTCTTGCGGTTGAGGGGTTTTGTTCATGGGATAGTATCGAAAAAGATTCCCATGCTCATGACACTTTCTGCATCAGAAGGGAATTTGTTCATAGTCTATACTTTGTAGCGATACTTCATCCTTGAATATTAATTTGATTGCTTCTGGGAGGGCACTAGAGATGTCTATATATACACAGATTTGGGTATAGGAAACATAGTGACCCATTCTAGTGCCTTCAGACATTTTGATGCACTCCCCCATCTAGTCTCCTATACCTTTTAAGACTAAAGGAGCCAATAATAATTTGGTAAGGAGTAGAGGTGTACACAGTCTGGAACCCTAGTAAAATCCTCTTTTTCTTGGGTGAAGTTCGGCCCCGATAATCTCACGTATAAATCAATTGAATTGTAGAAATAGGGCCCTCCTTCAAAAATTCAGTCTCTATCTTCTAGGAGGTCAAAGATGACTGTGAAAAAACATTTGGAGCCCAGCTAAGTCTGATCTCCACTTTGGGTGTTCATTTTCTTTGAATTCACCAATTCAGGGCTCTTTCAGTTGGCCATATTCCTAGTAACTTTCATATAACTATGTGTTCCTACATGTATTCTCTATATTCAACTACCCCAAGGTCCTGGATTTCTAGTTCTAGGATTTTCTTGGCTTTGGGATTAAAATTACTCTTGGTATTTTTCCCTTGATCTTGCGTCTACTCGTGAGATTGTGAAGGATTGACATTAGCAGGGAAGGGTGATTCTGCGGCCTTCCCCTTGTCTGCCCAACTATCCTTGGTTAATCTTTTCACTGTGTCTTTGTTCCTTTTTGGCAGCTCATTTTGTTGTCTATGAGTAGTTTCTTCTTTGTCAGGGCTTCCTCCTAGTGGCATATAGAAGGCAGAGTTGCAGGAAAAATTTGTGAAGAATGAAGCTTGGTTTGGTGGCCGACCAGAGACCATATCCTTGAAGGAGCAGGCACCAAGATGCTATTGTAGATCTGCCATGGGATATAGTTGATACTTGAGGCACCTAAGGGAGGTCATGGAGCGCACAAAAACCCTAGCATGTACAAGCCATCGTAAAAAAACTCCTCTTGTGGGGCATGGGCTATAGTTGATACAAATCAAATACATAGTTGCTCAAATCTATCAAGGGAGGCCAAACCCATTCAATGATGGGTTTCCTGGTAAATCATGGTGGTTTGGGTTTAAGAAAAGGCATCCAAACCTTGTATTGCATACAAATTAGGGCCTTGACAGAGACAGAGCATTAAATTTGTGCCCTGCAATTGTATGTAAGTTCTATGACACCCTTTGTAGTGCATACAATAAGCATTCTAATGGTGCAGACCATATATGGAATTGTGATGAAATAAATTTACAGGTAGGAAGGCATTGTGGCATGTGGGTAATTGCCAAGAGAGGGAACAGAAACATCCCAAATATTTTTCCTAAGAGTAGGGGTGGATAACTATTCTATTTTGTGTCAATGAAATTGGTGCTTCAATCCAAAGATTTTATCCATTCAAAGGTAAAAATCAACTGAAAAACTATATACAAAACTATGAACCAGGTGCATGCATGGCTGCACATCCCCATGCATGGATGACTAAAGAAATTTATTTTAATTAACTTCATCACTTTGCTACATCTGCACCAAGTAGTGTCTCACCTAATAATATACACCTATTGATATTAAATGGCCATGGAAGCCACATTTTTGTACAAACAATTGAGGAAGAAAAGAATTTTGGCATCAACCTATTAACATTTCCTGCTCATACAACTCACACATTGCAACCCCTTGAAGTCAGTGTGTTTGTCCCTTTCAAGAACTATTTCAGGTGAGAGTGTACTGCATGGATGACAAAGAATCTAGGGATTGAGGTGAAAAGGTTCGAGCTAGTAAAGCTTGCAAGTGAAGCATTTAAAAGCGCTCAAACACAATCAAATATCAAGGTTGTCTTTAGGAGGACTAGAATCTGGCCACAAAATTATGATGATATTAGGCATGATACTACTTGTAGTGAGGCATTCAATGGATGGTAAAGAAGAAGGGCATGTCCAAATAGGTGTTGAAGAGGAAGAAGAAGTAGATCAACATGATGATGTGGTTGCAACTTGTAATATGATTTCCCTCTCTCAAAGACACTTATATGGTGATGATGATGATGAACATGTATGTGAAACACAGTATAATCATGAACTAATTGATAGTAACATGGATGTTGTTCTATGAACTGAAGCACATGGAACTTCTATTGTTGATATTGTTAATGACATCGTTGAACATGTAGTTGACCATAAAGATGTAGTTTAAAATGACATTGCTGATATTTCACTAGAAAGCAACAATGATTGATTGACATTGCCAGGCCAAGTAACCCCACCATCATGGCTGGAAGAAGCCATGGTTAATTTGAACAAACTTTGTGTCTCAAGAACCAATGAAGATGCCTTCATAACCAACAAAATTGAATAATGAAATTGTTCATGTTTTTGTGGATAATAGATCAATGGAAGAATATGAAGCACATAATGAGGCATCAAATGAAGAGAAAAATATTGTTCAATCAGTTGTCTCAGATACTGAAAGGCAAGTTCCAATAAATAATATGTAGGTGGGAGGGGTGGAGAAGTTACTTGGTCGATTCCTAAAGCTACTAGTAGAGAGAGTGTCAATGAGAAAAAATTAGGGAACACCAGCCCATACTCTTTTTTTGGGCCGAATTTCATAGTTAGTCACCTCAAAACACTATATAAACCTATTAACTGAGTTTGAAATAGAAGACATTTGAAATACAACAATTAAAACAAAAAAAGGAGGATTTAGCCAAGGAGAAGAAGGCAACAAGGATTGTTGTAGCACAACATCAAGCAAATGAAAGGCTTGAAAGAGATAAAGTAAGGCAAGATAAGGACCCTAAAAAACAAATGGAAAGATAGGAAAAGGAAGAAAGAAAGGCTAAAAAAATGCTTGGAAAAGAACAATGGTTGACCAATATGTTTGACAATGATGCGATCACAACTAATGAAACTAGGATTATGTTAAACACATTAAACACTATTGTAGATAATACATGTCATATCTAGATCATGCTCAGAGTTAGCCATGCTTTCAACATCGTACACATCCTCAATCGTATTATGGAACTCTCATCAAAGATATCATGGAAGATATCATACTAAAGTAGGATTCAAATGTGCTTAGAAATAATATCTATCAACAACAATACATCCATGCAGTCACATATCATAGGAGAAATATTTCAACCTCAAAAATATAATATCTCATGCATATATTTCAAAGAATTCTTGGTGGCAACTCTATGTGAATGAAACGACTCACTCATGAATTTATTCAGGCTCTATGCACATCATATATATATATATATATATATATATATATATATATATATATATACAAATCGATTTTTGAAATGGAACATCAATGCTTTAATCAACAATTGGATGCTATTTCAAGTTCAGCAACATCTTTTAACTTCAAATCGAAGTATTCGAGGATTTGAATTTTCATTACTTAAAAACATTTTCAATAGCTTTGCAATATATAATTTCTTTTCCAAATTTTTGAATTTGATTCATTATGCCATGATACATCATTTTCAAGTTCAGAAGCTATCTCCCTATGATTTAGATCATCATAGGCTCATCACCTGTCAAGAGTAGGCCATTAGGATATAAAACCAAAACCATAATCAAAAGCAAAGCCATACCTTGGAACTCGTCATCCTGAATTCAACAGATAATTTCTAAATATAGACATATCTGTTGGGAGTAATACTGGGAGGGGTGGGTGAATCAGTATTATCAGGTCAATTGTTTTTCATTTCACAATCAGATTTGTATACGCTACTTCAGTGAGTAAATACCGCATATGTACGCAACTTCAGTTAAGGAAACAAGCGTATATAAGCAGACTTGTAATTTAAATTATTCTTCAGATGTTGATCATTAATCTGTGCATCAAACCATATGAACAGTAACCAGGAACAGTAAAACAAAACAGGCAATCACACATAAGAACACAAGAGATAAGGTGGAAACCCAATGTGGGTGAAAACCACCTGCTACAATTTGTCTTTATCTTCTTTCAATTAGAAACTTCTTTTTACAATGTTTATGTACTAGTGCAGTCTTATACCAATACGTAGGCTGCTACCTGCAGAAGGCTACAACCTTCTCTCATTCTCCAGGTTCTCCTAGAAGGGAGCTACAACCCCCTTAGCTCTTGTACTAGCTGAGGTACTAGTACGTAGGTGCTGACCTACAGAAGGCTACAACCTTCTCTTTTCTTCCAGGGACCACGTTTCATAATTTTTCAGACTGGATCCATGAATATCAATCAAACATCAAGTATATCTACATTAACCAACCTGCCTTGTACAAACAAATACTAGATCAACCAATAACTTCTCAGAATGCTGTAACCAGAAAACAATACCAGTAACCAAACACCAATTATGAACCCAGAACACTGCAGCAATAAACAGAAGTAGCTAAACATATTTCATGAGATATACGGTACTTCAATATGTGGAACCTGCGTGCATATGCTTCTGTATCAAGGGCATCCTATGTATACACTATTTTAAGTTAGTGAACCAGTGTGTATACACACCTTTGTTGCGTTGAACTTGCGTACAGATCTATAAAATATAATTTATCCGTTTTACTTATTCAGACATTAGTTATACCTAGATTATCATATTTATAGATCACGTCATGCGCCAAATATAACAGATCAAAAATTACACAAAGATACTTCTCTTCAAAACGCCTTAGGATCTTGACCCATCAATAGAACTTATCCTTCTCCTTGTGCTCAGGTTCCTCCTTGATTCAGATCTAGTTATGCACCATAACCCAATGATAGTATTCTAGATCTTGCTCTTCATAAGATATTCAATGTTACAGTTGATCCTTGCCAAATGATCTCCTTCCCTTTTTATAGACTTAGGCCTTACTCAAACCATGGTCCAAAACCATAGAGATCCAATACTAGGGACTTAATACCTGAGTTCAGCACTTTGTATGCAATACCAAGGACCAAAACCATAGGTTCAAATATGTCGAACTAAATACCATGGACCCATCATAAGTTTTCCCACATGTACGCGCTTTTCTTTGCATGAAAGTGCGTGCATATGTATACGTACCTTTTGATCGGTACACCCACATGTATATGCGATTTTGTTTAGAGGAACTTGCGTATACCTCATTTTCTTTCATTCTGAGAGCTTAAACTATGATCTGCCCTTTGAGTGAGTTGCCATCAAGGACAACACCTGTGCCATAGTGCCAAACCTGAGTCAAACCTGAGTCACAATGCCAACAATCTCCCCCTTTGGACTTGATGGCAACCCCAAGTCACTCAAAATCATTCTCCCCCTTTGACATCAAGGGCAAAGGGTTATGCTCCCCCTGAATACATGCTGAAATCTCTGTTTTGCTGTGCTGTCCAAGCTCCCTCTGACTGTATGCAAGGTCTGCAAGAAGATGTTTTACAAAGGAAAACATGACTTTATACATTATAAATGACCTTCTTATCACCAAAGACTCATACAGACATCCATCTCCCAACCAAGTGGGGACTGACTCATATACCCAAGCAAGTGGGGATACACCAAGAATTTACACATGATAACAACAAGAACATTACTTCATCCATCCCAGGCATGGTGGGGAAACCAAGATAGGTCGTTACATGGCCTTGATAAGGAAATAAATACATGACATCGAGACGAAATATCTACAGCAAGACTAGCATCTGTCAATCATCAATCATCATAACCATCAATCATCATTCAGATCAGAAACCATGCTCTTCCTCATGCACCTGTTCCACTTGAAATTAAAACAACTGTAAATGTAAACCAAGATCTTCTAAGATAATGCCAACAATGCATTAATAGAAGAGTATATGCTCACCTTGAGCCTGTGCCAGATGGTCTCTGCCAGACCTATATAAAACTCTTTTCATCCTGAAGCTGGTCCACTGTTTTTCTTTAAAGTAACATATACACGATTGCATCTTCATAAACTTGCGTATGTACGCAGATCCTCCCCATGAAACTCGCGTACAACCACTTTTCTCTGAAACAGACAAGATTTTGCAGCAAGATGATGCATCAACTACCCCCAGCTTCTGTCTAAGGTATTCAAATGTCTCCCTGGGCAGTGGTTTGGTGAGTATGTCACCAAATTGTTCATTAGAAGGATCATACTCCAATTTAACCTTTTGTTCAAGAACTTGTTCCCGAAGAAAATGATACTTAATAGGTATGTTCTTAGTCTTTGAATGCATGACAGGATTCTTTGAAATACTGATTGCACTTGTATTATAAAAAAAAATGGAGATAGGTGGAGTACAAGTGATTTGTAGGTCTTGCAATGTTTGCATCATCCAAAGGAGTTGTGTGCAGCAAGATGCAGCAGCTACATATTCTGCTTCAGTTGTAGATAATGCAATTGAACTCTGTTTCTTGCTGAACCAAGATACTAATCTAGGACCCATAAAGAATGCACCACCACTAGTGCTTTTTCTATCATCCACGCTTCCTGCCCAATCTACATCTGTATATGCATGAAGTGTGAGATCTGTATCTCTAGGATACCATAAGCCATAGTTTTGAGTTCCTTGAAGATACTTGAAAATTCTCTTAACTGCCTGAAGATGAGTTTCCTTTGGATTTGCCTGAAACCTTCCAACTATTCCCACTACATGCATAATGTCTGGTCGGGTACCTGTTAGATAGAGCAAACTACCAATCATGGATCTATAGGTTGGTTGATGTACTGTTGCTAATTCATCATTTGTGCTGAGGCTACATCCTGTTGCCATAGGGGTACACACTGATTTTGAATCCTCCATCCCATATGTCTTCAAGATCTGCTTGAGATACTTGGTTTGTGATAGAAAAATGCAGTCTTTTTTTTGTTGGACTTGTAAACCAAGAAAATATGTGAGCTCACCAAGCATGGACATTTCAAACTATTTCTGCATCACCAAGGAAAAATTTTGACTCATGTCTTCTTTGTTGCTACCAAAGATGATATCATCAGCATACACAACAAGTATTAGCAACTTATCATTGTCAGTTTATATATATATATATTGCTATCTGTTGATCCTTTTATAAAACCTTGTTGATGGAGGTACTTATCCAACCAATAATACCAAGCCCTTGGAGCCTGTTTAAGGCCATAGAGAGCCTTTTTGAGTATGCATACAAGTTTTGGATCATTTACAAGAATAAACCCATCTGGTTGTTCAATATATACTTCTTCATCCAAGTCTCCATTCAGGAAGGCAGACTTCACGTCATTTGAAATACTTTGAACTTCTGAAAGCTAGAAAGAGCAAGGAACATTCTTATGGCCTCAAGTCTAGCAACTGGTTCAAAATTTTCTTCAAAGTCTATGCCTTCTTGTTGAGCATACCCTTTACAAACAAGTCTGGCCTTGTTTCTAATCACATCTCCATTTTCATTCAGCTTATTTTTGAATATCCATTTTGTTCATATGACATTCTTATCTTTTGGTCTAGGAACCAATTCCCAAGTGTTATTCTTTTCAATCTGCTCAAGTTCTTCCTCCATGGCCTTTACCCAACATTCATCCTTGCATGCCTCTCTTACATTTTGTGGTTCAGTGGAGAAGAGTAATGCTAGATAACTTGAAGCTTCTGAAATGGTTCTTCTTGTTTGTACACCTGCCTCCTTTTGCCCCAAAATTTGGGTTTCTGGATGATTCTTCTGAACGTACCTGGATGGAGTCTTTTCTTCTATTCTTATCTGTTCTTCTGGTGCCTCATGGGTTTCTTCTTCATCATGAATCTGATTTGATGTTGAAGGATAGTCTTCATCATCTTCGAAATGTTTAGATTTTACTTGCCTAGGAGTGTTCCCTTCTTCATCAACCACTACATCAATACTTTCGACAATTTTTCCAAGTCTTTTATTGTAACACTTATATACTTTGCTATGAGGAGAGTAACCAAGGAGAATGCCTTCATCTGCTCTAGGTTCAAACTTGCCAAGGTTTTCATTAGTGTTTCTGATGTAGCATTTGCTTCCAAAAATTTTGAAGTATTTAACTGTGGGAGTCTTACCATACCAAAGTTCATGAGGAGTCTGAGTGCTGTTTACCTGGACGTTTGTCTTATTGATAATAGTAACTGCAGCAAATGTGGCTTCACCCTAGAAGGTTGCGAGAGTTCCAGACTCATCAAGCATAGCACGAGCCATTTGTTGAATCGTTTTGTTCATCCTTTCCACTACTCCATTTTTCTGAGGGGTCCTTGCAATAGAGAATTCCCTTCTTATTCCATGTTCTTCACAAAAATTGAAGAATTCATCTGAGGTAAATTCCCCTCCTCGATCAGACCTGAGGCATTTGATTCTGTGATCTGATTCATTTTCAACCAAGGCTTTGAATGCTTTGAACTTTTTGAAGGCTTCATCTTTATGCTTCATAAGTCCTAACCAACACATCCTGGAAAAGTCGTCAATGAACAATATAAAGTATTCTTCTCCTCTAGGAGACCTTTTCCTAGATGGACCACATACATCAGTATGGACAAGTTCAAGTGGCCTGCTAGCTGATCCTTCCTCTTCAGGGAAATTAGTTCTGGTTTGCTTACCAAACTGACATGATTTGCACATTGTATTGTCTGGAATTCTAATGTCAGGCAGATCACGAACCGCCTGATATTTGCATGCTTTCCTTATCTGAGAGAAGCTTAGATGCCCCAATCTTTTGTGCCATAGCCAGTGTTCATCATTCTTGCTTAGATAGCATTGTTGTTGTCCTCCCTTGAGTATGTATAAATTATTTGGAGTTCTTATGCCTTTGATCACTGTTTCTCCTGTGTCAAGCTCACGAACAATGCATCCATTTGATTGAAATATTACTTCATTTCCTTGATCACACATTTGACTGACACTCAATAGATTATGCTTTAAGCCATCAACATACATAACATTTCCAGCCTTGACCTTTTCTTTCAAAAACACAGAACCTTTACCTTTTATGAGTGCAGGGGTGTCATTTCCAAATGAGACCTTCTTTTCCTTTTCTAAGGCACTATATGACTGAAGTTTTTCTTTATCACCTGTCATATGTTTCGAGCATCCACTGTCAATGTACCACTGATTTTCCTGTCCTTCCGCATATAAGGCTATCCCACATCTTTCTGGTGGTGATTCTTTATTTCTCCATGTTTTAGAATTCAATGAAACTTTCTCCTTCTGAGTTGTTTGACGAAACCTACTCCTCCATTCAGAATATTCATCACCGAAGTTGTTACAAATAGAACATTCTACTTCATTCTCAAGAGGAGAAAAGTTATTGTAGGTCCTTTTCATGATCCTCGTCATACTCCTTTATTTTTGAGCCTATCTAGTCGTGATGGTCTTGTAGGCAACACATTTAGTAGATTTGTGACCAAAGTTATGACAAGAGAAACATTGGCCATTGAAGAAATTTCTACGATGATCAAACCTACCAAAATGATTGTAGTTTCTATTGACATCCATTCTTGAGGAAAATTGAGAATGACTTACCTATGGTTGGTTGAAGTTTCTGTTCATCCTTGAAATAGATTGCCCCCAATTTACTTTGTAATCTTTGTTCATTCTTGAAGCAAATCCTCCTTGATTTACTTGGGGATCTGCATTATGCTTTTGTTGTCGATTGTCAAACTGTTCACTTTTTCTTGTTGCATCAAGATAACTTTTGGAGGTGGATGGCTTCTGTGCTTGAGACGTTTCTTCAGTATATCCAAGGCTTGTCTTGATTAGAGGAGAACACTGCACTTTGATAATCTCATCTAATGTTTCAGATCACTTAGCAAATCTAAGATTAAGAGCTTTTTATTTCTCAATATCTTTTCTAAGTCCCACAATTTCACATTCTAACTTTTCATTGTGTTTTTCTCTTTCAGCAAGTTAGAATGTCAGAGTATCTATAATCATATTCTTTTCCTCTAAACAAATTTTGAGTTTAGAAATTTCTTCATAGAGACCTTCTTCATCTATAGCATCCAAGAAATCATCATCTTCAAAAACCATCAAAAGTCTATAATCATTACATTGTTCATCTTCATCACTATTTGAATATCCATCACTATCTTCATGTGTATAATAGCTCTTCTTACTTACATTATGTTTTCTATTCCATCTAATTGGTTCCTTACCTTTGTCAAGTTTATCTTTATGAGGACACTTGGCAGCATAATGACCAACTCTTCCACAAGAAAAGCATTTGAAAGGTAGCTTACCTCTGAATCTTCCAGTTCCCCGTTGAAGGTTCTTGACAAAATTTGATTCTTCCTCTTCTTCTGACATATGTCCTGACTCATTGTAATCTCCTTCTCCTGAGGCTTCGAATGTAGCTTCTCTCCTGTCTGATGGTCCCCCTTTTCCCATTTCATAAGCAATTAGAATTCCATGTAGCTATGACATGGTAATTCTATGTAGATTTTGTTTTTCTTCTATGGCAGACACTTTTGAATCAAACTTAGGAAACAAAGATCTTAGAACCTTTTCAGCCAAAACAACTTCTTTTATTTCTTCACCCAAGTTTTTCATACAATTAACAATCTCATCTATATGTAGGAAGTAGTTAGCCACGCTTTCATCATTGTGCATTCTGAGATTTTCATATTGAATTCTGAGAGTTTGTAGTTTTTCTCGTTTTACCTGTTCATCTCCTTCATAGCTCAGAACAATCTTGTCCCATATTTCTTTTGCGATTTTGAGCCGCATAACCTTGACGAATTCTGACTGAGATAGGCTCCCTAATAGGGTATTGACAGCCTTTGCATTTGTTTCATACTGATTCTTACCAGTTGTATCTGTAAGAGTTGCTGATGGAAAAGTGTATCCTATTTCCACAATATCCCAAACTTCTGTACCAAGAGATTGAAGATAGGTGGTGATTCTTAACTTCCAATAGAAAAAGTTGCTCCCATCAAAAATTGGTGGCCTGATTGATGCTTCCTTTTCGTAGTTGCTCATGATGATAGATCTTCCTTCAAGCGATCAAGATTCTTCTGAAGGACCTGCTCTGATACCAATTGTTGGGAATAATAGTGAGAGGGGGGGGGGTGAAACAATATTATCAGATCAATTATTTTTCATTTCACAATCAGATTTGTATACACTACTTCAGTGAGTAAATACCGCGTATGTATGCAACTTCAGTTAAGGAAACAAGTGTATATAAGCAGACTTGTAATTTAAATTATTCTTCAGATGTTGATCATTAATCTGTGCATCAAACCATATGAACAGTAACCAGGAATAGTAAAACAAAACAGGCAATCACACATAAGAACACAATATATAAGGTGGAAACCCAATGTGGGTGAAAACCACCTGCTGCAATTCGTCTCTATCTTCTTTCAATTAGAAAATTCTTTTTACAATGTTTTTGTACTGGTGCAGTCTTATACCAGTACGCACGCTGCTACCTGCAGAAGGCTACAACCTTCTCTCGTTCTCCAGCTTCTCCTGGAAGGGAGCTACAACCCCATTAGCTCTTGTACTAGCTAAGGTACTAGTACGTAGGTGCTAACCTACAGAAGGCTACAACCTTCTCTTTTCTTCCAGGGACCACGTTTCATAAATTTTCAGACTGGATCCATGAATATCAATCAAACATCAAGTATATCTGCATTAACCAACCTCCTTTGTACAAACAAATACTGGATCAACCAATAACTTCTCAGAATGATGTAACCAGAAAATAGTACCAGTAACCTGTTGAGGCCTCGAAAATCACTGCAACAACATAGGGGAAACCACCCGGTGCGGACCTTAGTACAACTCGTTTTCCGTTTGAAATAGTGGCTCCGACTGGGGATAATGGGACCAGTTTCCCAAAAATTATAGGTAAATGGGATGGATGAATGACTTATAGAATATGCTAGCGATAAGTGAATAATTAAAACTATCAGCAAAGTATAATAACTATAATCTATCCCGGGGACTTATTGATTTCTAAAGCGTAGCGTTTGATGATCTGTGCTTTAAGACAGGCATATAGATGACACCATCTCTAAAACATAGATATTAAATCATTCAAGACTGTTGTGCATAAATAGTTACGCAAAGCGATAACAACGAAATTACCACACTTTATCATTTATATCATTGTTACATGCATGATTAAAGGAAAAGGCATATCGCAAAACATCCAATAGTGGAATGAGATAGAGATTTGTTGTTACAGCACACACATGTATTCAACAATAGCAAGAATAATTACACAACAATTCATACAAAAGGAATGAATACAGATACAGATAAAAGTACCATATAAGCTGCTTAACACTCCCATATATCAATCGCTATGTGGCAGTTCTTCCTTCGACTCAGAAAACATCTCCAACAAAAGACAGTAGTGCGCAATTGCATAAAGAAACTTCCTTGTCAAATTAAGAACGATTGGTTGAGTTTCATAAAAGAATATAGGCTGAAGCACAGTAGTGCAAACTTCAGTCTTTAAGTCTATTACAAAATTTTACGACCCTTTCCAAAACAATGAAAGGGTCTATAAATACTAATCTAATCTAAATATCTAATAAACAGAAATCCTTCATAATTGGCATCAATAAATATTGATCGTATTTCCTGGAGCGATCTGGCAATCGGCGGCAATGATTCATCAGGTAGGCTCTTTGCCTTTAAACCTGAGCTGACTTATCGCTAGCATTGGCTCTACTTCAGGCGGTTTGTTGAGGGGCGAACTGAGCTGAGCAGCATATGTGGCATCTTGAATATCGGGAATTATACACCCGAGTGCATCAGTCAAACACTTGAGGGCAGACCTTTGTGTGTGTGGCTTGATCAGAAAGAGCCAATATGCATCGAAAGTCAAAGTGTTAATCCCAGCGATTAATCTCCCCTTCTCCTCTAAGTCAGGATAACTTGTTTGCTCAATCACATTTGCTATTGTTATTCTTCCAGGTGTAAACTGGGAGATCATGTTTTCCAGGTAGAGGGTGTTGTTGACTAGATCAATCATATTGCTTGCAGTTAATTTACATCTTGAAGCCGCCCTTTCTGCTTTCATCACTTGAGTGTGCCATTCTGTAAAGAGTATGTCCTTATATGTTTCTTGGATTCTAGGCAACTTCGAGGCTTTTCCCACATCAGAATCTTGCCAGTCAAGATATCCACTTATGATCTCATCGGCCTGGTCCAACTCATTCCTGGCCTTATCTACCTGCTGATTAATGGATGTAGTTAGCTCGCACAACGGTTCTGCCTCAGCGAGTTGATTACACAGGAGTCTAATTTGTGATATTAAAGCATTGTTTATTTGCGACGCCTCTGCTCTGAAATCCTCCACCTTTTGGGTGCCTTTTATGACTTCGAGCCGTGATGATAATTGAGCTATTTTCTCGTCCTTCGTTTTCATCATCAGCTCATTTGCTGTCCTCAACTGTGCCAATGCCTCCGATAACTCCTTTTGTTTCTGGATCGCACTTTGGTCGATCCTCTGCCTTTCTTCCTGCAATTGCTAGGTTAATTGATCATTCATTTGTTGTTGTACCAGCAACTGCTCCTCTGCTTGTGCTGCCTTTTGCTTTGTCTCGGTCAATTCTGCCTGTAATGTAAAAATTTCTTGGTCCTTAGTCTTTAGTAGAAGACTTACCTCTGATGCCTTATCAATAGTTGCTGCAGAATAGGCACCTGCATACTGTGACAGCTTTGTTAGGTCATCGGAGGGGTCCAATTCCTCCTTCCATACTACATTACCCGTGACTGTTTGCTCTGGAAAGATAGAAGGTTGATCAATCCTTCGTCTTTTCCTTGATCGCTTCACAACTGCTCTATGCCTTGGGCTGTAGAAAACATCCAAGGGAGGAATATCTTCCACTTGGAGAACAATTTGATCGGAAGGGTCTTTAGGAATTACCTCAACATCCTAGGAAATGGGTGGGCCGCTGGTTCCGCTTAGAACCTGAGGAGAAGTGATGTCCTGCGTATCATTTGTCTTGGAAGTGTCCCCATCTTTTGAACATTCCAATCCACTGATGATGGAATGAAATTGTTGTCATTCTTGAAATAGTTTGGGGTCTATGGTAGTGTCCACATTGACATCGGTGGTTTGTTTCTGCTTCTCGGCTTGGGAGTCGCTCCGCTCTTTTCCTGCTCTTTCCTCTGCTGCTCTTCTTGCTCTCTCCTCTGTTTTTCTTCTTGTTCCCTTTTCTGCCTATCTGCCAGTTCTTTTTCCTTTTTCTCTTCTTGTTTCCTCTTCTGCTGTTCCTCTACCTCTTTCTTCTTTTTCTCTTCTTGTTCCATTTGTGCTCTCTGTTGGTTTTCTGCTTGTTCTCCCCTTTGCCTTTCCACTTGTTCTTTTCTCTGCCTTTCTGCCTGTTGCTTCTTCTGATTTTCCTCCTGTTGCTTCTTCTGATCTTTTGTTATAATAGGAGGCTGGCTTGACTGTTGCCGACCAGGCTCGCTTGAAGACGTCGCTGGCGTTGTTGCCAGTAAATCTAGAGGCAGAGTTTGCAACCTCTGCTCCCTAAGTTTATTGAACTCAGTTACCCCTTCATCATTATATTTCAATCGAGAAAGTTCTCTAGCTTGACCTATTGTTTCGTTTGAAACAAATAGGTCGTCAAACCAATCTTCTTGATGATCACATTTTGTTAATTTGGCATGTTCTAATGCAGTATAGGCGTGTTTGTTTGGATCATATACTCTATTCGGGATAGTGGCCAGGGTTAAGGACTGAATCTTTGTGGCTTCCTTTTTTGTGTGTTTGAGATCATGCAGAGTATATACACCAATTCTCAAGGGAAAAGAGGGCCAGCCCCTCTTCTTTTCTTTCTTGAGAGTCTGTGTAGTACTCTCTGCCATAATTTGGTAGGAGACTTCTCTTGCTAGCAGTTTATCTGGAATATACAAAGGGAGAACATGCGGATTGGCTTGGTTGCCGAAAACCCTAATGTAGGTAAATCTCTCTTCTCCAAACCAACTCGCTACTGCCGGTAAATCAAAGGAAGCTAGGTAGGAGATTCTGGGAATGGGCTTATCAAAAATAGAATAATGAATGGGAACCATAAAGCCATTGCAGATTTGGTACAAATGGTGTTTGTAAGAAGATTTCCACAATTTCTGGTGGTATATATGAATGGGTGAGGGGTCTTGGGGAGTCCACCTCCAACCGAGGACGGAAAACTCAGAATTGAAACATAACGTATCTAAAATATATGCGCTGTAATAAAACGGGGGAATTTTTCTTTCAGTAACAACAGAACCTTTTCTAAAATCACGAACAGCTACGGCTAGCTTATCAGAGAGAATAGTAGCCCAATCCATAATTATGTTGTTTACTGCTGCTTCCATTAGAGGAACCATCTCTATGGTAAAATTAGCAGAGTCATGTAATCCCCATAGCCTACACATCATTATCCTTGCATAACAATAGGGAGAGGCCAAAGAATCGACTGAGTACTTACCGGAAGACTCGTGCTTATGTTTGGCTGGATTCTGCCTCCAATCCCGGATGGGTTCGGATTCCACTTCATTATCAGCTGCAAATTTCTCTAGGAACGTCTTGTTATACACTTTCTCTGGCTCAGGAAAATGATACATTTGCCTTAGATGCTCTGGCATGAATGATCCAAAAATCCTCCCATCTCTGGTGCTAAAAGTTTTGTCGAGGATTGGAATTTCCTCAATTGCCCATCGCACGATGTCTGTGTAGGGGAGAATCTGTTCTCTGGCCGCTATCCTGTGAAGGAAAGAGTCGGCTAAGTCTTTGAGAGTGGAATCAGACTTGCGAGTGGGATCTGGAATAGCTTCTATCACTACCTTTTCTGGTTGTTCGACTTCAATCAAATTATACGTGCCTTGCCATGTAGCTCTGGTAAGACCCGTGCATGTAGTATCTGATATTAAGCCCTTCTTTTTATCTGTGGCAGCTTGTCCTGCAACTGTTGTAGCAGCGGAACCCGCGGTCTTCTTAGATTTCTTTCCCATCATGCTCAAGCTTCTGTTAGAAGATGAATTCTGCACAAAGGCAAGAAAAACCGTAACATAGAAATATAATAATGAGGACTCATGGTGGGAAAGATATATCAATTGAAGCGTGCTGAGAGATTAACTCTCAAAAATGGATGCGGATCCAGTCAATGAGAAGATATTACAGATATATTAAATGGCCGTTTAAGGCCTGCTATTCCTTAAATGCTTATTACACCATTATCCGGTTGAATGACTCCCTTAAGCGTGCAATGGATATTTTGGCTGTTGAGCGCAGGTGATCATTAATCAAAGGGGAAAAACTTTAAATATGAATACATCACCTTATCCCTCCATTTAACGGCTTTCTCGAAATCCGCGCTCTATCGATCGGATATCAATATTACTTTAGATCTTCAAGCTATGCCTTTTGAAATTTCGATCGCCGATAGCGATATCGCATCGCTTTAGGAGAATGGGCATTATATAATCATAAGCATAGGATCCACCCGAACGCCGATTGCGATGTCGCATCGGATTAGCGCGAAGAAATATGACAAGGTGCATTTAGAAGGATTTGCCGATTCCCCGATCGCCGATATCGCATCGCATCGGGGGTAAGACCTGGGCGCCTTATTAATTTGCATGGGATGTTGCCGACTGCCGATTGTGCAATTGCATCGGATCGGGGTAAATGACTTAAGATTCTTTGACCACATACGGAGTATCGCCGATAGCCGATCGCCGATATCGCGTTGCGTCGGAACTCATGTTATGTGCGTTTTTAAGATGTGTATGAAGTGTTGCCGATCGCCGATTGCGATATCGCATCGGGGGTAATCAATGTGCCGCTTATTTACATTTCTTATGTCATTGTGATATGCGATCTTGCGATCGCTTTATCGCAATGACAAAGATTTGCCTTATTTCTTTAAAAGTTTTTAAAAAAAAAGGGGTTTTATGAAATGAATTCATTTGATTATCGGACCTCTTTTGAACAATAAAATTATTGATACCAATTAAATTTTGAAGGGACCCATTTCATACGTTAATATTTATAAGTAAAGATGATATGAAATGGGGGGTTGTTGTAGAGCACAACAATTGGCGATTCGCTGGAAGAACCAGTTATCTCTTTCAAAAATAGAAACATTTAAACTTTTTCAAAAATAGAGTTTCAATCAATGGGGAAATTTCTAATATAACTAGATTTCTATATATTCTGAGAAGAATGAAACTATTTTGTTGACTTCCTCTTTTTTAAGAAAATAAAAACATTCTAAGTTTTAAAATAGGCCTTTATTGGTTTATAATGATAAAATAGAATACCTTTCCAAATCAGCCTTTATAGTAAACTCATCTGTCATAGGTAGAGCCTCTGCTGCCAGCAAACATCTATAGTTTCGACAGGGATACCTTTCAACCATGTGATTGTCCATTGTCCCATCCAATTAAGAGTGTGATTAACAGAATGAATTCAAAATATTTTTTCATATTTTGTACTTCATTTCCTTTTTCTTCTTTGTCATTAATAAGATAAAAAGCCATTGTCCTGGTTTGGTGGCCAGCTATTGACAATGCCACTCACTGATAGTAGTCTAACTGAACAAGCTGGCTCGTGATGAGACCCCTTGTCTTGTAATTTCAAGCCATTACCCTGTTTTGGTTTGTAGTATTGGTAATGTCAGATAAACTATTTCTCTATGAACATGGTAAGCAGGCTTGTAATAAGACCTCTTATCTTTAATCTCTTATATTTTAGAATTACACTCTGAGTAATCATAAACTTTAATGAATGGGATGAACAAATTTCTCCTTAAGAGTAAATGGATGACAGGGTAAGAGTTGAAGATGCTGAAATTGGATTGATTTCTATCTTAGTATGGATAACCTTTAGAGACCAATTTAAAAACAGAAAATGATTTACAATATTTCTATACTTTGGGAGGAGTTGACAAAACTTGAATTGTGATTTCAGAATACAAAGATATCTAATTTCCTAGAAATTATCCTTTTTGGTTAAAAGTTCTATCATTTTAAAAGCAAATGTTCATACTCGTTCTGTGGGACAACTTTTCAAACACAGCAAAAGGTCAATGGGAGACATCTCACAACCTTATTTCCTAAAAATCCTACAAACTATAAAATCCTACTGAAATGAAAGGAGAAGGGGTTACCTCCTCAGTTAAAGAATTTCTTCAAGACAAGGCCATTAACAGGGACAGAATCTCTCAAACCTGATAAATCTTGCAATATAAAGGTTGAATGGCCTATCTTCTCACAGATCTGAAATGGTCCAAGCCATAATTTCTGGAACTTGGAGTGTTTTCCCTTGTCCTCATGGGCTTTGTCCCATTTCAGAACTAAATCACCGACTTGGAATTGTTTTGAACCGGATGAGACTGAATCAAAAGCTGCTTTGATGATTTGCTGATGTTTGGCATGGATAACCTTGGCTTTTTCTCTTTCCTCCTCTAATTTTAGGATCTGGTCATGTCTAAACTGAATAGAAGAGGAAGGAGTTTCCTCAATAAACTGCACTAGCGCTAAAGAAGGAAGAACAAGATTTGTGGGTAAGATTGCTTCTTTTCCATAGACAAGATTAAATGGAGAAGTTCCAATAGAAGCTTTCTGTGTTATCCTATCAGCCCATATTGCAAACACTAAGGATTTGTGCCAATTTATCTGATTTTGTTCGATAGTTCGCTTAATGATTTTAATCAGATTCTTATTAGTAGATTCCGCTAAACCATTTCCTTGGGGATAGTAATTAGCAGAATATTTTAACTTAAATCCTCTTTTAATAGCGAAATCAAACATAGCATTGCCTGAAAAGTAATATGCATTATCAAAAATAAGAGCGTTTGGGACACCAAACCTGGTAATAATGAATTGGTCTATGAATTCAATGATTGCTTCAGAATTTGCTGTCTTTAAAGGGATTGCCTCAACCCACTTTGTAAAGTAATCGGTAGCAGTAAGGATATACTTATGCTGTTTGGAAGATGCTAGAGTAATCTCTCCAATGATATCCAATCCCCATTGCTCAAATGGTTGCTCAATGTTGATTGGTTGCAGAGGGAAAGCTGATTTACGTTGTCTTCCGCTAGCAGTTTGACAATTTAGACATTTCCTTACGTACTCGTGAGCATCTTTAAACAAAGTAGGCCAATAATAACCAACATGAATAATTTTGTGAGCTGTTGTGTCAGCTCCGAAATGTCCTCCTGCTGGTCCGTCATGTAACTCCTGCAAAACCTTCTGGGCTTCAGGTTTCTCAAGACATCTTAACAAGATAGAATCATAATTCTGCCTAAAAAGCATGTCATCAATGATTGTAAAATTCTTTGCTTTTAACCTAATGGCCCTTTTGTTTTTGTAAGACAAATTCGGAGGTGCATAACCATTCTTTAAATAAAAGATTAAATCTGCATATTGAGATCCAGAATTAGTAACACTTATCTGATTAATTTCTTGAGTTTGATCTGTATCGCTTGACTCTGGAATGTTGGATGCTCCTGCCAATATCCTGCAAAAACCTTGGCCTCTAACAATCTTTGCTGGCCTAATTTCTAAGTCATACCCTTGAAGAGCTGTGACCCAATTTGCCCTTTTTTCACCCAGCTCTTTTTGGATTAATAGTTGCCTAACTGCCGGGAAAGGAACTATTACTTTTGTATGGGTTTTTAAAAGGAAGGGTCTATAATGTTTGACCGCTTTAAATACAGCAAAGACTTGTTTTTCTACATCGGAGTAATTTAATTCGGCACCCTGAAGATTGGAGCTGAAGAATGATATGGGTGCTTCCAAATTGTGAGCATTTGGCTGCGTGAGAACTGCAGCATAAGACACATCGGATGCAATGGTATACAATGTAAAATGATTAGAAAAATTTGGAGTATTCAAGGCTGGGGCATTGATTATTGATTGCTTGATTACATCAAAAGCGTGCTTTTCTTCTGATCCCCACTTGAAGACTGAATTCTTCTTGATCATTGTCTGAAGTGGTAATATAATTTGAGAAAAATCTGGAACAAATCGTTTAACAAAATTGATCTGGCCTAAAAATGACTGCATCGACTTTTTATTGTGTGGGAAAGGGATTTCAGAAATTTCATTGATCCGATCAGGATCGATATAAATGCCATCTTTGGACACAATAAAGCCTAAGAGTTTTCCTTGATCAAGAGCAAAGAAAGACTTTTTTGGGTTCAGAGAAATACCATATCTTTTGCATCGCTGAAAGATTTGATTTAAGTCATGCAAATGATTATACCTCTTCTTAGAAAACACAGTAATATCATCTAGATAGACGACTACTGTTCGATTAATCAACCCTCTAAACGCTATATCCATAGCTCTCTGGAATGTTTCTCCTGCATTTATAAGTCCGAAAGTCATTTTCTGATATGCATATGTTCCCCATTTTGTTCTGAATGTGGTTTTAAGTTGGTCATCAGGATGAACCAGAACTTGGTTATATCCTGAGAATCCATCAAGAAAGGACATCAATTCAGAGCCTGCTACTGATTGGAGTATTTGCTCCATAGTAGGCAATGGGAAGTTATCTTTCAAGCTCGCTTTGTTCAGGTTCCTGAAATCAATACAAATTCGAATGTCGCCATTTTTCTTTCTGACTGGCACCATATTAGAGACCCAGTTTGAGTGTCGGACAGGGAAAATGATCTTGGCTTTCAAGAGCTTGTTAAGTTCCAACTTTATCTGGCTTTCTAAATTTGGATGTATTTTTCTTAACTTCTGCTGAATTGGTTTCTGATCAGGAAGCATAGGAATGGTATGCTGGATAATAGATGTATCATACGTCTTCAAATCATCATACTTCCAAGCAAAGACCTGTTTTTTTTTTTCTTAACAGTTTGATGAATGCCTCCTTCTCTTCCAAGGAAAGTCCTAATCCTAAATTGATGTTTTGAGGAGCATGGTCAGTACCTAGATTTATCAATTCAAACCTAAGGGTAGAACTTTGAAGCTTTGCATTAATTACAGGTTTAAACCTGTCTTTGATATCATAAAGATCTTCGAGCTTTACCACTGGTTTAGGAATTGAATTTTCCTGAGGTGTTTCTTTCATCTGTAGATCATGGTCATTTTCCTCAATAATTTGATTGTCATAGGACTTTTCAGAAGTTAGAAATTGCAAAATATCTTCATCATGGTTAAATACTCTCCAATTAGTGACATTGTCGGGAATTGAAGGCCTAAAAAGTAATTCTACGGAAAATCTATCAAGGCTGTAGTCTTCAGAAGGTAGAAGCTTGGAAGCTACATTGGCTAGTAGGTCGGCTGCCGAGTTTTGCGACCTAGGAATGGAGGAAATGTTAAATGCTGAAAAGTGTGAGGTAAGATCCTGTACTAGCGATTGATAATGCTTGAGGTGATTTGAAAGACAATGAATTGCATTCCTCACCTGTTTAACGACAATTTTCGAATCGCCGAATACTTTTAGATATTGCACTTTAAGGCCGATTGCTTTATATAATCCCTGGACTAAAGCTTCATATTCGGCTGTGTTGTTAGTGCAATCAAATTCTAACCTGCAAGACAGCATTGTCTTTTCTCCTTGTGGACTAACCAAAATGCAACCTGCTCCTGAGCGTTCGCTGGACTTAGAGCCATCAAAATATAAAGACCAAAATAAAGGAGTATTAACAAAAATATTTACATTTTCCTCAGCATCATTAAAACATCTAGACTTATCGGTTTGTGAAAAATTTTCAATCTGAGATGTAAAATGATTAACTGAAAAAGGAGATGATTGGGCAACAAAGTTGCCAAAGAATGACTCTGACGAGTAATTACCCAAAATGTTGTTGTTGAACACTACAGGTTGGTTTTCTTGCTCAAATTCAGTAACTGTGTGGGCCATGTGCTTCTCTCGATCGATCCTTATTTGATTTGGCTTTCCCTTGTAGGGAATCCACATATGTGATCAATCTGTGGAAATATACCCATGCAGTTTTTCGGACCAATCCCTGCTCAAAATTAAACCGTAGAATTCAGGTATGTCAGCAATTAAGATGTCAATCCTCTGTACAATTCTGGGATCGGCAGACAACCTGATAGTTACGGAATTAATTTCTCCCACAACCTGCACTTTGGTCCTGTCCAACTGTACAATATGAATTACGGATTTCTGGGATTCAATCTTCAGTTTAGAGCAAACTGAAGATGGCATTATGTTAGATGATGCCCCTGAATCAATTAAACAGTTGTGCAGGTTTCTGTTATAAATCTCATAGGTCAGCAGGAAGGATGGAGTATGAGAATTCGATCTATCTCCAATTAGAACTGAATCGGTAGCTTCAACCATACCTGGAGGAGGTTGACCTGAATCATTGGCAGCTTTTGCACTAGGAAGGGGTGTAGAGGGAACATCATTCAATTCTTTGAGAAGTAATTTTTGCTGATGCTTTAATTTACTGAGCTCAAACATAGTTATGTTTGCTTTAGTTTTCTTCATGTAATCAACAATGTTATATTCCATTGAATCGGATACCACTAATGTTTTGGATGTTGAAGGAGAATTAGAAGTTGAAGGCTGGTTTTGGGGAACTACTACAGGCGACTTCTTAGGGGGAACTTTTTCCTTTGTTTTGGTAACACCTGCACTCCTTTTCTTTGAAGTTGCCTGGGCAGGTTCAGAAGTACTTTTACTTCTTGTAGTAACCGGAAAGGCTTCTTCTTCATTCTCGGTATCAGAGTTGGGGAGAATAAAATCCCACATTCCGTGGCATTCAGCTACTTCTTCTTCATCATCAGTTTGTGAGGTTGTTTCCTCTTCCTCTTCTTCTTGCTTCGAATCTGCGTTAGATATGACATTCGGTGGCTTTGTTTCAGTTTTCTTATAAGTCCTAAATGGTCTTTTGTTTGAGGTTTCAGCCACCTGCTTCTTTATTTCAACCATTTCGTTAGACAAAGTTTTCAGGACTTTTTGTAAACCCTCCATGTCGTATGGGTCCTTTGGGGTTTTCTTCTTGGAATCCTCTTTAAATGAGACTTTTTTGGCTTTTCTGTCTTCCAAAGCAGCTTTCTTCTCTAGAGCATTGATGCGCTTTTCCACAGCAAGTGCTTCTCTCATGTTTTCAGCTAAGGTAGGTTTCCCGGCCCTGTCTACAAAAATGGCTATGTTGGCAGGTAGGGCGGTAATATACCATTCGCTTCGAATTTGTTCACTTGGTTTGGAAGCTGTAGGGATTTTATTCAGGAGTTTATTAAATCTAGCGTTAAATTCCTTTATTGGTTCCCTATGCTCTATTCTCAGATTGGAGAGGTCGTTTATTAAAGTAGCTAAGGACCTATCATCTCCATATTTGGTAAGAAACTGCTCTTGGCAAGTGTTCCAACTGGTAATTGAACCAGAAGGTAAAGAAAAATACCAGGATCCTGCTGATCCTTGCAAGGTGTAAGGGAAGAGTCTTACAACAACATCTTGTTCTGTCACTCCTTTCAAGTTAACTGCTAACATAAAATTATTAATGTGTTCTTCAGCTTGGGTCCCATCATCTGGGTTAAATTTAGGTAGCCATTTTTCAGGAGCATCTGGTAGAGGATGCAATGGTGCAGGCATGTTGACTGCACCTGGCCTAGTCCATGGATCTAGCATTATAATAGCAACAGTGGTTGATACTACTGTTGGAATTCCAGATGTATGGGAAGGAATTAATGATGAGGAGTGAACAGGTTGGGATGTTGAGGCTTCTAATCCCTGATGAACGACAATTCGTAATGGGGGAGTGGATGGTTGACTTTTCAGAGATGAAGATGCAATGGAGGACGTGGATGAAAGCTCTTCACTATCAGATCCTTCAGTAATTTTCTTCGCCTTTTTCCTTTTGGGTAAAGGGAACTCAGTGGGTTCAATACCGAGTTTTTTGCTCTGAAGTCTGGTGAGAGGATGAGTTAGATTGAACTGCGAAGTCGCACTGCTTTGTGATACCTCAGATTTCTGTGGTGAAATCGAGAAGCTCTGAAGTTTATGGATTAGAGACTGGACTTCAGGTGATTCAAGACTTAATTGTTCTGGGGTATGATGGTTTTGAGCAGTGGTAGTTGATTCCCCTTCTCCTTGTTTGGATACCGGCGAACTAGTATGCAAATGGGAAGATCGAGGGGATACAGAGGGAGAATTACTCTTAGAATGGCTTATAGGTTTGGAATTATGTGCCATTCACAGTTGAAGCCCTCCTTCTAGCGCCAATTATGTTGAGGCCTCGAAAATCGCTGCAACAACATAGGGGAAACCACCCGGTCCGGACCTTAGTACAGCTCCTTTTCCGTTTGGAATAGTGGCTCCGACTGGGGATAATGGGACCAGTTTCCCAAAAATTATAGGTAAACGGGATGGATGAATGACTTATAGAATATGCTAGCGAAAAGCGAATAATTAAAACTATCAGCAAAGTATAATAACTATAATCTATCCCGGGGACTTATTGATTTCTAAAGCGTAGTGTTTGATGATCTGTGCTTTAAGACAGGCATATAGATGACACCATCTCTAAAACATAGATATTAAATCATTCAAGACTGTTGTGCATAAATAGTTACACAAAGCGATAACAGCGAAATTACCACACTTTATCATTTATATCATTGTTACATGCATGATTAAAGGAAAAGGCATATCGAAAAACATCCAATAGTGGAATGAGATAGACATTTGTTGTTACAGCACACACATGTATTCAACAATAGCAAGAATAATTACACAACAATTCATACAAAAGGAATGAATACAGATACAGATAAAAGTACCATATAAGCTGCTTAACACTCCCATATATCAATCGCTATGTGGCAGTTCTTCCTTCGACTCAGAAAACATCTCCAACAAAAGACAGTAGTGCGCAATTGCATAAAGAAACTTCCTTGTCAAATTAAGAACGATTGGTCGAGTTTCATAAAAGAATATAAGCTGAAGCATAGTAGTGCAAACTTCAGTCTTTAAGTCTATTACAAAATTTTACGACCCTTTCCAAAACAATGAAAGGGTCTATAAATACTAAGCTAATCTAAATATCTAATAAACAGAAATCCTTCATAATTGGCATCAATAAATATTGATCGTATTTCTTGGAGCGATCTGGCAATCGGCGGCAATGATTCATCAGGTAGGCTCTTTTCCTTTAAACCTGAGCTGACTTATCGCTAGCATTGGCTCTACTTCAGGCGGTTTGTTGAGGCGCGAACTGAGCTGAGCAGCGTATGTGGCATCTTGAATATCGGGAATTATACACCCGAGTGCATCAGTCAAACACTTGAGGGCAGACCTTTGTGTGTGTGGCTTGATCAGAAAGAGCCAATATGCATTGAAAGTCAAAGTGTTAATCCCAGCGATTAATCTCCCCTTCTCCTCTAAGTTAGGATAACTTGTTTGCTCAATCACATTTGCTGTTGTTATTCTTCCAGGTGTACACTGGGAGATCATGTTTGCCAGGTAGAGGGTGTTGTTGACTAGATCAATCATATTGCTTGCAGTTAATTTACATCTTGAAGCCGCCCTTTCTGCTTTCATCACTTGAGTGTGCCATTCTGTAAAGAGTATGTCCTTATATGTTTCTTGGATTCTAGGCAACTTCGCTGCTTTTCCCACATCAGAATCTTGCCAGTCAAGATATCCACTTATGATCTCATCGGCCTGGTCCAACTCATTCCTGGCCTTATCTACCTGCTGATTAATGGATGTAGTTAGCTCGCACAATGGTTCTGCCTCAGTGAGTTGATTACACAGGAGTCTAATCTGTGATATTAAAGCACTGTTTATTTGCGATGCCTCTGCTCTGAAATCCTCCACCTTTTGGGTGCCTTTTATGACTTCGAGCCATGATGATAATTGAGCTATTTGCTCGTCCTTCGTTTTCATCATCAGCTCATTTGCTGTCCTCAACTGTGCCAATGCCTCCGATAACTCCTTTTGTTTCTGGATCGCGCTTTGGTCGATCCTCTGCCTTTCTTCCTGCAATTGCTGGGTTAATTGATCATTCATTTGTTGTTGTACCAGCAACTGCTCCTCTGCTTGCGCTGCCTTTTGCTTTGTCTCGGTCAATTCTGCCTGTAATGTAAAAATTTCTTGGTCCTTAGTCTTCAGTAGAAGACTTACCTCTGATGCCTTATCAATAGTCGCTGCAGAATAGGCACCTGCATACTGTGACAGCTTTTTTAGGTCATCGGAGGGGTCCAATTCCTCCTTCCATACTACATTACCCGTGACTGTTTGCTCTGGAAAGATAGAAGGTTGATCAATCGTTCGTCTTTTCCTTGATTGCTTCACAACTGCTCTATGCCTTGGCCTGTAGAAAACATCCAAGGGAGGAATATCTTCCACTTGGAGAACAATTTGATCGGAAGGGTCTTTAGGAATTACCTCAACATCCTGGGAAATGGGTGGGCTGCTGGTTCCGCTTAGAACCTGAGGAGAAGTGATGTCCTACGTATCATTTGTCTTGGAAGTGTCCCCATCTTTTGAACATTCCAATCCACTGATGATGGAATGAAATTGCTGCCATTCTTGAAATAGTTTGGGGTCTATGGTAGTGTCCACATTGACATCGGTGGTTTGTTTCTGCTTCTCGGCTTGGGAGTCGCTCCGGCCTTTTTCCTGCTCTTTCCTCTGCTGCTCTTCTTGCTCTCTCCTCTGTTTTTCTTCTTGTTCACT
Source organism: Pinus tabuliformis (assembly GCA_031772625.1). Taxonomy (NCBI): domain Eukaryota; kingdom Viridiplantae; phylum Streptophyta; class Pinopsida; order Pinales; family Pinaceae; genus Pinus; species Pinus tabuliformis. The sequence continues at coordinate 255,168,553 of CM062810.1, read as the reverse complement.
TTTCTGCCTATCTGCGAGTTCTTTTTCCTTTTTCTCTTCTTGTTCCCTCTTCTGTTGTTCCTCTACCTCTTTCTCCTTTTTCTCTTCTTGTTCCATTTGTGCTCTCTGTTGTTTTTCTGCTTGTTCTCTCCTTTGCCTTTCCACTTGTTCTTTTCTCTGCCTGTTGCTTCTTCTGATATTCCTCCTATTGCTTCTTCTGATCTTTTGTTATAACAGGAGGCTGGCTTGACTATTGCCGACCAGGCTCGCTTGAAGACGTCGCTGGGGTTGTTGCCAGTAAATCTAGAGGCAGAGTTTGCAACCTCTGCTCCCTAAGTTTATTGAACTCAGTTACCCCTTCATCATTATATTTCAATCGAGCAAGTTCTCTAGCTTGACCTATTGTTTCGTTTGAAACAAATAGGTCGTCAAACCAATCTTCTTGATGATCACATTTTGTTAATTTGGCCTGTTCTAATGCAGTATAGGCGTGTTTGTTTGGATCATATAGTCTATTCGGGATAGTGGCCAGGGTTAAGGACTGAATCTTTGTGGCTTCCTTTTCTGCGTGTTTGAGATCATGCAGAGTATATACACCAATTCTCAAGGGAAAAGAGGGCCAGCCCCTATTCTTTTCTTTCTTGAGAGTCTGTGTAGTACTCTCTGCCATAGTTTGGTAGGAGACTTCTCTTGCTAGCAGTTTATCTGGAATATACAAAGGGAGAACATGCGGATTGGCTTGGCTGCTGAAAACCCTAATGTAGGTAAATCTATCTTCTCCAAACCAACTCGCTACTGCCGGTAAATCAAAGGAAGCTAGGTAGGAGATTCTGGGAATGGGCTTATCAAAAATAGAATAATGAATGGGAACCATAAAGCCATTGCAGATTTGGTACAAATGGTGTTTGTAAGAAGATTTCCACAATTTCTGGTGGTATATATGAATGGGTGAGGGGTCTTGGGGAGTCCACCTCCAGCCGAGGACGGGAAACTCAGAATTGAAACATAACGTATCTAAAATATATGTGCTGTAATAAAACGGGGGAATTTTTCTTTCAGTAAAAATAGAACCTTTTCTAAAATCACGAACAACTACGGCTAGCTTATCAGAGAGAATAGTAGCCCAATCCATAATTATGCTGTTTATTGCTGCTTCCATTAGAGGAACCATCTCTATGGTAAAATTAGCAGAGTCATGTAATCCCCATAGCCTACACATCATTATCCCCGCATAACAATAGGGAGAGGCCAAAGAATCGACTGAGTACTTACCGGAAGACTCGTGCTTGTGTTTGGCTGGATTCTGCCTCCAATCCCGGATGGGTTCGGATTCCACTTCATTATCAGCTGCAAATTTCTCCAGGAACGTCTTGTTATACACTTTCTCTGGCTCAGGCAAATGATACATTTGCCTTAGATGCTCTGGCTTGAATGATCCAAAAATCCTCCCATCTCTGGTGCTAAAAGTTCTATCGAGGATTGGAATTTCCTCAATTGCCCATCGCACGACGTCTGTGTAGGGGAGAATCTGTTCTCTGGCCGCTATCCTGTGAAGGAAAGAGTCGGCTAAGTCTTTGAGAGTGGAATCAGACTTGCGAGTGGGATCCGCAGTAGCTTCTGTCACTGCCTTTTCTGGTTGTTCGGCTTCAATCAAATTATACGTGCCTTGCCATGTAGCTCTGGTAAGACCCGTGCATGTAGTATCTGATATTAAGCCCTTCTTTTTATCTGTGGCAGCTTGTCCTGCAACTGTTGTAGCAGCGGAACCCGTGGTCTTCTTAGATTTCTTTCCCATCATGCTCAGGCTTCTGTTAGAAGATGAATTCTGCACAAAGGCAAGAAAAACCGTAACATAGAAATATAATAATGAGGACTCATGGTGGGAAAGATATATCAATTGAAGCATGCTGAGAGATTAACTCTCAAAAATGGCTGCGGATCCGATCAATGAGAAGATATTACAGATATATTAAATGGCCGTTTAAGGCCTGCTACTCCTTAAATGCTTATTACACCATTATCCGGTTGAATGACTCCCTTAAGCGTGCAATGGATATTTTGGCGGTTGAGCGCAGGTGATTGTTAATCAAAGGGGCAAAACTTTAAATATGAATACATCACCTTATCCCTCCAGTTAACGGCTTTTTCGAAATCCGCGCTCTATCGATCGGATATCAATATTACTTTAGATCTTCAAGCTATGCCTTTTGAAATTCCAATCGCTGATAGCGATATCGCATCGCTTTAGGAGAATGGGCATTATATAATCATAAGCATAGGATCCTCCCGAACACTGATTGCGACGTCGCATCCGATTAGCACGAAGAAATATGACAAGGTGCATTTAGAAGGATTTGCCGATTCCCCGATCACCGATATCGCATCGCATCAGGGGTAAGACCTGGGCGCCTTATTAATGTGCATGGGATGTTGCCGACTGCCGATTGCGCAATTGCATCGGATCGAGGTAAATGACTTAAGATGCTTTGACCGCATACGGAGTATCGCCGATAGCCGATCGCCGATATCGCGTTGCGTCGGAACTCATGTTATGTGCGTTTTTAAGATGTGTATGAAGTGTTGCCGATTGCCGATTGCGATATCGCATCGGCGGTAATCAATGTGCCGCTTATTTACATTTCTTATGTCATTGCGATATGCGATCTTGCGATCGCTTTATCGCAATGACAAAGATTTGCCTTATTTCTTTAAAAGTTTTTTTAAAAAAAGGGGTTTTATGAAATGAATTCATTTGATTATCGGACCTCTTTTGAACAATAAAAGTATTGATACCAATTAAATTTTGAAGGGACCCATTTCATACGTTAATATTTATAAGTAAAGATGATATGAAATGGGGGGTTGTTGTAGAGCACAACATAACCAAACACCAATTCTGAACCCAGAACACTGTAGCAATAAAGAGAAGCAGCTAAAACATATTTCATGAGATATATGCGTGCATATGCTTCTGTATCAAGGGCATCCTGCGTATACGCTGTTTTAAGTTAGTGAACCAGCGTGTATACGCACCTCTGCTGCACTGAACCTACATATAGATCTATAAAATATAATTTATCCGTTTTACTTATTCAGACATTAGTTATACCCAGATTATCATATTTATAGATCACGTCATGCGCCAAATATAACAGATCAAAAATTACACAAAGATACTTCTCTTCAAAACGCCTTAAGATCTTGACTCATCAACAGAACTTATCCTTCTCCTTGTACTCAAGTTCCTCCTTGATTCAGATCTAGTTATGCACCGTAACCCAATGACAGTATTATATATCTTTCTCTTCATAAGATATTCAATGTTACAGTTGATCCTTTCCAAATGATCTCCTTCCTTTTTTATAAGCTTAGGCCTTACTCAAACCATGGTCCAAAACCATAGAGATCCAATACTAGGGACTCAATACCTGAGTTCAACACTTTGGATTCAATACCAAGGAGCAAAACCATAGGTTCAAATATGTCGAACTAAATACCATGGACCCATCATAAGTTTTCCCACATGTACGTGCTTTTATTTGCATTAAAGTGCATGCATACATATACGTGCCTTTTGATTGGTACACCCGTGTGTATATGCGATTTTGTTCAGAGGAACTTGCGTATACCTCATTTTCTTTCATTCTGAGAGCCTGAACTGTGATCTGCCCTTTGAGTGAGTTGCCATCAAGGAAAACACCTGTGCCATAGTGCCAAACCTGAGTCAAACATGAGTCACAATGCCAACAATATCTAGATGAGGGAGCTTGCTTCATGCAATTCTCTAAGCATAATGCCTTGCTAAGCCATCATAATCATCCTTACATAAATCAATGTTGTATCATCATATCAAAAAAGTGAGCTCATCAAAGTTTAGAAGCCAGATCACAACAATTATCAAAATCATTATTATCATAGTATCAATACTTTCAACAAAGAGACAGGGAGAGCTCATATCAAGTCGTGACTTCATTTATTATTATGCCAACAAGTTGTCATCGACCATGTATTATCAATTCTAACTTTATCATGTCATTCTCATAATCATAATACAAGTCATTTCTGTCACTAGGTGCAATGCATGCACCAAGGATGAGTCATGCAGGTTCCATTTTCATGTTGAATCAAAACTAAAATTACCTCAACCATTGTGCTAGGAATGAGGAGGCCAAAAAAAACAATTTTTCGGAATACTCACATAAGTCATAGTGCCCACATAGCATTGACATCAGGGAAAATCAACAATTGTTAGATCAAATCATTAGTCATCAGGTGAAGTCCAAATTCTCTATTATAGAGAGATCTATGGTCAAAACATATCTCAATCATCAATTCAAAGTTATTGTCAAGCCTCATGACAAAAAATTGTTCATCTATATTAGAAAGCCAAATCATGTCAACCTCTTGTAGCACAAACATATTGACATATCTATATCTATGTCTCAATCACCTATAAACACAAGTTCAATCTTCATGTTCATGTTATGGAAAACATTTAATATTTTCTCACTTCCAGGTCTTGTTATCTATAACAAATTTGAGGAACTGACATCTTGTAGGTGACCATCCAATTTCACGCACAATACTTCATTTTTATGTGATCAACAATTTAACCCAACAACTTCAAAAATCATATTACAGTGGTAGATTTTTGAAGTTGTTGGGTTAAATTGTTGATCACATAAAAATGAAGTATTGTGCATGAAATTGGATGGTCACCTCGAAGATGTTAGTTGATCAAATGTGTTGCATATAACAAGATATGGAAGTGAGAAAATAGTGAATGTTTTCCATAACATGAACATGAAGACTGAACTTGTGTTTGTAGGTGACCACGACATACATATAGATATGTCACTATATTTGTGCTACAAGAGGTTGGAATGATTTGGCTTTTTAATATAGATGAATAATGTTATGTCATGAGGCTTGACAATAACTTTGAATTGATGATTGAGATATTTTTTTACCATAGATCTCTCTATGATAGCGAATTTGGACTTGACCTAATAACTAATGATTTGATCTGAGTTTAGATAGCTTCAGAAAGCTTTAGATGATGTTCAATTGTAGTCAAAACCCTTGGACACCCCCTTCAGGTTAGCATGGGAGTGTCTTTAGCTGACTGGGCACTACCTGGGCCTTAGCATGCATGTGTCTAGGGATGAGATTTCCCAGTTCAATACCTGTGTCTGGAGAAGAAACCCTAATTTCTCTACAAGCTTCAGATATGAGAGTTTGGTGCATATAAATAATGTTAGATGCACATAAATAATACTTCAATAGTACAAAATGAAATTAGTAATAAGGGTAATAATATTGAGAAGAGATTCTCCCTCTAACTAGGAATCTATGTCGTCAACTTGTCTCTACTAGAGTCAAGCAACAATAGATTTGTTAGATCATAAACATATATCTATCATGGCTATCAACATTCTGACATCAATATTAAATCAAATGTTACACTCAAAGCAACATATAGATGCAACATATCTCAAATATTATGAGCACTTCCTATAAAGTCACTTCATCAAGTCAAGACATTCATTTTAACCATATGTCATCAAGAGTATCAATCTCATAGTTATACATCTAACATCAAGGTTACCATGCTTATCATGATCAATAATATCATGTTAGGTCATTCAGTAAAGCTTTACAAAAGCAACAAGAGTGTCAATCTATCTTTCCATATGCTTTCATCATGTTTATCACAAGCATTATCAACAGACTCACGTATAGGAGTCAATGAGCTATCCTTCTATATGTAATCCATTATGACAAGTATCAAGAGTATAATTTACTAAAGTCAAGGTGCTAGCCTTCCTTCTAGGATCAATATGTCCAATAGATGGATGTTAGCCAAACATCAAGTGTGTCAATGTATCAACAGTATATAGCCTTATAGGATTTAAGAAGATCAAAAGGTTCAACACCATGTGCATCATTTCATCATAGATCCAAGTTACTTTCATATGCATGTATGAGCCATCAAATAAAGGGACATTCTCATCATATCCTTAGGGATTACCTAGCCATCAATGTTACATTTTAAATACAACACACCATGCATACCTTGTGGTATTCAAATACTTGTGCATATTTTCATAGGCAGCTTATAGTGTTTGTCACCTTTTCATCAAGTACCTCTTTACCTCTTTTCAGATGTAGCTTTTCTTTTCTGCATCTAAAATGATCCTCAAGAAAGATATAATCATCACATCTCATCAAGGAGGTTATAAACATCCATAACTCAAAGACATATGTAGGAAGTGTAAGTAATAAATATAATCATCAGATCCATAGGTCTAAACAAAAGTAAGAGGCATCATAAGTTCATAAATACTTATCTTCAATAAGAGTTGATCCTCTCCTTCTTGAACCAATATTCCAAAGTCATCAATGTCCATGGTCCATATGCCAATGTTTCATTCAATATCCAACCAGGTCTTCTAGGAATTATCGCATCTAGGGCTTCATCAAATCTTTTTCAAGTTCTTGATCATCTTCACATTAAACAACTAGGTTCCATATCTCAGATTGTTTCCATAAACGAGGGTTTTTTGTCCAACCCTAAGCTTATAGAATCCATCAAACCCTAATAATCAAGTTGCCTAGGGTTTTATTCAAACCCTATAATTCTTTTAGTTCTCTATCATCCACTTCTTGATTCCATCAAAGGTGTCATCATTGGGGTGATATCCATGGATTTTCTTCATCCCAACTACGATACCATGTTAAATTTTCATAGGATTGCATTTTTCTTTGCTTTGATAATTACATTTCTTCATTAATACATTAAGTTCACCTCATATCATCATTTCATTATTCATATCTACACCCTTATTCATTGGCATAAACAATTATATAGAAAGAACAAGACCATAATCATCAATGCAGTGGAACATAAAGGAACAATAGAAGAAAAAACATGCACACACATAGAGACACAAGGATTGGTGTGAGACCAAGGAAAAACCAACTATGGGGAAAACCTTTGCAAATATTCTTCTTCTTAGATCGTCATCAAATGATTCATCAAAAGAGAGTACAATTATCCATAACTTTATCTATGCAACAAAACAACTATGATATACATGAGATGGACCTAATCATGCTTATAATCAAAAACCTCATTCTGATGGTTGTAATGTGATGACACTAATTATATTCAACTACTGGATATTGCTACCATTGTGTTGAACATTGTTGTCACTATGAGGAATCTTCAAAATACTGAAATCTCATCTTAGAGTCCTGGATGCAGGGAGGAGGAGTTTTGCAAGCATCTATAACAATCTTGGACGCTCTTTGTGAATTATATGTCAGCGTCTATGGTAGCCCAAATTATCCCTAGACCATTTTCTGTGTGCCTCTAGGAATCAACTCACTAGATCTGCTCCAAACCCCCAAGCGCTCTCTTCTAGTTATTGTGCGTGTGTCCAAGACAACCTAGACGCTCTTAAGATCACTCTGCGTGAGCGTCTGGGGATCGACAGCTCCATATTTTCCTATGAAACCCTAGACGCTCCCATATGCTTCTTTGCCAATGTCTAGGCTCTTTAGACACTGTCTTGACCACTTTGTGCCAGCTTCCAGGGACTAAAATTCTAAGTTTTGTGTCAGCGTTGAGGAGTAAGAAAACCATAGATTAGTGCGAGTTTCTCACCTGTAATTTCAGACCCTTTGCGCGAGCCTTCCTCTGTCAGACCTATGCAAACCAAGACAATAATAGAAGAGAAGATGGCTTGATCAATGCATCCAAATGAGCTCGTGGTATCTTCTATTTATAGGCTTTCATGAGGGTAAACTTGGGGTTGAGGCCGACCTATCCAATTTAACATGTGCTTATGGCTGACCTAACCCAATATACGAGTGAATAAATGAATTCAAAAATCAACTTTCGCTTGTTCAAATAAGGTGATCTTTAGGTTGATTTTGGTCCTCTCGAAAAGAGGAATCTAATGCAATCACAATCTCAGCCATCTAAGTTGCCCAAGGTGGAATTTGATCGCATTTGCAAAAATTAAGAGCTCAATGCCCAATAATCAACCAGTAAGCAAGAGTGACTTTTAATTATAAAACAACATAAACCTTTCCATGTTCTTCATCAAGTTTATCATAAAATGCCTTTATTGTTGCCAAATCATCCTTAATTCACAGGTCTTATTGAAATGATGTAATTTGATCATCCAAATATACTACAACCACCAAATGAGCTTATGTCAAGGATTTCTTTAGATTGTAAAAATTTGAAGCACTATAAAATTTAGGAAATCCAATCATTGTTCTCGCGAAAAATAGGAAGGTTATCCAAAAAGGATTTAATTGTCTCCACTGCAACCTTAAGTAGGTTAGAGAGATATCAATAAGAAAAAGAAATATAATGGCAGAATTAGAGGTTGGACTATAAATTATGTTGGCACAACAAATTCCAAATTTCCCTTAGAAAGACTTGGAAGCTCATCTGCACCACTGTCAAACTCTTCTACAAAAACAATGAGCCATCTACCTCAAGCCCAAGACAACATACAATTGAAAATTCCATAAAACAGTGAACAATAAAAGTATCTAACTTCGCACATTATGAAACCTCATTTACTGTAAGTTATCTTAGAAGACAAACTGAGTGAATGTGTGGTCAAGCATCAACAAACCAAATAAAGCTTCAACAAGGCAAGAGAATAATTAATTGAAAAATGAGTGAATAATGAAATCTTGTCCCATACTCAATGCCTAATAATCAACAAGTAATAAAGAGTATATTTTAATTTTAAAACAACAAGAACCTTTCCATCTTCTTGATGAATTTTATCATAAACTGCCTTTATTGTTTCCAAATCATCCTAAATTTATAGGTCTTCTTGAAATGACACAATTGGATGGTCCAAATATACTACAACCACCAAATGAGGTTATGTCAAGGATGTGTTTAGATTGTAAAAATACAAAGCACTATAAAATTTAAGAAATCCAATCACTGTTTTGGTAAAACTAGGAAGGTTATCCAAAGAGGATTTAATTATCTCCACTGCACCCTTAAGTATGTCAGAGAGATGTTAATAGGAAAAAAAATATAATGGAAAAATTGGAGGTTGGACTATATATTATGTTGGTGCAAAAAATTCGAAATTTCCTTTATAAATCTTTGGAAGCTCATCTGCACCACTATCACACTCTACCACAAAAACAATGAGCCATCTACTTCAAGCCCAAGACGACATACAGTCGAAAATTTCAATATCCATTCAAACCCAAGACAACGTACCTCATAAAATATCCATTCAAAAAAAATGATAATTCTACCTAAAGCCCAAGACACCTTACAGTCGCCATTTACGCATGTTTGCTAGGTGATTGACAACATGTAGTCACTAGGAATCACTCTAAAACAAGCGACTTGTTCAAACAAAGTAAAACGCAAGTCACAATAACTAGAAACATAACAAGGCATAGATCAAGACAAACAAAACATGTATATCCCTACCGAACCCTACCATAAACACTGCAACAAAACCCAAGTCACAATAACCAGAAACAGAGAAAGACATAGAGCAAGACAAACAAAACATGTATAACCCTATCAAACCCTACCATAAACCCTACAACAAAACCCCATGTCACAATAACCAGAAACAGAGAAGGACACAATCTCTTCCGGTTACTGTGCGTGTGTCCGGGACAACCTAAATGCTCTCAAGATCACTCTGTGTGAGCGTCAGGGGACTGACAGCTCCATATTTTCTTGTGAAACCCTGGATGCTCCCATAAGCTTCTTTGCTAGTGTCTAGGCTCTTTAGACACTGTCTTGACCACTTTGTGCCAGCTTCCAGGGACTAAAATGCTCAGTTTTGTGTCAACGTCGAGGAGTAAGAAAACCATAGATTAGTGTGAGTTTCTCACCTGTGATTTCAGACCCTTTGCGCGAGCTTTCCTCTGTCACACCTATGCAAACCAAGACAACAATAGAAGAGAAGATCGCTTGATCAATGCATCCAAATGAGCTCATGGTCTCTTCTATTTAGAGGCTTTCATGAGGGTCTACTTGGGGTTCAGGCCGACTTATCCAATTTAACATGTGCTTATGGCCGACCTAACCCAATATACATGAGTGAATAAATGAATTCAAAAATCAACTTTCGCTTGTCCAAATAAGGTGCTCTTTAGGTTGATTTTGGTCCTGTCGAAAAGAGGAATCTAATGCAATCACAATCTCAGCCATCTAAGTTGTCCAAGGTGGAATTTCATCGCATTTGCAATAATTAAGAGCTCAATGCCTAATAATCAACCAGTAAGCAAGAGTGACTTTTAATTATAAAACAACATAAACCTTTCCATGTTCTTCATCAAGTTTATCATAAAATGCCTTTATTGTTTCCAAAGCATCCTTAATTCGAAAGTCTTATTGAAATGACATAATTGGATCATCCAAATATACTACAACCACCAAATGAGTTTATGTCAAAGATGTCTTTAGATTGTAAAAATCTGAAGCACTGTAAAATTTAGGAAATCCAATCATCGTTCTCGGGAAAACTAGGAAGGCTATCCAAAAAGGATTTAATTGTCTCCACTGCAACCTTAAGTATGTTAGAGAGATGTCAATAAGAAAAAAATATATAATGGCAGAATTGGAGGTTGGACTATATATTATGTTGGCATAGAAAATTCCAAATTTCCCTTAGAAAGACTTGGAAGCTCATCTGTAAGACTGTCAAACTCTTCCGCAGAAACAATGAGCCATCTACCTCAAGTCCAAGACAACATATAATTGAAAATTCCATAAAACAGTGAACAATAAAAATATCTAACTTCACACCTTATGAAACCTCATTTACTGTAAGTTAACTTAGAAGACAAACCGAGTGCATGTGCGGTGGAGAATCAAAAAACCAAATAAAGCTTCAACAAGGCACAAGAATAATTAAATGAAAAACGAGTGAATAATGAAATCTTGTGCCATGCTCAATGCCTAATAATCAACAAGAAAGAGTATATTTTAATTTTAAAACAACAAGAACCTTTCCATCTTCTTCATGAATTTTATCATAAACCGCCTTTGATGTTTCCAAACAATCCTTAATTTATAGGTCTTATTGAAATGACACAATTTGTTGAAAAGTGTGCAACAAGAAATGCTTGTTGAGAATGCAACAAGATGATGGAGCTTAGTGGAAGGGAGTCACCTTCACTAAGTGGGCCTGCAGGAAAATTATGGCGTAAGTTCTATTTTTGGATCCCAGCAGGGATGATCACAACAGGAGTGACCACAGTAGGGATGATCACAGCAGGAGTGACCACATCAGGAGTGATCATAGCAGGAGTGATCACAGCAGGAGTGATCATAGCAGGAGTGATCAAAGTCTATTTTTAGACTGGCTGTCCAAAATAGAAAAGTCAAATATTATTGTCTCATAATAATATTTGGACTATAAACTTGATCTTATTCTCTTGGAGCAGTTCATTTTGAGCTACAGAGGTGGCACATGCAACTGTCAGAAGGAAGTACGCTTTCTTTCTGGGCCAGTTGAGTTGTTGCATGAATGACTTCAGTTAGAACTCAATCATTTGAGTTTGGTGGAGTTGATTGTAGAGTTGATGGAGTTGTGTTCAGTTTGATTTGGTTAAACTAGTTGTAATTAGTCTAACTACAAATAGACTAATGATGAGTTGTTAAACTAATTATTAGCTCATAATTCAACTATAGAATACATCAGTTAACTCAGTTGCATGTCAGTGCATGTTCAGTTCAGCAGGGACAGGTGTTAGAGGATCAGATTGCTATCAGTTGTGACTATAGTTGTGCATGATGATTTCCACAATCAAAGGGATTGAGTATGCCAATGAATTGGCCAATACCAAGTATTATAGCATCTGCTCACGTCTTTCCCAGTGTGAGTGATTCTTTGGAGGTTAAATACGAGTTTGGTAAACCATTCTCATTCATTCTTGAGCAGGTATTGAGGTGTGGAGGCAGGCAAGCAGTGGAATAGATTTGGAGATCAGATCTGAGCTGTATTGTGTGTAATAGGTGGAGTTTGTACTGGATTGCTTGTGATAAGCATTTTACTTTGTAATGTTACATGATTCAATCAATATAATATAAAGATAGTTGGGGTTTTTAGCGAGATGCTTTCCCTGGGATACATACTGTGTTAATGAGTTTGATTGATGCTTCTATGCACACCTGTGAATGTTTCTACTTCTGTAAATTGATGATCAACATAGAGGAGCTTATGTATTGCGTATGTATTGCACAATAGTACATGATCAGGATAATCTCCATTGAATATGTGTCATATTATTCAAAATTTCTACATGGTATCAGAGCTGTTTGATTTGTAGAAAAGATTTTTACAGGATATCAAGCGAGGATTGATCATCGGATCTATTATTCAGAAAGTGTTTACATTTTATTTCTTCAGGAAGAGTCTGTGATCGGGTCAGGTAGCCTCTGGATTCATCCTTCTTTTGGAAGGTGAGGTATCCGGTGAATGCCCATACAGTCAATCTCTGTACAAGAAATACTTTGTTCTCACGAATTCTAGATAGGAAGCGATTGAGTTTTGAGCTGGTGGAATTCGAATTTAATTCCAAAGCAAGGGATAAATTCAAAAACATTAAGTGTGAGAATGGAGACAGTATGCCCCAGTATCTCACGAAGTTCACTCAATGCCAGGATGAGCTGGGAAGTGTGGGGGTGACTGTCGGATGAGGATGGTGAGTCTAGCACTCCTTGACCTTCCTAAGAGTTGGCATAGCTACCAAGACTCGGTGAATGGAAGGGAGAAACTGTCAAGATGGGAGAGACTTTGGTCGGATCTTGTGCAAGAGGAGATTAGACGGAGCACCAAAGACAGTTCTTCACCTATGCATGATGAGGAGAACTGTGCCTTAGCGAGTAAGGAGAAGAAGGGGAAGGGGAAGGTTTCTCTTTCCGAATCCAGTTCTTCCAATGGTGGGAAGAAGGTTGACAAATCGAAAGTGCGATGCTTTCGTTGTCATGAGGAGGGTTCACGGGTCAAGAACCTGTATGATCTTGAGGTTCAAGATGCATGCAAAGCCTTGAGCAGCGAGGCAATTGATGGAGACTTGGTGGTTGAGAGGGAAGGTATGTTACCTTTCAACATGCACAGCCAAAAGAAGTCTCAGACGATTGTGGAGGAGCCATGACTGGTGCAGCAGCTTCAGGAGGTTGTGGAGCAGCCACAACAAGGGAAGCTGAGAGGAGATTGAGTAGAGACATCTACTCATCCAGAGACCTCTAGTAGGGGGAAACTTCGAGCTAGGTGGGCTGAGGGATCACATGCAGCCATACCTCCAGGTAGGAGGTGGGGTGATGTGGATTGATCGTCCCAAGGAGGAGGGGTAGGATCCTTGAGGTACCCAACCTATTGGATGAGACCTTGCTACGGGAGCCCCGATGTGTAGTAGCAGGAACTGACTGATTGGGTAGAGACAGATGCAGATGGAGCAGCAGAGAGAGCGACAATGCAGGGAATCCTAGGACAGCACATAGCTAGCAGGCTGCAACAATGTGAGAGGCACAAGTGTTTTGCATAGTGCTAGGTGGCACAGAGAGGTGTGCAATGGTGCGAGATGCATGGAGATGTTGCAGTAGCGCAGATGTCAGAGAGGGAGCACTTGTCAGCAGCAGGTAGAGCTTCAGCATCAGAGGGTGTTTCTAGCCCAACAGGGAGGTCAGTTGGGAGGTGTAGTGCGGATGCAATGCTGGGAGATAGAACTAGCAGCAGCACAGATGCAGTCAGAGATCAAAATGACAGAGGCTAGAGCAGTCAGATACTGAAGAGCACATAGATGTAGAGTTTTCAGTCGACAGAGGCAATAACAGTCAGAGACTTTGATGATAGAGCAAGTGGACCGGCCAGATGTGTTGCATGGAGAACATTTCAGAGTTACAGGATCGGGTTTGAGAGGAATCCTTTCTTGTTGAGAGGGAGTGTTGAAAAGTGTGCAACAAGAAATGCTTATTGAGAATGCAACAAAATGATGGAGCTTAGTGGAAAGGAGTCGCCTTCACTAAGTGGGCCCGCGGGAAAATTATGGTGCAAGTTCTATTTTTGGATCCCAGCAGGGATGATCACAACAGGAGTGACCACAGTAGGGATGATCACAACAGGAGTGACCACAGCAGGACTGATCACAACAGGAGTGATCACAGTAGGAGTGATCACAGTCTATTTTTAGACTGGCTGTCCAAAATAGAAAAGTCAAATATTATTGTCTCATAGTAATATTTGGACTATAAACTTGATCTTATTCTCTTGGAGCACTTCAGTTTGAGCTACAGAGGTGGCACATGCAGCTGTCAGAAGGAAGTACGCTTTCTTTGTGCGTCAGTTGAGTTGTTGCATGCATGAATTCAGTTAGAACTCAATCAGTTGAGTTTGGTGGAGTTGATTGTAGAGTTGATGGAGTTGTGTTCAATTTGACTTGGTTAAACTAGTTGTAATTAGTATAACTACAAATAGACTAATTATGAGTTGTTAAACTAATTATTAACTCATAATGCAACTATAGAATACATCAGTTAACTCAGTTGCATGTCAGTGCATGTTCAGTTCAACAGGGACAGGTGTTAGAGGATCAGATTGCTATCAGTTGTGACTATAGTTGTGCATGATGATTTGCACAATCAAAGGGATTGAGTATGCCAATGAATTGGCCAATACCAAGTATTATAGCCTCTGCTCACGTCTTTCCCAGTGTGAGTGATTCTTTGGAGGTTAAATATGAGTTTGGTAAACCATTCTTATTCATTCTTGAGCACGTATTGAGCTGTGGAGGCAGGCAAGCAGTGGAATAGATTTGGAGATCAGATCTGAGTTATATTGTGTGTAACAGGTGGAGCTGGTACTGGATTGCTTGTGATAAGCATTGTACTTTGTAATTTTACATGATTCAATCAATATAATATACAGATAGTTGGGGTTTTTAGCCAGATGCTTTCCTCGGGATACATACTGTGTTAATAAGTTTTATTGATGCTTCTATGTGCGCCTGTGAATGTTTCTGCTTCTGTAAATTGATGATCAAGGTAGACGAGCTTATGTATTGTGTATGTATTCCGCAATAGTACATGATCAGGATAATCTCCATTGAATATGTGTCATATTATTCAAAATTTCTACACAATTTGATGGTCCAAATATACTACAACCACCAAATGAGGTTATGTCAAGGATATGTTTAGATGGTAAAAATACAAAGCACTATAAAATTTCAGAAATCCAATCACTGTTTCGGGAAAACTATGAAGGTTATCCAAAGAGGATTTAATTATCTCCACTGCACCCTCAAGTATGTCAGAGAGATGTTAATAAGAAAAAAATATAATGGCAAAATTGGAGATTGGACTATATATTATGTTGGTGCAAAAAATTCCAAATTTTCTTTATAAAGCTTTGGAAGCTCATCTGCACCACTATCACACTCTACCACAAAAACAATGAGCCATCTACTTCAAGCCCAAGACGACATACAGTCGAAAATTCCAATATCCATTCAAACCCAAGACAAGATACCTCATAAAATATCCATTAGAAAAAAATGTGAATTCTACCTCAAGCCCAAGACACCTTACAGTCACCATTTACGCATGTTTGCTAGGTTATTGACAACATATAGTCACCAGGAATCACTCTAAAACAAGCGACTTGTTCAAACAAAATAAAACCCAAGTCATAATAACTAGAGACAGAAAAAGACATAGATCAAGACTAACAAAACATGTATATCCCTACCGAACCCTACCATAAACCCTGCAACAAAATCCAAGTCACAATAACCAGAAACAGAGAAAGACACAGAGCAAGACAAACAAAACATGTATAACCCTACCAAACCCTACCATAAACCCTACAACAAAACCCCGAGCCACAATAACCAGAAACAGAGAAGGACACAAAGCAAGACAAAAAAAACATGTATAACCTTGCCGAGCCCTACCATAAACCCTGCAACAAAACCCAAGTCACAATAGCTAATGCCGACCAAGACATAGAGCAAGACAAACAAAACATGTATAATCCTGTCGACCCCTACCATAAACCTTTGCAAAAAAAGCCAAGTCACAATAATCACTGCACAGAAAGACATAAAGCGAGACAAACAAAGCATGTATAACCCTCTTGAACCCTACCATAAAACCCAAGTGAGAATAACTAGAAACAGTGTAAGACATAGAGCAAGACACAAAAAAATGTATAACGATGCGGAACGCTACCAAAAACCCTGAAACAAGAGCTAAATTCCCAATGTCCCTATAATAAGAGATAAAATCCTAATAACGTTGCAATAAGAGTTAAATTCCCAACAATAAATTCAAGTGTTGAAAAACACAAAACCACATCCAGGCCTAACTTACCAACAACAAATTCAAGTGTTGATAAACATAGACTAGCTGGTTGGATTTAGAATCCTACTAGAGAGCCACAAACCACGACCATGTCCAAACGTTGGCCCAAACCTTGTTGTACCTCTTCTGCGACAACCATACGAATTTCCTGCAACACAAACTTGGAAACACAGAGAGAAATTAACATTTGGGAAGAAAACCAAAAAAAATTTATAGTAAATTCCCAAAAAAAACCATGAATTTCAAAACTTACCTTTATGGACCTCAAAACTTGCATGTCAATCACCAAACTTGCTTGAATCTCCCACTGGATCCTTTGCAAACAATAGGCTGCGAGGAAGAAACAACAACAAGCGTATTTGTAAACCCCTAACGAAGCAGAACGAACAACCACAAAGCCGTTAGTTAAAAACCCGCGAAGCAGAATGAATAACCACACAACCATTGTTTAATCCCCCTCGAAATAGGTAAAGCAATGACACCCTAAACCCTAAACGAGAAAGGAACCACTACAAACAACATTGGTCGGTGAGTAGCGTGAGAATTGTGGACTAGGTGAACCAGTGTTGGAGTCGAGAGGAGCCATCGTCGGTGGAGCGAACTGCCCACACACCAAGCCTAAACAAGATAACACAGGGCTGCAAAGACATGCCACAAAACGTGTTGGAGGAAACCCTAGACGAAGGGTTTAAGGCTTGCTTTAATGCATTCACAAACCAAAACATGTGGCACGTTCAAATTGATATGTGTCGTACGACAGAGGAACGAGTCTTTATAGAGACAATAATACTTGTGTTGTAAATTGTCTTTTTAGAGACAAATTTTTAAGACCATAACTGTGTTGTATATTGTCTTTATAGAGACAAATTTTTAAGACAATAATTTGAGACACCCACTTAAAGATTATATTTAAGATAATTTACATTTTTTTTTTGTCTAAGTTAAGACAACTTAATTAAAAATCTTAAATATTGTCTTAAAAACCCCTATGTAGTAGTGAAATTTATTTGTTTATAATAAAAGTATTCTAATTCTTTTTCTTTTAAATAAATTTGTTCCATAATATCATTATTTATGCCATGGCATTAAATTAATGAAATTAAAATAAAGTGAAATATAATAAATTTAATTATTATTATAATTAGTATCATCACATTTAAGTGATTGATACATGCTTTATATATACACGGCTAATGTAAACTCAAATCATGAAACCAAAAATTTAACCCTAATAAGTAATCGCTAAACTCTAATCTTTCAAAAATTCCAACCATTACCGGCGAAAATAAGAATCCCTACGCTCACGAAGCCAATAGAACACCTTGCTTTTCTTTTGCAATTTCAACAATGACATTCGTCGGTTCGATTAATATTCAAAACTAAAATTAAGCTATATGATCCTCGTAGTGTGCTTCGTCCCACAGAATTCAGATCGATCGCATTCATATTGAAACAGAATTCAATGATCTGATTCCAATTATGGTAATGGCTTTTAACATGTGGATAAATAAAATTTAAATTTAATAAGTTATATTTGGATTTTAAGCTAAATTAATAAGTTATTTTTAGATTTAAAATTAAAATTTATTTAAATTTAACTAAAAAAAATGGATTTGAAACTAGAAACCTGTTTAAATAGTTTTCATATCATCGGATGGTGAAATATTCTCCCACTCATAAAATGAGTTAAAATCAAAATATTCTCCCACTCATTAAATGAGTTAAAATCAAAGCCAATTCGAATGGTAATACAAAAGCCTCTAACCATTCTTCTCCTAAATAAAATTTTCCACGTAAATCTTGTATAAAGTGTACCACTTAAATTTTAATTTTCTGCTCACTCTTATTAACAATGCCCAACAAACAATTTAACAACGATGTAACGTACGTCACGCCTGAGAAGATGCGTGCCTACTTCCGTTGCCAAGACTTATACACAACGTCAGACTGCAAAACAACAAAAATTCAAAGATTCCGTCAATCCGAACAGAAGAGCCTGCAGTCTTTCGAGTGCGAGTGTAGTTTAGGGAAATTTATGTGAAAAATAAAACGAAGGTGGCAATTTCAAACGTTAACTCAGTCTGAAAAGCTATTTGTATTCAAAGATTTAAGACAACAAGCAGAATGAAAGAGAACATTCCCAACAGCCATGAAAGAGAACATTAGCTGCACCTCATACCTTCACTACAAACGGCCACCATGACAGCCAACTCAATCCTGCCGCACGATCGCATGCATTATTAGATTATCAGGCCGTTAATGGATGCTTTTAATAGTGTTGGAGGATTATAATATTTGACACCAACGATCAACGCATTGTTGGATTGACAGATGACCCCCCAGTAATTCAGACGTCGCAAACATTGCGCTACAGTTCAGCACCATTTTTTTAGGCGGAACGGTTCGCCGAGATGATTACGTCTATCTATGTTTTTTTTCCTTAATTTATTTTTGGATTAAAACCGTTTATAATTTTCTTTAATTTAGAATACTGATGTCAGATTATAAAAGATTTTTCACACTTATTGACAGGATCATAATCAGAATACAAATTTAAGAAATTCATTACTATATTTAAATTATAAGTTGAAATCTCTGAAGATCCTCGAATCTTCTTTTCAAAAGTAACGAAAACAAGAAGACCAGCGACCATTATGGTGAAACACGGAGATCCCAACATCTGTTTTTGATGGTGAAACAGGGAGATCCCATCATCTGAGTAAATAGCATGATTCTGCTTTTATTTACAGTCTAAGGCAGCCGCGGGATGACAGTATCCAGGTCAATATTTACAGTAAACGTAATTAGAATCTCAGAAAAAGACAAATCTCTCACATGTCCGAATCGTTCCATTGGTACCAAGGGGGAAAATGAGTTACCGCATAGGGACCCTTTGGCTGCCTATGAACGTGCTGTTATTGTGTGTGAATGTTATTGCTCAACCAGGTATTTCTGAAAATTTTAGAATTGAAGAAACAATATTTTAATTTTTCCGTTTTGTTTACTTTAGAATCATCATTGAATATTGTCAGTGGAATGCAGCGTTTATTTTATTCTTTTGCTGTACACAAAACTTTATTTTGTCAATTAGTTGAATTTTGAATGGCAGGATATGTGAGTCTTGATTGCGGAGGTAAAAGAAATCACACTGCCGAAAACAACATAACATGGGTAACTGATGCTAATTACATAGACGTCGGCGAGACGGCAGACACAGACCTCGGGGATTTCTCTGATCAAACCTACGGTTCCTCCATTCATAGCCTACGGTATTTCCCAAAGCCTCTCAGAAAGTCTTGCTATCAGTTTCCAGTGGCCCCCAATGTGCCTTACCTCTTAAGAACATGGTTTGCCATCGGTAATTACACTGGATTCCAACGACAGCCAAGCTTCGGAATCTCTTATGAGACATTGGGTATGTTGTCTTACGCATACGTACCACCCCCATTTGGCATTCCATTGTTTCATGAAAATGTCATTATTAGTTTGGGCACAGTGTTGTATCATTGCTTCATCAGAACGTCAGAGACTGACGATCCCTTCGTCAATGCTATTGAGTTGAGGCCCCTCAAAGAAGGCATGTATAGACAGGCAAAGCCAGGACGATCGTTGAAAAAACTTGAAAGATTTGATTTGGGAGGAATAGATAAAGTTAGGTATATATTTCGAACTTTATCATGTTCACATTTTTCTGCTGTTGATGTTGCAGTGCTCATGTTATGCAGTTGAATTGATTGAACTCAATAGCTTTCTGTGTTGAACTAAGCAGGTATCCTGATGACAGCTTTGACCGCATCTGGTCACAAAACTTCTTTTTCCCTGTTTCTGGTGCATCTGGTGTACGGACTATAACTTCAAAAGTCCCCATTTCAACAAAAAATACCCAAAATCTTGCCCCAAGTCTTATAATGCAAACAGCATGCATCTTAAACAGCTCAGCGTTTCCGATCAATGTTGGGAAACCGGCAGGGAGAAAATCAGTAGTGTATCTGTATTTGGCAGACATCGGAAACTCAGCCATGTCTTTTTCAGTCCTGATAAATGGCGTGAAAAGATCCGATGTCATCACAATGGTGGAAAATTACTCTGCCCTAGAGCTAACATTCGAATCCAATGAAACAGATACACTCCTTCTTGTCCTAGAGAAGGCCGGTGACTCGACCAGTAGTCCTATAATCAACGCATTTGAGTCCTACCTAATAGCTGATACCGAACTGGCAACGTATGCACAAGATAGTAAGTTCCCTGACTAAACTTGCCATACTGAAATTACTCATATAATTCAATGTCTAACCAACTAGTTATTAAACTGCAGTTGAACCTCTTGACGTGATCAAAACCAGGTTTGGCATAAAAGATTGGATTTCGGATCCTTGCTATATAATCCCCTGGGAAGGAATTAGTTGTGATAACAGATCATCGGAGATAAGAATATCGGAATTGTAAGCTGAATACTTTCGTTTGTATACTGTATATCACTTGTGATTTATTGTATGAATTACTGATAATCCTCCTGTTGTCAGAAATTTGGCTGGAAGGAATTTTACAGGAACCGTACCGGCAGATATTGGACAGTTGACTGGATTAGTTAACCTGTAAGCACCAATGTATTTTTTTCAAGTTAAACATACTCCTAACGATATACATATACGCTCATTGAGATTAAAATGCTGATAAAAAGAACATCTTTATCTTTGAATATTATACTGCTACTGTCATTCATCCATTTGTCTTGGAATTACCAGGTCCCTTGGCAATAATAAGCTGATCGGAGCTTTGCCAAATTTTTCCAATTTAACTATGTTGGAGGGACTGTAAGTGTTTTCTTCTCAAAATAAGCCTGAGTTGGTCCTTCTTTTAATCTTAGTCATATTAGTCATTTAGCCTTGTCACTTTTTAATGTTAATTCCGTCGGTGTGCAGATATCTAGACAATAACAATTTAACTGGTAGTGTTCCAAACTGGCTGTCTCAACTAAGGAACCTGAAAGAGCTGTACGTGTTGGCCATACTTTTATTGCTATAATTCCTGTTCAAAATCATAGAAAAGTAATTAGCAATTTGCTTTGGGACCAAGGTTAAAATGCTGTATAACTTTGTTTTTAATATTGTGTAATTTAAAAAAAAAATGATTTATATATCCAGAATTATGTGTTAGAATAGTCTTAACTTGTGAGTTATTAAATATTTTTAAAAAATGATATATGAAACTTTTGTTTAGAGTAAACTTGAATTTATATTTAATGTTATATCAATAAACTAGTTTAAGATAAAGTTTAACTTATTAATATGATAGGGCGAGCTCAAATCTGCCAGCTAACTGTTTATAAATATGGTAAAAATTACCATAGGTCAGACTCTGAAACAAAATAAACGCATAGTCTAAACAGGCCAACTTTTCGTTAGAAATTCCAGAATGATGTCGATAACGTGGTGAGAACTGACAGCTAGCTGAAGGAGCTTTTGAAAACGGATGAAATTCGCCTCCAAAGACTCCAACCTCCATTGCTTTCCCATCCTTCAACCATAGCTTAAAATGCGTGCTTTCCTATCATTCAACCAGAGCTTAAAATGCGTCAATTCAATTCAATTCAAGATTTTCAATCAGATCGGGGAGGAAATAGCATAGGGAGGATTCTTCTCAGATTAAGGATGAGATAGAAAATGTGGAAAATTTTATAAGACGAGGAAAAGTGTGTCTAAAGAACAAATCGAGGAGAAATAAAATCCAATTTTAGGCCAAGTTGATACAAAGATTTTCAAATTAACAGAATTGTACTGATTGAAATAGGAAAAATGGATTTTAGGCCTAATTCTCAAGAATCACAGATATAAAAATTTTAAAATTAAGAGTTATATTGATTTAATAAAGTTTAACTTATATGTGACATGAGAGCAAACAGGTTTCTAGATGGAATTCTAAACCTAGCTTTCTAGAACCATAGATGCGAAGATATTCAAATTAACAAAATATACTGATTTAATTAAGTTTTTACCCAGATTTTCACGTAACCTAAATAAAGGTGTATTGGTTTAATAAAACTTTTATCCCCAAGTAATGGCTTTGAAGGACATTCAACACTAAATTATTATTTTAGAAATTAGATTTTATAAATAATTTTAAATTTAAAAGAATTGATTATGATTCAAGAAAATGACTATGAAGCCACACTTAGAAACCTTAATGAAACTCAAGGATTAGGGAACATATTGTTAAAATTAATGGAGAATGTATTATTAGGGAGAATTTGTTCATTAGTTGAGTGTGAGACTAAGTTAGTTTAGGAATTAGTTTCTACATTTTAAGTGGTTGTTTTAACTCTTCTACTTACATGTAAATTATATATATTCTTGATGATTAATGATGAAGTGTGGAGCTTTTTGCCGGAGGCAGTCTCCTGGTGAAGCTCCTCACCTGTGAACTGCACAGTTTCTGAATATATGTTTGTTTCTTCTATTTTTTAACCTGGTATCAAAGCGTCAGGGTTGAGTCGAGTCGGAGCCAATTTCCTTTTGTGATTGGGTGAGTGCCTTTGTTGGAGAATTGTGACCCTTAGTGGTGGAACGAAGGAGGATTGGTGAGGAGGCGAAGTGCTGAGGGAAAGAACGAATTTTTTTTTTCTCTCCTCTCATGAAGCAACCAGCACAAGATTTTCGTATATATTTTGCGCTGGTCAACTAAGATTTAGTGGGGAGGCAGTGCAGGTCTTGGGCTCAATTATGCATTGTTAGCTCTTTCCTCTATGAATTTCATTCAGCGCGCCCGATAAGCGTGGATACGACAAATGAATAACGCGTTGCTGCTGGTGAATTGGCAGCTTGTGGGCGTAGATCGGTTGACTCGCAAAGAGGTGTGCTGCTGTTGTGTTTCTGGAGAAGATCACTGGTGTGTAGGTGCAGATCGTTGCAGGATTGATAGTGGAGGTTGAGCGAGAGGTGATATGTGCAGAGTTGTGGATCGAAGATGAATTCGCGGTGTCGTGGATCTGCGTGCATCGATGCATCCAAATCGGTGGTGATGAGGATCAATGCACTCTCGGAGGTTGATGTCATGGGTCAGTGCATCTGCGTGTTTGTTTTTCCTCTACCTATTGGTGCAAGTCCATTCAGAGGTTGCCTCTGTGTGGATCAAGCAAGATTGAGCTGCTTGTGTGTGGTGCAACATGAGAGGTGAGCTGTTAGCAGTTGTGTTTTTTCTTTACAGAGTAACCATCTCGGTTTTTATTATTGCAAACCGATCTGTGGCTCTTCAGTGGATCTGTTTTTGATCAAAGTGTGATCAAGCGATGGTAAGTCTGTGGATCTGTGGATAAAACACCTCCTATCATAGGGCATCGAGGTCGAGGATCTGGCTAGGGAGCAGTAGATCTGTGAGTCTGTGGATCTGTGGCGCCCATCGTGGGTTTGCGGCGCCCTTTACAGAGGTACAGACCGTGTGGAATAGATCCAAACTTTGTTATTTTGTCACTCTAGTGAGATCTATCAAGCCTCCACAGTTTTCAATTTTGAGCATGCCCTAAAATAGTTTATCTCCATATAACCAACCGCTTCGACATTCAGAAATCAAACCTGGTTGTATGTGTTGTTATCAGCTCGGTGGCCCATCCCTATGTTATGTGGGAGTTGCAAGTTATGCGATGAACTCCACAATGTTGTTGGTCAATTGCTAAGTTCTGCAAAGAAACATTTCTTTTTCATTAAAGGTGTGATTTGCATATTTTTTTTAAAGTATGCATATGAAGCCGATTCCCAATCTTGATTGAATGAATGCCAACATTTTTTTTTACTAAATGAGGATTGAATTTGCTAGCTTGGAGATCGATAATTAGATCGTTAGTATTGCTCAATAAGTACCAAATCGCATCATAAGGTGCTTTGATTTTTTGGTGGCCAAAACTGTTGGCATTTTGATAATGTTGTTGAAGGCATCTCGATTGTTGAAGAGTGTGGATTTTGTGTAGGTCGGTTTGTCATGATGAATAATTAGATGGCAGAGGAGTACTTGAAGAGAAATAAGCTCGATGGGACCAATTATTCTAATTGAAAATTCAAGCTGAAAACCCTGCTTGAGGGGCAAAGTGCATGGGCGATTTCAAATGGATATGACTTGAAGCCGATTGTAAGAGGAGGCAAAAAAACTACAGCAATTCACGATTGGGAGAAGAGGGAGAACAAGGTGAAAGTGTTGTTGAAATTATTAGTGAAAGACTACATTATCCCTCACATCAAAGAGTGTAAATCAACAAATGAGAAGTAGAAAAATCTCAAGGATTTGTATGAGATAAAGAATACTGAAGAGCAAGATTCTCTCCATTTAAATGGAGGAGAATGATTTAGTCACAGTGTTCTTCTTTCGGATCAAGGAGTCGAGAAATAAGTTGGCTGATATGGGAGAGACAATATAGAACACTGATCTCATCACAATTACCATTAATGGTATGACTCGCGATTAATTGAACCCAAGGGAGAAATCTGCCAATTTCGAATAATTGACAAGGATTCTAATGCAAGGGGAAGAGAGGAGGATGACTTTGAAACTCTAGAATTCAGACCTTGCATTAATGATGAAGAAAAAGCCTTTTAGAGGGAAGACAAGTGCAGGACAAGAAGGTGGAGGTACAAAGCCACCTCAAGGTATGTCTTCAAAGAAAAGTGATTCAGGAACCAAATGGTTTTGTTGTGGTAGAATTTGTCATATTGCTAGGAATTTCGATAAGAAGAAGCTTGATGAAGGTCGGCATAGACATAAGAAACATGTAGGGCACTTTGCTGATGAAGATCAAAATCAAAACCTCATACTTTTTGTATCCGATTCTGCTTTCTTTGTTAAGAATGATGAAGCAGAAACTTAGTTCGTGGATTCAGAAGCTTCTACTCACATGGCAGATAACAAGCACTAGTTCGAATTCTTTATACCTTGGTGATGACATAACCTACCAAATCAAAGGACATGGAGACTTCCTGTGATTTTTCCTGATAACAAGATTAGGAAAATCTGAATACGATATATGTCCCAAGAATTAAAGAAAAAAAAAAAAAAATGTTTCAATGATTTCAGATGAGAACTTGAAGATAAAGTTTTTTAAAACCTAGTGCATGATTAAGGATTTGCGAGATAAACATAAACTAATTGCTTCTGGAATTCGAGTAAAAAACCTGTACACCAAGCGTCGATAAGAAGAATTCTATATCAAGCATCCCAATAGGATAAAGCGATTTCGTAAACATGAAACCCATTAGGAGTGTAAAATATAATTATGCATTCGGTCTTTTTCAACTCAACGTACGGATATTAGGATTTCATAAACATGAAACTCATTAGGAATGTAAAATATAACCATGTTTTACGTGTTTTTTAAATCAACGTGGTACAATTATGCCTTCTATGTTTACTGTGAATCTAACATTAAAATCTTAATGTGCTTTTATTTTTTTTAAAATTTAATACATAACCATGTAGATAAGTATTTTTATTGCAAAATAATTATTATGTAATGTTAAAATCTTAATGTGCTTTTATTTTTTTTTAAATTTAATACATAACCATGTAGATAAGTATTTTTATTGCAAAATAATTATTTTTTAAATTTAATTTACTTATTAATAATTATTAAGACGTAAAGATTTTAAATTTTATAGAATATATTAGAATATTTTTAGTAGTATTTGTAAA
This sequence comes from Pinus tabuliformis, assembly GCA_031772625.1. NCBI lineage: Eukaryota > Viridiplantae > Streptophyta > Pinopsida > Pinales > Pinaceae > Pinus > Pinus tabuliformis. Next base: position 255,142,524 of record CM062810.1, on the reverse strand, counting down.
TGAAAATTCAAATGTTATGAATTATTTTAAATTAGTTATCTTTTATTTATTAATTTATTTTAAATTAATTAATTAAATGAAAATATTTCATATCAACATATTTTATAGTGAGAATGCAGTATTGATAAGTCATAATATTAGCTTATGATATTGTAAAAAAATTATTTATAAATTAAAAATTTTGATAATAAAATAAAATAAATATACAGTTATAAATATTATTATATATTATTTTAAATTTATATGTTTAACTAATATATTATTTTTTTTATAATTAATTTGAATTCAATTTAAAATAAAATTACAATTTAGTTAACTTTCTTATTTTCTAATTTTGATAATGTCCTATGTATTTTAGTTTTATGATAATTTACAGCCCATTTAATTTATATAAATATCCTATTAATTTGTATATCAATAAACACAATGATTATAGATTTTGAAATACAAAAACTTGGTTTATCTTATCTAACGGTAAGAGAACATGGTAATATGACTACCTGCGAATTATACACTTTGGAAAAACAAACTTTAATAATAATTTGTTGAGAGAAACACCATTGATAAAAAAACACAGAAAGATGTTTGACAAAATTATATGTATCCCGGTGATAGAAAAGTCAATCTGGCCAAACTTAACCATAATTTTAGATTTTGAAATACATGGTTGTAATATATTGTTTCGATATATATCTATATATGTTTACATTTAACGTAATGCGTGTTTTCTCAATATTATATCTGGGCATTCAAGCGTTCGTGTTTAAATTACCAGGTCACTTAATAATAACAACCTTGTCGGATCGTTGCCAAACTTGTCAAATTTAACCGCATTGGAGAAACTGTAAGAAAGTTTACCTCTCTTTGTTCGATCTTTTTTTAATAGTCATTCTGACCGGCGCACCCTCACCCCAAAAAGAGAAATCGCCATTTTACATTTCAAAATATTCAGTTATTTAGTCAGCTTGTTGTACAGACATCTAACCAACAACAACTTGAGTGGTCCTGTTCCGGAGTGGCTATCACAACTCCAGAACCTCAAAGAACTGTACGTTTATCTCCCATACGTTCTTTTTGCCATATGTTGATCTAAATAAAGAAAGAAATAATTACAAATATATTAGAGCAACCCTTTTTATCATTATGTCTAACAGGTTTATAGAGAATAATAGTTTCAGCGGTGCAATTCCTGCACAACTTAACAAGACTTCATTGAATTTCAGGTAATTTAATATCACAATTTTTATTTATTTGATTAACCAAAAATTCCCCTTCTCATATGTTGATGTTGAGGCTTTGACTTGTATATTCATTCAGAATCTCCTTCATTTTGTTTATTCCAGATACTCTGGAAACCGCTACCTCTGCATTCGTACGCGTGATCGGAAGTGCGTCCTGTATTATTCCAGAAAAGGCAAATCGAATGTTGTCCTCGGATTAGCCATAAGCGGAGTTTTAATAATTTGTTTAGCATTGACGGCGGGTGTTGCTATACATTTACATAAACGCAGTTCAAAATACCTTCTCAATATGGGTATTGCCGTACACTGGAGGAAAGTCAGGACAAGAGAAACGAGAGGTCTAGAGATAAGTTTATCTACAATATTTCAATATGCAACATCGTGGGCAACCTCTGTAACAAACTACATAAAAATATGCTTTCGTGATTGCAGGCCACTCGATGATGACGGTCACCAATACAACAAAGTGTAGGGCCTTTACTGCAGAAGAGATTACATCAGCGACAGACAACTTTAGTCGGCAGATTGGGCAAGGTGGGTTTGGATCGGTTTTCTTTGGTAAACTACCCCACGGAAAAGAGATAGCTGTGAAAGTACTCTCACTACACTCCAGACAAGGAATTAACGAGTTCCGTAATGAGGTAATTCTGAGATCCTTCAAGATTTGCATGTCGTGGTTTTGGCCGGACTCATATATAACAACAACAAATATGGATGTAAAATAACCCATTTCACTTGATTAGCAGATTGAATATAATTCTTTACAGAATCCACCATAAGACATTTTACTTTATGAGCAGATTGATCTTCTTTCCAAAATCAACCATAAGAACTTGGTGTCGTTACTGGGATATTGTAACGAGTCCAGAGAGGTGATGCTAATCTACGATCATATGTCTGGAGGGTCCCTAAGAGACCACCTTTATGGTAAATAATTTGCTTATTAATTTTGTTCCATTCACCTATACGAAAAATTATAGAGAGCTAAGAACATATTTCAATTTGCATTTACTTTCCAGGTTCTGGCGCTGAACATTCAGAACTACCTTGGAAAGCGAGGCTTAAAATAGTTTTAGATGCAGCAAAGGGTAACTCTTTTCCCTAAACTACTTTCATCAGCCCTATATTTTTGTGATCTAAAAATTCGTTCATTTTATCTACACTGTGTACTCTTGATCGGCATCTTTCTGATGTTATCCACACGCTATCTTTAATGAAGGATTGGAGTACCTGCACGTAGGTTGCACCCCAAGGATAATTCACAGGGATATTAAGACCTCCAACATCCTTTTAGACAATCTTATGACCGGAAAACTAGCCGACTTTGGTCTGTCAAAGATGACAGCTGATGGGGAGGCTTCACATGTGACCACTATGGTGAAAGGAACGCCAGGATACATGGATCCAGAGTATAATATCCCACTGAGTAACTTGTACTTTGTTTGCTAGAATATTCCTAATAATTCTTGATGCTGACTGATTTGTGACGTTTCTGCAGTTATTTTCGCACTCAAATGTTGACTGAGAAGAGTGACGTATATAGTTTTGGAGTGGTGTTGCTAGAAATCATCTGTGGCAGACCACCAATATGTACAAATCTACCTGAAGACGAAGTTAACATCATTCAATGGGTAAGGAATTTGATTATCATTCTAAATAGGTAACACCAACCTCTTAATTGATTGTTCATCAATTACATGTTCATATAGTTTATGATATTTAACTACGTTTTCCTAATGTTGTGATTTATGACAATCCAATGAAATTTATTTAACATATTTGGACGTATTTATAGGTGGCATCGTATGTGTCTGGGGAGAAGGATGGAGATGCCAGCAAATTAGTTAACGGGGAGATTCAAGAAATCATAGACAAGAGGATGGGAGAAAACTACGAGATTAATGCGATAGTTGATTGTGCCAAACTAGCTCTTAGATGTGTCAATGCTAAGCCAACTTGTAGGCCTACTGCAAGTGAAGTAGTGACTTCAATAAAAGAGATTATCAGAGAAGAGAGTAATAAGAACGCTGTGCCAGTTTCAGGAGAAATTTTTATTGGACCTGGAGATTGGGAGGTCCAGCCCATTCGTCTACACGATGAGTACAGTAGACCCAGTGATATGCTGTGGCATGACAACAGCTGCAACCTCAGTCAAGTAGGAAGATGATTGGAAATGTAGAATATCCATTACATGGTGTAGATTTAAAGAACGGAACGTCAATGAAGATGCCTCCTTATTACTCTCATCATAGTAACTTTAAATTAGAATACGTGTTTAGAGATATTCTTATTTAATAAATTTTCTATGGTCAATTGGATGGCCTTTAACAAATAGTCTTGCACTTCGCAGCTTTCTCTTAAGCTGGAATGAAATTGAACAAACCACTCACGACAAGGAGAACATGAAACCCAAACCCGATATATTCTCCATATGTGCTTCATTCAATCCTTATCACTAGATCCCTATAATCACTTTATTTTCGGGAATAACTATGCTTCTTTAATAAGGTTACGTTTTTCAATTCAAGGGCTTTCAACTTGAATCACATGCTTCGTGTCCAAAGTTTTTGACCAGGTTTGCAATTAGATTCGTATATATACATTTTCTATATACGTATAATAAGTTTAAAATGAAATATAAGAAAAAACAGAAAGATATAAAGATAAAAAAATTAAAATGAAATATAAAGTAAAATAGCAAGATATAATCATTAATAAACATCAAAAAATTCTATCAAAAATATGGAAATTAAGAAGATAGATTATAAGCTTGAAATATGAATTTTTATCTATCCACTTAATCAGTGGTTATAAGTTTCTATGAGGTTAACAGACGTTCAATTTTTTTTTTTAATTGACCAAAATTCAAATCCTAAAATTAAAATTGAACCAACCTTGTCACATTTTCAACCAATAACTTCTAGAGTTTTGTTTTCATCTTAAATGGAATTCTACAAACCAGAAATTTTATCTTCATTTTTCTTTTCAGTTAAACGAAATGGAGCTAAACATGAAACTGTCAATTTTCTTTTTAATATATAAATTTAAGTTTAATTTGTTGATACTGCGTGCGGAATCTTGAAATCTATTTTTATAATATTTGGCGAATTAAAGAAAGGTTATCAAAATTCAGAATCAATGAAATTTCTAAATTTTTTATAATATGGAATCTAACAATAGGAGAAAATTATTGAGCAAGCCACCAAAGATGAAGGTGAACGCGAAATCCGTCTGTGATATCTTCTTTATTCAATTACTGTCAGTCGATACCGATAATCATAACCATGGATCACTAACGGAAAAAACGTAAGATCCGTACCCATTATTTTCTTCGTTCAATTATAACCACTCGATGACCATATCTTTTACACGTCGATCAACAAAACAAAACGGCTAACGAACTTGATTAATGGGTTAGACATAGGAGATGATAGGGCCAATAGAATGTAGTTGGATTGGTCAGTCAATGGGTTAGACATAGGAGATGACAGGGCCAATAGAATGTAGTTGGATTGGTCAGTCAATGGGTTAGACATAGGAGATGATAGGGCCAATAGAATGTAGTTGAATTGGTCAGTCAATGATTGTTCCCATCTACATCTCGTCTCGCCTCACCTTCTAACTTTACTCGTCTTTCTGAAGCACATATCGCTATTACTATGATTTTAATTTCAGATCAGTTTGTGTTATATATAAAATATTCTTCACAATATTTAAAAAAAATTAAATTACGATTATGATATAAAAATCAAATTTTATTATATTACAAAAATATTATTGGTTTAATATTTTAAATTAATAAATATGTAAATTGTTTAGAAATTTTTTATATTTTGTTAAAACATTTTTTTATGTGAAGTCGCTAGTTCAATTTTTCATCTCTTCTAATAAGTTTAATTTTTTTCCAATCTAATAATATATTAGATATAATAATCCTACCAAAATTTATATATATATATATATATATATATATATATATATATATATAAATAATTCATATTCATATATATATATAATTTTATTATTTTTATATTTAAACTTCTTATTTTTCACCTTTTCTTATTTTCCATTTAATTTAATTACTCAACTACAATTTTACTTTTAAAAAATATATGTAACACACCTTAAAGCTGGTTCTGGTCTGTGTGTCACATACAAAATCAACTATTAACATTACACTACTTCAATCAATGAAAAAAGTCAATATAAGAAACATCAATGCATTTTACATGTGAATATTAATCAATCTTAAAGCATTGCAATAAAGAATATCAACAAAATTGAATAAAAGAAAAGAATATGGACCAAATACAATTCCTTAGATTGTAATGGTCTTTTCATCTCCGGTTCGTCCAGTCACTGAAAAATACCAATGTAAGAAGTATCAATGTATTTTAGATGTGGATATCAATCAATATAATTAATGAATATCAACCAAATTCAATTAAATAGATCTACATCAATCATAAAGCGTTCAATTAAAGAATATCAACCAAATTCAGATAAAGAAAAGAATATGGACCGAATACAATAATTTAGATGGTATAATGGTCTCTTCATCTCTATCTATATCATTAGTTAGTTTGTTGGTTTGTCTTTTTCTTTTTCTTTCTTTCTCTTTCTTTTTTTTTTTTTTTTGGTCTTTTGAGAATAGTAACCATTTTCTAAATTCAACTGTATATATAGCAAATAAAATAATATAATAGTGTTTTAGCAAAAAATCAATTTTCAATATATATTGTTCCAATGATTACATTATAATGGTATAGAGTTTCTACAAAATGATATTGGTACAAAAAATGAGAGAAAACAATGAAACACAAAGTATTAAGGTATTGGTGCACAGTATATATAATAATGTAGAGTTTCCACAAGTTGATATTGGTTGAAAAATGAGACAAAACAATGAAATACAAGGTAATGGAAATAATAATACAACTCACACTTGACATAATGATTGTTGGATTTTTGGTTCTTTTCCCATATCTTCAAGAATTTTCCTCAACTAAACTATTTCACAAGTAGCACTACATAAGACTTTGTACTCAATTTCAATGGATGACAAAGAAACAAATTATTATTTCTTGCTTCTGCATGACACGATCCGGAGTCCAAGGCTAAACACATATCTTATGGTTGATCTTTTATCATTAAAATTGCTAGACCAATCCAAATTTGAATAACCTGCATATTGACATCAAATTTATCAGTATATTTAATACCAAAAGTAGCGATCCATTTTATATATCAAATACTCTCTTCATTTCTTTATAGTGTCTTTCATCAGGCTTGGCCATGAAGTTGTAGGGATGTTGACTGAATATCTTATTTCTAGGCTGATTGCAATGAGATAGTCTATAATTCTAACCAATTAATGATACAATGTACCATCCACTTCTTTTGTCCCATCACCACTAAAGTTTAACATTCTATTTTCATGGAAATGACAATGCCCTACAATGATTCATATAGTAGCTTTTAAGTAGATCCATTGTATTTTTTCTTTGTGTGACTAATGTCTTGCCAAAATTCCCTCCATATTTCAAGATCTACACAATAATGCAATTCACTAAGGCCTTTCATCCCATAAATGAGTGGCAATTGTCTTTTAATTTCTTCAATCAACTTAGCAACATTTACTATTATAATAGAATGATTAACATACAAAGAAATCAAAGAAGCATGCCCCTTATGATATGACTTCATCTAGAGGTTAGGATTACTCTTCCTTTCTATAAAACCTTTTTTATGTAATAAAGGATCAATCTTCAACATACAAAGATATTGGTTCTGCTTCATCCATATAAATATTCCTTTAATTCGCAAAAAATATGCTCTTGAACTTTGTTTAGAAATCCTTATAATAGAAAAAGATACACTTTTTCATTTAATTCTTCATTCAAAAACACAGACTTGAAATCTAACTAATGTAGTTTCTAATTATGTTTTGTATCTAATGCCATAATTAGACTAATTATGTTTACTTAGTTACATGTGCAAAGTCTTTTCATAGTCAATTCCCTATTTTTGTTAATAATGTTTTTAACCAAAATAACCTTTTTTTTATCTATACAACCATCAACATAATTTTTTGATTTGAATAGCCATTTGCATCCTATAGGAACTTTATTTCCAAGAAATTTTGTTAATTCTCTTGTATCATTTTTCATTGCGAGAACATACTCTTCTTTCATTACATATTTCCATTCTTTATGCTCTTTAGCTTTTTCAAAGTTTAGAGGTTATATGACATTAATGAATTTAGGGATCGAGGCCTAGATTTTATACCATATAAGAAATTGAGTTTGTGTTGTGACCTCTGTGATGCTTCAATATTGTCTCCTCTTCTTTTTTGTGGTGAATCATTTCCTCCTCTTAGTGTGCTTTGGTTTCTTGAAGTGCCTAGGTCATTAGATTCTTTCTCATATTTCAATTCTTATTTACCACCTTCTACTTCTTTTCCATTTTCAACATCATCATTAGAAATATTTCATGCATCACAATTGTCCAAATTATATCCTTCTTCTCTATGCTCATTAAATAACACATATCTACTTGCAAAACCTTTATGTGTGCATGGATCAAACATATTATATGCTTTGCGATCAAAGCAATAAAAAAAAAAAGAAGTTGATTTCTCTTGCACCAAGTTTTCTGCTATCTTAGGAAATGAGAAATTGCTATTCTTCCAAATATTGATAGATTAATTATTACTTGTTTATAGCCATAAAGAGATTCAAAATGATTTTTATGGTCCAAAACTATTGTTGGAATTCTATTTTTTAAATAAATAGAGATACTAATAGCTTCAACCTAAAATTATATGGTAATATTTTTACAATTTATCATGCTCTATGCATATTCTATTGAGGGGATTTTCTCTCTCAACTACTCCATTCCATTGTGGAGTATGTGGCATTGTATAGTATTGCATAATTCAAAATTCTTTGAAATACTTGGTGAATGCACTTCACTTATATTCTCCCCCTTGGTCTCATTAGAGGATCTTGCTTTATTTAGATATTTTCTTCTCAATATTTTTAAATTATTTATGATATTAAAATACATCACTTTTCTTTCTCATAAAATTGTAGAAAATCCTCTAGATTCACAAGCTAATGCAATTTTTTAAAGCAAGAGACAAGAATCTACTTCTACTCTTTACAATGGAACCCCATAAACATCAAGCAAACAATAATTGATAGAGGAAGAGAATCAAAGGCACATAACACAATAAATATATAGGGAAAGCCACAACTCAAAACCCCACTATCTGTTTTGTATTAATCCGAAAAATCAAGATGAAATTACAATGCTTGTTCTCTCTAGAACAATCCCAACACTCAACAAATTCAATTTCCAACTCATAAGCAATCTCAAGGACAAAGATTAGCCTCTTCACAAGCTCTCCAAGTCTCTATTCCAATGTGTAATTCCTAATGAATGATAGCTTGCATTTAAAAGGAAATAAAGCCTCGAAAAATTGTGCAATCCCTTAAGGATCAGTTCCTGATTGCATGCACTATCAGTGCAACTCAGAAAAATCTAAAAAAAGTAGTACATTGTCCCTGCGCTCTAGTATCAACTGGGTCTTTCTCAGAATCAACATGCATGAGTTTCTGATGAGTAAATATCCAGTTAAATAGAGTAGCACTAGTGGAGTTCATTAGTGTCACCACTGATTGTTAACTCACTATTAGTTCTCTCAATCAGTTTGAGAACTAATTTAATTTAACTCACTCATGAAACTGAGTCTTCTATTTTACAACTCGCAATTAACTCACACTGGACTCCTACAAAGTATGGAGAACATATACATGACTTCCAAAATACTTCCAACTTGAATTTCGTAAGTTAAGTAAGTTTAATAAACTTAATTTAACTATTTTAAGTTGCTATGAGAATAGAATTAGAATTTAATTCACAGTTTAATTCAAGGACAAATTAAATTGGAATTTTTGTTGCCATTTCTCAACTCTCCCTCTCAACAAGAAAGGGATTATCAAGTACCCTAATCCTGTCTCTGTGAAACTCGAATTTACATCTTGACAATGCCTTTGTCAAGATGTCAACATCTTGCTCCTCCATGGGAATGTAATCTAACAAATGATCCACCTTAATACACAATATCTAAGATGATGATACCGAATATCGATATGCTTGGATCGATCATGAAAGACTGTATTTTCAAAGAGTTTGATACAACTCTGATTATCACAATAAATCACTGTCGGATCCATCGACTGAACAAACAAACCAAGCAAGATCTTCCTCATCTAGATAATGTCACATGCTGCCTAACTTGTAGCCATGTACTCTGCCTCTACCGAACTGAGTGCAAGCAGTCTCTATTTCCTGTTGCACCAAGAAACCGCCGCTGACCCAATACTAAAGATCCCTCCTGATGTGCTCTTCCTGTCAGATGGACTCCCTGCCCAATTTGAATCGGTGAAGCCTTGAACCTTCACTCCCTTTATTCATCTGTACCATAACCAAAAATGAATAGTGCCTCAGAGGTATCGCAATACATGCTTTGCTGCCTTCTAATATAGCTTGGTAGGCCTAACCATCGATTGACTAAGCTGGTTAATTGCATAGCAATATTCAGTCATGTGTTCACCAAGTACATGAGTGAACCCACAAGTTGCCTATAAATAGCACCTTCCACTACTTCCCCTGAAGTAGCATCCTCCTTCCTCCAGTTACCAGCTAGAGGAGTCTCCATGGGTTTACTGCTCTCTAGGTGGAATCTCCTGAGTATATCGTTGGGATACTTTCCCTGAGATACAAAGAACTCCCCATCTTCCTACCGTATCTCCATGCCAAGAAAGTAATGCATGAGCCCCATGTCATTCCTCTCAAACTATCTTGCAAGGCCCTCCTTGCAAGATTTGATGAACTTCTCATCACCTGTCAGTATGAGATCATCTACATAAATAAAATGATCAAAAACTTACCTTCTAGCATTATGTAATACAGGTTCACATCCACTTCACTCTTTGTGAAGACCAACCGAGTGAAGTACTTATCTATCCTGGTGTACCAATCACGGGGTGCTTGCCTCAGCCCATACAATGCTTTCTTGAGTCGACACACATGCGACTCATGGTACAACGTTTCAAAACCTTTGAGCTTCTATATGTAAACCTCTTCCTCAATCATGCCATTGAGGAAGGTAGTCTTCACATCCATCTGATGGACCTTCCAACCCATTTGTGCTGATAGTGCCAAAATAGTTTTGATTGATGAGTACCTTGCAACAGAAGAAAATGTCTCATCATTGTCAATCCCCTCTACCTATGATAAGTGATGAGCCACAAATCTGGCCTTATGCTTCTCCACACTACCATCTACAACTTTCTTTACCTTTTAAAGCCAACGGGAGCTCACAACTAACTTGTCCTCCTATCTCGGGACCACATCCCAAAAACTGTTTCGAACTATGGACTCATACTCCTCCATCATCGCATCAACCCAAACCAGTTGCTACACTGCTTCCTTAAAGGAATATGGCCCTGTCACAACACATGCACCCATAAGTGCCATTTATCTAGTGTACCTCTTTGGTGACCTCCTCTATATGCGCCGAGAAGAGGGTGCTCCCACATTCTCCCATGCGTCATCCAACAATCTGTCAGCATCTCTAGTGTGCTTTCTTCCCTCTCCAGAAGACTTTGTCTGAGTGGATGTATCCACCCTCTGAACCTCTGCATGTGGCTACTCCACATCAATCTGAGGCCCCTCAACCTTAGGAGATAAATATTCTCATTTGCATGTAGCTCAAGCTCCCTCTCAAGGGATACTTGCATTTCCTTCTCCTCATCGAACTTGATATCCATGCAAACCACTATTATTCGACTGGTCGACATGTACACTCGATAGTTGTGCAATGTATCAGTGTACCCCACAAAGATCCCCAACTTTGTTGTTGGCTCAAGCTTCTTCTGTGCATCTTTGGTCACATGGAAATAAACTGATGACCCAAAAATCTTGAAGTGACCAACATGTGGCCTCTATTAGAATAAGCTTCCTTTGGTGTCTCTCAAGTATCTAATGTGGGCTACGGTTCTGAACATAAATCGTTGTGTTGCATGTCTCAACCCACAAATGTAGTGGTAGGCCCTAATCATGCAACATCGCCTTTGCTACCCCTACTATGTTCTTGTTCTTCCTCTTCGCAAGCCCATTTTGTTGAGGGTTATGGGGTGCTTTCAACTTTCATTTAATTCCTTCCACTGCACAAAATTTCTTAAACTCATTGGAGACATACTCACCATCATTATCACTCTGTAGATATTTAACCTTCTTGCCAGAATTTTTCTCTACCAATTCTTTGAAATCACAAAACTTTGTGAAAGTTTGATCGTTTTCCTACATAAAAAATAACCAGCATTTATGAGAATAGTCATCAACAAATATAACATAATACATGTGTTTGGTTGTGGATGCTCGCGAATGGTCCACACATCTGAATGGACTCTCTCCAGAATAGACTCTGCTCGACTGTCTCTGTCTCTAAAGGAAGACTTGTTGCATTTTTCCAAAGTATAACCCTTGCATGTATCAACTTGCTCAAGCATACCTTTGGGAAGACCTATATATATTTGTTGCAATATCTTCAAATCCCAATGATGCAAGTGGCCCAATTGCCTAAGCCACAACTAATCGACGTCTCAGCTCAACATCTTTTCCCATTTCGAACTCAAATCAGCACAATCCTCTACCTCTATCTTATAGTGATTCTGAACTCGAATCCCTATCTTCCTTACTTGACCCCTGGCTATGTGTCAAAGGAACACCTTTCATTTCAAAAAAATTACATCATAGCCTCTATCCTCAAGCATGGCAACAGATACCAAGTTCTTCATCAGGCTGAGTACATGCATAACATTTTTCAAGGTGAGTGGAGTCACATGCTCCGTTTGAAAAGTAATAGTGCCCACACTAGTAACATTGTACTTACCGTCATCACCCATCTCGATATGCATCTTGAGATATTTCTCCTCCAGTTCACTGAATAACTATTTGTCTCCAGACATGTGGAAAGAAGCTCCACTGTCTAAGTACCAAACACTTCCCATCATTGAAGACACCATCTATGCAATGAGGGAAAAATCGAATTTGAATTGGGAGGCCAAAGCCTCACCTGCCGCTCCTCCTGAGGACTTCTCCTTGGACTTCTTCAATGGAAAATTTGTAGCAAAGTGACCCATCTTGTGACAATGAAAGCATTTAAATTTCTTCATGTCCTTCTTCTTACCTCCTTGTTAATAATCTGATTTGGAACGATAAAATTTACCTTTCCCCTTCCCCGCCTTAATTGCTAAGGCATAGTTCTCTTCATCATCAGTCTTTGATGAAGATCCATCCCTGGTGTTCCTCCTGATCTCATCTTGCATCAAATCCAACCATAGTTGTTCCCAGTCTGGAAGCTTCCCTCGACCATTGACAGAGTCGCGATAACTATGCCAACTCTTTGGGAGTCAAAGGAGATCAAGGATCACCATATCCTCCTTGGAAACTGTGATTCCAACACTTCCAAGTTCATCCGGAAATTGAGTGAACTTGGTCAAGTAATTTGGAATCATCTCGCCTTTTTCCATCTTGATTTTACAAAGTATATCCTCCAGTGCCAACTTCCTTTGGTCACTGCTATTTTGATACAAGTTCGTCAATGTTTTCCACATAGCATGTGGGGCTCCTTTCCATGGAGAATTGAAACAATATGATCTCGAACTCCCTCAAGGATTGTTCACCCTGCCTTTGCCACACACTTCTTCCACTCGGCTAAGTTCTATGAATCAGTAATTGTTGGCTTAGGAATTGCTTGTTCAACAAATTCCTTCAAGTCATTTTCCTCTAGCACAATCTCCATCATATCCCTCCAGGCTATGAAATTTGAGTTGCCTTCCAAGGCATACTCAAGCCTTAACCCATGGAACGACATCTACTAATCCTGAAGTATGCTTGCAAATTCAAATTTCACCTATAACCCAGAAACTCAAAACTTCGAAATCTCCTCGAGAGAGTTGATTTTAAATCATCGATATCTCCCTCATCCGAACTCTGATTCGGCCGCTTTTTGAATTTGGGTATCTTTTCCAAAGGAATCTAGATCTACAATTTGTTTCTGAAAGTTTGCACAGAAATTCTCAGATCTTCTCTACAAACTCTCAGCCCAAAAAATAATCTTGCTCCGATACCTTGTAGAAAATATTATAGATTCATAAGCTAATGCAATTTTCTAAAGAAAGAGAAAAGAATCTACTTCTACTCTTTACAGTGGAAGACCATCAACATTGAGCAAACAATAATCAAGAGAGGAATAGAATCGAAGGCACATAACACAATAAATATCTGGGGAAAGCCACAACTCAAAACCCCACTATCCATTTTGTATTAATCCATAAAATCAAGATGAAATTACAATGCTTGTTCTCTCTAGAAAAATCCCAGCACTCAGTAAATTCAATCTTCAACTCATTAGCAAGCTCAATGCCAAAGCTTAGCCTCTTCACAAGCTCTCCAAGTTGTTGGCATTATGGCACAGGTTTGGCACTATGGCACAGGCGTTGTCCTTGATGGCAACTCACTCAAAAAGGCATATCATTGTTCAGGCTCTCAGAATGAAAGAAAATGAAGTATACGCAGGTTCATCTTGACAAAGTCACGTATATATGCGGTTCTACCAGTCAGAAGGCGTGTATACGTATGCACACACTTTCATGCAAAGAAAAGTGCGTACATGTGGGAAATCTTATGGTTGGTCCATGGTATTTAGTCCGACATATTCGAAACTATGGTTTTTGATCCTTGGTATTGCTTTGTAAGTATTAAACCTAGGTATTGGGTCCCTAGTATTGGATCTCTATGGTTTTGGACCATGGTTTCAGTAAGACCTAGACTATAAAAAGGGAAGGAGATCATTTGGCAAGGGATGAACTTATGCATTGAATATCTGAAGAGGAGCAAGATCTGGAAGATTGGTGATTGATTGGTGAGACATATCTGAACCTGAATCAAGGAGGAACCTAAAAATTACAAGATGGTTAAGTTCTATTGATGGTTCAAGATCTCAAGGTTTGAATCGTAGTATCATTGTGTGATTTTGATCTGTTATATTCGGCGCATGATTAGATCTATAAAACTGATAATCTGGGTATAACTGACGTTTGAGGATAAATTATATTTTATACATTTGTACGCAGCTTCGGCACGACAGAGGTGTGTATACACGCAGGTTAAGCAAGTGAAGATTGCGTATACGCTGGTTGGTTTTGGCATAGCTGCGTATGTACGCAAGTTTCTATGGGTGAAGAGGAATATGTCTCTTGAAATATGTTTTAGCTGCCTCTGTATATTGCTACAGTGTTATGGGTTCATAATTGGTGTCTGGTTACTGGTACTGTTTTTCTGGTTACAGTATTTTGAGAAGTTATTGGTTGATTCAGTATTTTGTGCAAAGAAGATTGGTTGTTGCAGATTTACTAGATGTTTGATTGATATTCATGGATCCAATCTGAAAATTTATGAAACGTGGTCCTTGGAAGAAAAGAGAAGGTAGAAGCCTTCTGTAGGTCAGCACCTACGTACTAGTACCTCAGCTAGTACAAGAGCTAAGGGGGTTGTAGCTCCCTTCCAGGAGAAACTGGAGAACGAGAGAAGGTTGTAGCCTTCTGCAGGTTGAAGCCTGCGTACTGGTATAAGTCTGCACTAGTACAGAAACATTGTAAAAAGAAGTTTCTAATTGAAAGAAGATAGAGACGCATTGCAGCAGGTGGTTTTCACCCACATTGGGTTTCCACCTTATATCTAGTGTTCTTATGTGTGATTTCCTGTTCTGTTTTACTGTTCCTGGTTACTGTTCATATGTTTTGATGCATAGATTAATGATTAACATCTGAAGAATGATCTAACTTACAAGTCTGCTCATATACACGTGTTTCCTTAACTGAAGTTGCGTACATACGCTGTATTTGCTAATTGATGTAGCGTATACAAATTTAATTTGATAATACTGATTCACCCCCCCTCTCAATATTATTTCCAACAGTTGGTATCAGAGCAGGTCCTTCTGAAGAAGCTTGATCACTTGAAGGAAGATCTATGATCATGAGCAACTACGGAAGAGAAGCATCAATCAGGCCACCAATTTTTGATGGAAGCAACTTCGTCTATTGGAAGGTAAGAATCACTGCTTATCTTCAATCTCTTGGTACAAAAGTTTGGGATATTGTGGAAACATGATACAATTTTCCATGAGCAACTCCTACAGATACGGCTGGTAAGAAGGAGTATGAAACAAATGCAAAGGCTGTCAATACTCTATTAGGGAGCCTATCTCAATCAGAATTTGTGAAGGTTATGCAGCTCAAAACTGCAAAAGAAATATGGGACAAGATCGTTCTGAGCTATGAAGGAGATGAACAGGTAAAACGAGCAAAACTACAAACTCTCAGAATTCAATATGAAAATCTCAGAATGTACAATGATGAAAGTGTGGCTAACTATTTCCTATGTATAGATGAGATTGTCAATTGTATGAAAAATTTGGGTGAAGAAATAAAAGAAGTTGTTTTTTTTGAAAAAGTTCTAAGATCTTTGTCTTCTAAGTTTGAATCAAAAGTTTCCACCATAGAAGAAAAACAAAATCTACAGAGCCTTACCATGTCACAGCCACACGGAATCCTAACCACTTACAAAATGAGAAAAGGGGGACCATCTGATAAGAGAGAAGCCACATTCAAAGCCTCAGGAAAACGTGATGACTCAGGACATATGTCGGAAGAAGAGGAAGAATCAAATTTTGTCAAGAACCTTCAATAGGGTTCTAGAAGATTTAGAGGTAATCTACCTTTCAAATGTTTTGCTTGTGGAAGAGTTGGTCACTATGCTACAAAGTGTCCTCATAAAGATAACATTGAAAAAGGTAAGGAACTAGTTAGATGGAACAGAAAATAGAATGTAAGTAACAAGAGCTATTATACACATGAAGACAGTGATGGAATTTCAAATAGCGATGAAGATGAACAAGGTAATGATCATAGATTTTTGATGGCTTTTGAAGATGATGATTTCTTGGATGCTATAGATGAAGAAATTTCTAAATTCAAAATTTTCTTAGAAGAGAAAAATATGATTATAGATACTCTGGGGAGAAACACAATGAAAAGTTAGAATGTGAAATTGTGGGACTTAGAAAGGAGTTTGAGAAAACAAAAGCTTTTAAGATTAGATTTACTAAAGGATCTGAAACCTTAGATGAGATTATCAAAGTGCACCATTCTCCTGTAATCAAGACAGGTCTTGGGTACACCAAAGAAACATCTCAAGCACAGAAGCCATCTACCTCCAGAAGTTATCTTGAGGCTGCAAGGAGAAGTGAACAAATTGACAATCAGCGGTAAAGGCCCAATGGAGATCACCAGGTAAATCAGGGAAAATTTACTTCAATAATGAACATAAATCACCAAGTAAATCGAGGGCAATCTATTTCAAGGATGAACAAAAGCTACAACCAACCACAGGTAAATCATTCCCAATTTACCTCAAAAATGAATGGCTATTACAATGGAAGGTTTGATGATCGCAGGAATTTCTTCAATGGACAATGCCTCTCTTGCCATAACTTTGGAGATAAAGCAGCTCAATGTGTGGCCTACAAGACCATAATGACCAGAGAAGCAAAAAAGAAAAGGAGTGTTACTGGAATCATGAAAAGAACCTACAACAACTTTTCTGCTCTTGAAAATAAAATAGAATGTTCTGTTTGTAACAACTTCGGTCATGAAGATTCTGAATGCAGGAGTAGGTTTCGAAGAACAACTCAGAAGGAGAAAGCTTCAGTATGTCAGAAAACATGGAGAAAGAAAGAACCGCTACCAGAAAGATGTGGGATAGCCTTATATGCGGAAGGACAGGAAGATCAATGGTACATCGACAGTGGATTCTCAAAACATATGACAGGTGATAAAGATAAACTTCAGGCATATAGTGCCTTAGAAAAGGAAAAGAAGGTCTCATTTGGAAATAACACCCCTACACTCATAAAAGGTAAAGGTTTTGTTCTTTTGAAAGAAAAGGTCAAGGCTAGAAATATTATGTATGTTGATGGCTTAAAGCATAATTTATTAAGTGTCAGTCAAATGTGTGATCAAGGAAATGAAGTAATATTTCGATCAAATGGATGCATAGTTCGTGAGCTTGATATAGGAGAAACAATGATCAAAGGCATAAGAACTCCAATAATTTATATATACTCAAAGGAGGATGACAACGATGCTATCTAAGCAAGAATGATGAACACTGGCTATGGCACAAAAGATTGGGGCATCTAAGCTTCCCACAGATAAGGAAAGCATGCAAGTATCAGGCAGTTCGTGATCTACCTGACATCATAATTCAAGAAAATACAATATGCAAATCATGTCAATTTGGTAAGCAAAGCAGAACTAATTTCCCTGAGAGGGAAGGATCAGCTAGCAGGCGACTTGAACTTGTCCATACTTATGTATGTGGTCCATCTAGGAAAAGGTCACCTCGAGGAGAAGAATACTTTATATTGTTCATTGACAACTTTTCCAGGATGTGTTGGATAGGACTTATGAAGCATAAATATGAAGCTTTCAAAAAGTTTAAATCATTCAAAGCCTTGGTGGAAAACGAATCAGATCGCAGGATCAAATGCCTCAGGTCTGATCGAGGAGGGGAATTCACCTCGAATGAGTTTTTAGATTTTTTTTAAGAACATGGAATAAGGAGGGAATTCTCTACTGCAAGGACTCCTCAGCAAAATGGAGTAGTGGAAAGGATGAACAGAACGGTTCAACAAATGGCTCATGCTATGCTTGATGAGTCTGGAACTCCCGCAACCTTCTGGGGTAAAGCCGCATTTGCAGCAGTTACTATTCTCAACAAGATAAATGTTCAGGTAAACAGCACTCAGACTCCTCACGAACTATGGTATGGCAAGACTCCCATGGTAAAATACTTCAAAAATTTTGGGAGCAAATGCTACATCAAAAATACTGATGAAAATCTTGGAAGGTTTGAACCTAGAGCAGATGAAGGCATTCTCCTTGGTTACTCTCCCCACAACAAAGCATACAAGTGTTACAATAAAAGGCTTGGAAAAATTGTTGAAAGCATTGATGTAGTGGTTGATGAAGAAGGAAGCACTCCTAGGCAGGTAAGATCTAAAGATTTCGAAGATGATGAGGACTATTCGTTAACATCAAATCAGATTCATGATGAAGAAGAAACCCATGAGGCACTAGAAGAACAGATCAGGATAGAAGAAAAGACTCCATCTAGGTACGTTCAGAAGAATCATCCAGAATCTCAAATTTTGGGGCAAAAAGAGGCAGGTGTACAGACAAGAAGGATCATGTCAGAAGCTTCAAGCTATCTAGCATTGCTCTCCTCCACTGAACCACAAAATGTAAGAGAGGCATGCAAGGAAGAATGCCGGGTAAAAGCCATGGAGGAAGAACTTGAGCAGATCGAAAAGAATAACACTTGGGAGTTGGTTCCTAGACCAAAAGATAAGAATATCATAGGAACAAAATGGATATTCAAAAATAAGCTGAATGAAAATGGAGATGTGATTAGAAACAAGGCCAGACTTGTTTACAAAGGATATGATCAACAAGAAGGCATTGAATTTGAAGAAACTTTTCCACCAGTTGCCATACTAGAGGCCATAAGGATGTTCCTTGCTCTTTCTAGCTTTCGGAAGTTCAAAGTATTTCAAATGGACGTGAAGTCTGCTTTTCTAAATGGAGACTTGGATGAAGAAGTGTATATTGAGCAACCAGATGGGTTTATCCTTGGAAATGATCCAAAGCTTGTATGCAAACTCAAAAAGGCTCTTTATGGCCTTAAACAGGCTCCAAGGGCTTGGTATTATCGCTTGGATAAATACCTCCGTCAACAAGGTTTTATAAAATGATCAACTGATAGCAATCTTTATATAATTATTGACAATGATAAGTTACTAATACTTGGTGTGTATGTTGACGATATCATCTTTGGTAGCAATGAAGAAGACACGAGTCAAAAATTTGCCTTAGTAATGCAGAAAGAGTTTGAAATGTCTATGCTTGGTGAGCTCACCTATTTTCTTGGTTTACAAGTCCAACAAAACAAAGATGGCATCTTTCTATCACAAACCAAGTATCTCGAGCAGATCTTGAAGAAATATGGGATGCAGGATTCGAAACCAGTACGTACCCCTATGGTGACAGGATGCAGCCTCAGCGCAAACGATGAATCGGCAGTAGTACATCAACCAACCTATAGATCCATGATTGGTAGTCTACTCTATCTAATAGGTACCCGACCAGAGATTATGCATGAAGTGGGAATAGTTGGAAGGTTTTAGGAAAATCCAAAGGAAACTCATCTTCAGGCAGTTAAGAGAATTTTCAAGTATCTTCAAGGAACTCAAAACTATGGCTTATGGTATCCTAGAGGTACAGATCTCACACTTCATGCATATATAGATGCGGATTGGGCAGGAAGTGTGGATGAAAGAAAAAGCACTAGTGGTGGTGCATTCTTCATGGGTCCTAGTATCTTGGTTCAGCAAGAAACAAAGTTCTATTGCTTTATCTACAGCTGAAGCAGAATATGTAGTTGCTGCATCTTGCTGCACACAACTCCTTTGGATGATGCAAACATTGCAAGATCTTCAAATCACTTGTACTCCACCTATCTTCATTTTTTGTGATAATACAAGTGCAATCAGTATCTCAAAGAATCTTTTCATGCATTCAAACACTAAGCACATACCGATCAAGTATCATTTTCTCTGGGAACAAGTGCTGGAACAAAAGGTCAAATTGGAGTGTGTTCCCTCTAAGGAACACGTTGCTGATATTCTCACCAAACCACTGCCCAGGGAGACATTTGAATACCTCAGAAAAAAGCTGGGGGTAGTTGATGCATCATCTTGCTGTTGAATCTCGTCTGTTTCAGAGAAAAATGGTTGTACACGAGGAGGATGTGCGTACATACGCCGGTTTATTAAGATACAGTCGCTTATATGTTGGTTTGAAGAAAAAGCAGTGGGGCCAGGCTTAGGATGAAAAGAGTCTGATATGGTTTGATAGAGACCATCTGGCACAGGTTCAGGAGGAGCATATATTCTTCTAATAATGCATTGTTGGCATTATCTTGGCTCAAATTCAGTTGGTGGAACAAGTGCAGAAGGAGAACATGGGTGCTGGTATGAATAATTATTGACAAATTCTGCTGATGTTTGTTGATGATATCTGTCAGAGTCTTGCTGTAGATATTTTATCTCTATGTCTTAAATTTCTTTTATCAAGGTCATGTAATGGCCTATGTTGGTTTCCCCACTATGCATGGGATGAATGATGTAATGTACTTTTTTTTTATGTGTAATCTTCTGGTGTATCCCCACCTGGTTGGGTGGATGAGTCAATCCTGGTATATCCCCACTTGGTTGGGAGATGGATGTATGTATGAGTCTTTGGTGATAGGATAAAGTCATGTTTTTTTGTAGATCATCTTCTTGCAGACCTTGCCTATAGTCAGGGGGAGTTTGGATAGCACAACAGAGCAAAGGATTCTACATGTATTCAGGGGGAGTTTGGATAGCACAATAGAGCAGAGGATTCAACATGTATTCAGGGGGAGCACATCCCTTTGACCTTGATGTCAAAGGGGGAGAATTTTTTGAGTGACTTGGGGTTGCCATCAAGTCCAAAGGGGGAGATTGTTGGCATTATGGCACAGATTTGGCACTATGGCACATGTGTTGTCCTTGATGGAAACTCACTCAAAAAGGAAGATCACAGTTCACGCTCTCAGAATGAAGGATAATGAGGTATACGCGGGTTCATCTGGACAAAGTCGCGTACATACGCGATTCTACCAGTCAAAAGGCGCGTATACGTATGCACGCACTTTCATGCAAAGAAAAGCCCATACATGTGGGAAATCTTATAGTTGGTCCATGGTATTTAGTCTGACATATTCAAACCTATGGTTTTTGATCCATGGTATTGCTTTCTAAGTATTAAAACCAGGTCTTGGGTCCCTAGTATTAGATCTCTATGGTTTTGGACCATGGTTTGAGTAAGGTCTAGACTATAAAAAGGGAAGGAGATCATTTGACAAGGGATGAACTTATGCATTGAATATCTAAAGAGGAGAAAGATCTGGAAGATTGGTGATTGATTGGTGAGACATAGATAAACTTGAATCAAGGAGGAACCTAAACATTACAAGATGGTTAAGTTCTATTGATGGGTCAAGATCTCAAGGCTTGAATAGTAGTATCATTGTGTGATTTTGATCTGTTATATTCGGCGCATGATTAGGTCTATAAAACTGATAATCTAGGTATAACTGATGTCTGAGGATAAATTATCTTTTATAGATCCGTACGCAGGTTTGGCATGGTAGAGGCGCGTATACACGCAGGTTAAGCAAGTGAAGACTGCGTATGCACTGGTTGGTTTTGGCATAGCTGCGTATGTACGCAGGTTTCTATGGGTGAAGTAGCATACGTCTCTTGAAATATGATTTAGCTGCCTTTGTTTATTGCTGTAGTGTTCTGGGTTCAGAATTGGTGTCTGGTTATTGGTACTATTTTTCTAGTTACAACATTCTGAGAAGTTATTGGTTGATTCAGTATTTTGTGCAAAGAATATTGGTTGTTGCAGATCTATTAGATGTTGGATTGATATTGATGGATCCAGTCTGAAAATTTATGAAACGTGGTCCCTGGAAGGAAAAAGAAGGTAGAAGTCTTCTGTAGGTCAGCACCTACATACTAGTACCTCAGCTAGTACAAGAGCTAAGGGGGTTGTAGTTCCCTTCCAGGAGAAACTAGAGAACGAGAGAAGGTTGTAGCCCTCTGCAGGTTGAAGCCTACGTACTGGTATAAGTCTGCACTAGTACAGAAACATTGTAAAAAGAAGTTTCTAATTGAAAGAAGATAGTTACACATTGCAGCAGGTGGTTTTCACCCACATTGGGTTTCCACCTTATATTTGGTGTTCTTATGTGTGATTGCCTGTTCTGTTTTATTGTTCCTAGTTACTGTTCATATGTTTTGATGCACAGATTAATGATTAACATCTGAAGAATGATCTAACTTACAAGTCTACTCATATACTCATGTTTCCTTAACTGAAGTTGCATACATACGCGGTATTTGCTCACCAAAGTAGCGTATACAAATTTAATTGTGAAATGAAAACATAATTGATCTGATAATACTGATTCACCCCCCCTCTCAGTATTATTTCCAACACAAGTCTCTATTCCAATGTGTAATTCCTATGAAGGATTGCTTGTATTTAAAGAGAATAAAGCCTCTAAAATCCATGCAATCCCTTATGGACTAGTTCTTAATTGTATGTACTATCAGTGCAACTCATAAAAATCTAAAACAAATAGTACACTGTCCTTGCACTCTAGTCTCAACTCGATCTTTCTCAGAATCGACATGCATGAGTTTTTGATGTGTAAATATTCAATTAACTAGAGTAGCACTGGTGGAGTTCATTTATGTCACCACTGACTGTTAACTCACTATTAGTTCTCTTAATCAGTTTGAGAACTAATTTAATTGAACTGACTCATGAAACTGAGTCTTCTATTTTACAACTCACAATTAATCACACTGGACTCGTACAAAGTAGGGAGAACATATACATGACTTCCAAAAGACTTCCAACTCGAATTTCCTAAGTTAAGTAAGTTTAATTAACTTAATTCAACTATTTTAAGTTGCTATGAGAACAAAATTTGAATTTAATTCACAGTTTAATTAAAGGGAAAATTAAACTGGAATTTCTTGTTGCCATTTCTCAATAAAATTAAACCCACTAACATTTTATGCAATCATCAATAAATATTAAGAAATAGTAGGCTCCTCCAACTGATTTTGTCTACATAGGACCACACATATATGTATGAAAAATTTCAAGAATGTTTTGTTTTGTTTTATATGTATGACTCGCGAACTCTTCGCTATGCAGCTTCCCTAGTGCACACCCTTCACATGTAGTATGTTCATTTTTAAGCAATGGGATTCCCTCCACCATTACCTATTTTTTAAAAAGTAACAAATCATGATAGTTAGTGTGACCATTCCTTTTATGGCATTAAAATTTCGTTTTCATGATTGTAGATGCTAATGAAAGAAATATTTCCATGGTTAAAACAAGATTATTAACCATGGAGATTTATCTACTTTATCATGGAGATTCTTAATATGTAAATAGATTTTGATACAATATAATGGGCCAATACAATACCTTAAGAATACCACATACCTAAAAAATTATAAGTCATTTCTTGTCACACTTGTTCATATGACATTTTTTTAATAAACCAATTTAATTAAAATAGTAAAAATAACATAAATTAAATGGTAAAAATAGGATAACTACTTTGAAAAAAAAAGAAACCTTTAATTTGTATATACATTATTAAATGTGGTTGATATACGCCGATAGGAATAATTGGACATAGATTTGGTACTAATATTTGATAATTAATTAATAATCATTATTAATAATAATTATAGTAATAAAAATGATATTAATTGTTATTAATATCATTATTATCAATAATATTTTTTTTACATTATATTATATTATATTGTATTGTATTATATAATAATATAAAATTTCTATTATAAATGTGGTTGTGGTAGTATATTCATAATATTAAATTTTATTAATATTAAAAAATATAAACCTTGAGAAAAAAATTATTTTAAAGAAACCATTAACATTATAAACTAATGAGGTCCATGGGGTCTTTGGTAGATGGTTATCAGGGGTTCCGTTAAGACACTCCTTGATGTGAAGTAACCAGTTCAAATCCCGGCCCCGATCGGGGTGATATATTGGGCATGACGATGATGTAGTCCCACCCAAACTTACAAAAAAATATTATAAACCAATGTGATTATTATTATAAACCCAAGGTATTAATAAACCCAAAGAGTTTATATTGAGGAAATCTTTATGACATTGTAACATTGGACCATAGTTGATCATCCTAGATTTTCATTTCAAGACAACCATTCTCACAATTCCATGTTAGACCATTGTTTACATTGGTTTTGCATGATTGATTTTAATATTGAAACACTCTTTATCGCTATGTGAAGTTGGATGATGGATGACCATGGTTAATTTTCATATGGAGATAATATTTTTGAAAATCTAAACTTTCACCATAATTGACTGTGATTGACCATGGTTAACCATGGTTGTCCATGATTTATCTAATAATACATGGTTGCACATGGTTGACTACGTTTTGACCAAGGTTGACCACAACTGAAAATATAAACCCAAACAAATATTAAACCGAAGGGAGTAGCATGAAACCGAAGCGAATAATATAGACCCAGACTATATAAACCCTAACATAAATATTATAAACCGTAAAATAAACATTGCGACATGGTTGATCATTCATTGTAATATCCCTCCATTGCTGAAATGCGATGTTAGCTAGAATAATTTAGTTATAAATAATGGCGAGAAATCTATGAACAATATGGAAATAATTATGTAAATGTTTATTACTACATAAATAAATAGGATGTATGTACTTGGGAATGACACACCTAGAAATGAGACTCTTACCAAATAAAATCTCATTGGTAAAAGAGATTGAGTAATTCTTTAATGATAAGGATTCTTGATAATCTTAATGGATGGGAGAGAAAAATCCATTAAGTTGCTTAGCTAGAGAAAGATGCTAAGATTAAATAGCATAAAAGCGCCACAAGGGAGAAAGGAGGGCTTTTATGGAAAATAGTAGGTGAGTGGATAAAAAGATCCACAAAAATGGGACACCGCTAAAGGAAACCTTATCATGAGAGAAAGGTATTAAATACCCGTTGAAGAGATCAACAAGGGGAGTTGATTCTTGGGAAATTTATCTCAGTTCAGGGATGAAATGGAGGAACTCAGTGCATGGTTAGGTGGCAAAACTAAGTGTGAAACTCTCAAGTGCATCTCCCTCACCATGTTACTAGTTAGTTTATCTATGGCGTATTTTCTTATTTACATGCACCCTATTAAATTGTTGATATGTTTTTATCCGTCGCTATGCAATGTTAGGATATCTTATATATTATCTTAATCCGTTGTCGACAGGCTGATATTGAATGCTTATCTTTTAGTTTTATGTACGTATGGGGATTGGGTAGCTATGGTAACTTGAATGGTTGATAGTAGTTCTAGTGGCTAAATAATTGGAGTTATAGTTAAGTGAAAAAGGAAAGTGGTGAGCATAGTTTTATTACTTCAAGTTTGTATGCTCTCGGTGATTTCAGAGTTTCGCTACCTCTTGAAATCCTCATATGATAGACTTTATTTGAACGATTTTACTAGGAAATGATTCTACCATTGCAATGTATGATTTACTAAGGGGTTAGAGTGCATTGTCTTAAAAGCTTGAGGGAAGGGATTGATTTATGTTATAGTAAGTATTCAATTAAGGGATCAACAAAAAAAAACCGACATTGTGTTGATAGGGCACAAATAATTCATACTATGCTAAGATGTGGAAATCAAAGAAAGAGCGGAAACTTTAAACCATGTTACCAGTTATAGAGAAAGTTTGGATGGAAAGTAGGAGTAGAGATACTAAATATATATGATGAAATTATGTTGCTATAGAGACATATAGGCAAGGAAATAGACTTAAGTATAAGAAGGACCGTGCAAATAGAAAATAAAACGATATATGGTCAGTACTGAAAGTTAGCCACTGGAAGCTAAATATATTAATTATTCCGGGGTGAATTTAATTACCGATGTAAGGAAAATAGTAATATATGAATGAATTACTATAATAGACAAATTTAATCGGATGCCTCATAGTCATACCTTGTGAGCAAAGATCATAATAACTGAGATGATAACGAAAGAGGAGTGTTGTTACATACAGCCACGAAACTCATAGTGTATGCACAACTAATTACAAGAAGGGGTACACTGAGCACCAATTGTTGAAATAATAATTTCAACTGAATCTTTATTTTTGCGATGCGATCTATCGCATATCGCAAATCGCAAACACATCTGGCCACCCTCCATTATGTGCTATGATTTCTGCGATTGCGATGGTGCGATGCGATCCGATCGCATATCGCAGATCGCATCATATGTGTGTGCCCCAAATTTTGTGTTCCGCCAAATGGGATTCTGCGATGCGATTTAAATGAAGTCAATGGTTGAAGTACAGGCCAGCATTAAATGAAATTTTACGTGAAGTAAAAGTTTTTACTTACTGCCAGTAAATGTCAGTAAAGCAGTAAATAGAATTTACTGTGGGTTGGTAAGTTTTGGTGAAGTTTTTAATTTTATTTCAGCGGGAGTATGGGCACAAGTAAAAGCTAATATGGGCACAAGTAAAGCCTGGTAAAAGCATTTAATTTTTATTATGTCTTTTATGGAAGCATGGCCAGTGAAGATGTGAAGTAATTTCTTCTTGGGTTGTCATATATATGTAATGTTTTTTTTTGTTGTGTTAATGAGTGTGTGAATAGGGGAGACGCAGCAGCGCCAATGTAATTGAATTAGAGAATGCACAACAGTGCGAAGTAAAATAGAAGTGCAGCAGCGCAAGTGTATGTATGTAATACGCAGCAGCGTAGTATAACAAAGAAAAAGGAATGCACATCAGTGCTAAAAAGGTTTCTGGTTGTTCTGTAACAATTTGAATGCTTTGTTCTTGGAACTGCATCTGAAGCAGTCTTTTGTGAATCCCTCTGAGAGAGAGTAAGAAGTTGGTAACAGCAGTTTCTTTTATTAGTGAATAGAAATTTGTGGTGTGTGTGTGAAAACTCTGTCTGCTGCAAAGAATATTTTTTTAAGTTTCCTCTGTGTTAAAGATCCTGTGTATGAAACAGAGCATTGTCTCCATGTTCTGTGATTTTGTTTTTGGGTTTTTGACAGAAAAATCCCCAACAGTGGTATCAGAGCTAGTTTAGGCTCTTTGAAGGGTTCAAAGAAGCTGAAGGAAGGATTCTTACTGCAGCAACTTCTCTGGCAATGTGAAGACTCAGGCAAAAGAATCCAAGGTATTTCTCAAGTTTTTTTTGTGTGTTGCTGTTGAAGACAGTCTGTTATTTTAAATACACAGTGAAGTATTTGAAGCATAGTTAAGAGTGCTAGAATGGCTAGCACCACCACCAGCAATAGTATGGGTATGCAACTCCCACTATTTGATGGCAAAAACTATGACTATTGGGCATTAACAATGAAAGCCTTGTTTGCTTCCCAAGACTTTGGGAAATAGTTGAAGATGGTTTTGAACAACCAGCAGATGAAAATGAGTTTAATGCATTAACTCAGGGAGAGAAGGATCTGTTAAAGAGCTGCAAGAAGAAGGACTCAAAAGCCCTTTTCTTCTTGTATCAAGCAGTGCATGGAAGCGTATTTCCAAGGTTAGCAGCAGCTAAGACATCCAAAGATGCATGGCAAACTCTTAAAACAGCCTATCAAGGAATGGAGAGAGTGAAGACAACAAAGCTACAGTTGCTGAGGAAGGATTTTGAGAATTTGTGTATGAAGGAGTCAGACAATATTGACTCATTCTTCACACATGTAATTGGCCTGGTCACACAAATAAGATCTCATGGAGAGATACTTGAAGAAAGGAGGATTGTGGAGAAACTATTGAGGTGCCTACCCTCAAGGTTTCATGTGATTGTCACCACCATAGAAGAGACAAAGGATCTCTCAAACTTTTCAGTTGATGAGCTTCATGCATCACTGATCACACATGAGCAGAGGTTGAGTAGAAATGAAAACTCATCTCTAGAGCAAGCCTTCAAGACCCAGATGTCCTTTGGAAGAGGAAGAGGTCAAGGCAGAGGAAACAAGAGAGGAAGAGGCAGAAGCCAGAATAGAGGTGGAAGGAACAGTCCAGCAAATGCTCAAGGAAGAGGCAGCAATCCAAATTAGAACCAAGGTCAAGGCAACAGCCAACAAGGAGGACAACATCATGCTCAAGGACAAAGGTATGAAAAATCCAATGTCCAATGTTATTATTGTAAAAAATATGGGCATTATGCCAGTGAATGTAGGAAGAAGCAGCATGATGTGAGTAATAGCTCTAGTGCAAATATTACTAGAGAAAATGTCAGCCAAGATAATGTGCTGTTAGCTTGTAACATGGCTGAAACAAATAGTGAAGATATATGGTTTCTAGACTCCGGTTGCAGTAACCATATGACAGGAAACATAGCCCTGTTTTCTGCTTTAGATCAAAGTGTGAAGTCACAAGTCACACTTGGGACTGATAGCAAAATTTCTGTTATGGGTAAAGGAGAAGTTAAAATATTTACAAAGCAAGGAGAAAGGAAAACCATAACAGATGTCTATTATGTTCCTGGAATGAGATGTAACCTCTTGAGTATTGGACAGCTTGTTCAAAAGGGTTACAATGTTTTCTTTGAGAATGATGTATGCACCATCATGGATATTCCACCCAGCAAGCGATGCATTGCTGAAGTGAGGATGACGAGGAACAGAATGTTCCCTCTCAGAATAAGGGCAGATTTGAAAAACAAAGATGCAATGGCAGCAGTTACCCAAGAGGCTTTCCAAAGCCAACCAAAAGATGAAAATTGGTTGTGGCACTTGAGATTTGGACATCTCAACTTTGGAGGCCTTAATTTGTTGAGCAGAAAAGGGATGGTAAGAGGATTACCATTGATAGAGAAACTGGACAGCCTTTGTGAAGGCTGCATATTGGGAAAACAACACAGAGAAAGCTTTCCAAGCGGGAAAAGCATAAGGGCAAAAGCACCCTTAGAGATTGTCCACTCAGATTTATGTGGACCGATGCAAAATCAATCTTTAGCAGGCAGCCAATATTTTCTAACATTTATTGATGATTTTACAAGAAAAACTTGGGTTTATTTCTTGAAGAATAAAAGTGAAGTGTTTGAAAAATTCCGAAATTTCAAAGCACTTGTGGAAAATCAAAGTGGGTTGCGTATTAAATTTTGGAGAACTGATAGAGGAGGTGAGTATATCTCCAAAGAATTTTTATGTTTTTGCAGAGAAAATGGAATTCACAAGCAATTCACAGCAAGGTACACCCCACAGCAAAATGGAGTTGTTGAAAGGAAGAACATGACCATTATGGATATGGCGAGGAGCATGTTGAAGGCAAAGCATTTGCCAAATGATTATTGGGCTGAAGCCGTAAATTGTGCAGTATATATCTTGAATAGGTGTCCTACAAAAGCTGTGATGAACAAAGTGCCGGAAGAAGCATGGAGTGGGAGAAAGCAAAGAGTCACCCACATGAAAGTTTTTGGATGTGTGGCTTACGCACACATTCCAGATCAGCTAAGGAAGAAGTTGGACAACAAAGGGGAGAAATGCATCTTCATTGGATACAGTGAGGATTCCAAAGCTTACAGGTTGTATATCCCATCCACCAAGAAATTCTTTGTGAGCAGAGATGTTCAGTTCATTGAGGAGGAAGCTTGGGATGGAAGCATAGAGAAAACAGTTAACGTTAAAAACTGTTTGTCTCATGATGAAGATGATGAGGAAATGGTAGAAATACATCCCCAAACAGCGGCGCCAACACAAGGACAACAAGGAACACCCTTGAGGAGAAATGAGAGTGCTTCTCCAAGCACACCACAAGGAGGAAATTCAAGTGCATCTTCAAGCACTTGCACAACAAGTGAAAGAGGTAAGAAATTCAGAAACTTAAGTGACATTTATAATGAAGGAATGAATTCCTTATTTGCCTTGTATTGTCATGTTGATGATCCCATTCATTTCGAAGATGCTATTAAAGATAAGAAATGGATAGAAGCTATGGATGAGGAGATGAATGCCATAGAGAGAAACAAAACATGGAATTTGGTTGAGCTACCAAAAGGCAAAGAAGTCATTGGAGTCAAATGGGTTTACAAGACAAAGAGCAATGTTGAAGGCAAAATTGAAAGACACAAGGCAAGGCTTGCTGTCAAAGGATACAAGCAGCAGTATGGGAGAGATTATGAGGAGACTTTCGCACCGGTTGCAAGAATGGAAACCGTGAGAGAAGTGCTGTCTATAGCAGCTCAAAACAAATGGAAAGTCTACCGAATGGACGTGAAGTCAGCATTCCTAAATGGAGTATTAAAAGAAGAGGTATACATTGAACAGCCTCTAGGCTATGAGAAGAAAGGCCAAGAACACAAAGTTTGCAAACTGAAGAAGGCTCTTTATGGGCTGAAGCAAGCGCCAAGAGCATGGTACAGCAAGATAGATTCATATCTATTGGATAATGAATTTGACAAATGTGAGGGAGAACCCACAGTCTACATCAAAGAAAAGGATGGCAAGATTTTAATTGTTGTCTTGTATGTTGATGATGTTATTTTTACAGGTAATGATGACTACCTCATTGAAAATTTCAAATCAGTCATGAAAGAAGAATTTGAGATGACTGACATGGGTTTGCTGAGATACTTCTTAGGAATAGAAGTAGATCAAAATGAAAATGGGATTTTTATCTCTCAAGCAAGATATGTAAATGAAGTGTTGGAAAGATTCCACATGCAAGAGTGCAAGGCAGCAATCACTCCCACAGTAATGGGATTAAAACTCAGCAAAGAGGACAGCAGCAAGGATTTTGATCCTAGTTTGTACAAGAGTATTGTTGGCAGCCTTATGTATTTAACAGCTACTAGACCTGACATTATGTATGTTGTTAGTTTAATTTCCAGATTCATGGAGAGGCCAAAAGAGGCACATTGGCAGGCAGCAAAAAGAATTTTAAGGTATGTCAAAGGTACCAAAATGTTTGGAATTTTATATAATGTCTCAGAACATTCAGACTTAGTTGGCTACACCGATAGCGATTGGGCTGGAAGTGTGGATGATCGGAAAAGCACATCCGGTTACGTTTTTCACATGGGTTCAGGAGCCATTTCATGGGCTTCCAAGAAACAACCAATTGTGGCGTTGTCTACAGCAGAAGCAGAGTACGTGGCAGCTACAGCAGCAGCATGTCAAGCAGTGTGGATGAGGAGAATGTTAAGGAGCTTATGCCAAGAGCAGGCAAAAGCAACAGTTATTTTTTGTGACAATAGCTCAGCTATTGCGTTGTCCAAGAATTCTGTGTTTCACAGGCGAAGGAAACACATTGATACAAGGTTCCATTACATCAGAGAATTGGTGAACAATGGAGAAATCGTTTTGCAACATTGCAGCACTCAGGAACAGGTTGCTGACATTCTGACAAAACCTTTGGACAAGAAAAGTTTTGAGTATTTGAGGAAATGTCTGGGTATGATTGATAACCCAACAGTTGAAATTAAAGGGGAGTGTTGAAATAATAATTTCAACTGAAGCTTTCTTTTTGCGATGCGATCTATCGCATATCGCAAATCGCAAACACATCTGGCCACCCTCCGTTATGTGTTGTGATTTCTGCGATTGCGATGGTGCGATGCGATCCGATCGCATATCGCAGATCGCATCATATGTGTGTGCCCCAAATTTTGTGTTCCGCCAAATGGGATTCTGCGATGTGATTTAAATGAAGTCAATGGTTGAAGTACAGGCCAGCATTAAATGAAATTTTACGTGAAGTAAAAGTTTTTACTTACCGCCAGTAAATGTCAGTAAAGCAGTAAATAGAATTTACTGTGGGTTGGTAAGTTTTGGTGAAGTTTTTAATTTTATTTCAGCGGGAGTATGGGCACAAGTAAAATCTAGTCTGGGCACAAGTAAAGCCTAGTAAAAGCATTTAATTTTTATTATGTCTTTTACAGAAGCATGGCCAGTGAAGATGTGAAGTAATTTCTTCTTGGGTTGTCATATATATGTAATGTTTTTTTTTGTTGTGTTAATGAGTGTGTGAAGAGGGGAGACGCAACAGCGCCAATGTAATTGAATTAGACAATGCACAACAGTGCGAAGTAAAATAGAAGTGCAGCAGCGCAAGTGTATGTATGTAATACGCAGCAGCGTAGTATAAAAAGAAAAAGGAATGCACAGCAGTGCTAAAAAGGTTTCTGGTTGTTCTGTAACAATTTGAATGTTTTGTTCTTGGAACTGCATCTGAAGCAGTCTTTTGTGAATCCCTCTGAGAGAGAGGAAGAAATTTGTAACAACAGTTGCTTTTATTAGTGAATAGAAATTTGTGGTGTGTGTGTGAAAACTCTGTCTGCTGCAAAGAATATTTTTTTAAGTTTCCGCTGTGTTAAAAATCCTGTGTATGAAACAGAGCATTGTCTCTGTGTTCTGTGATTTTGTTTTTGGGATTTTGACAGAAAAATCCCCAACACCAATTAAACCAGTTCGTCTCAATACCAATGTATAAGATAGATGGAAGAAAATATAATTAATGATCTCCATAACAGGACCACCACAAGAATACAATGTAATACAGAAACAACACAATTTATGTATTAATTCAACTGAAGAAATTAAAAAGGGAGAAAAGAATCATGAGAACGACATACACTATATGTTATAGGAATTTCACTATCAAATAAATAAATAAGACTGTGTATTATGTGAACTTTAG
Organism: Pinus tabuliformis; assembly: GCA_031772625.1. NCBI lineage: Eukaryota > Viridiplantae > Streptophyta > Pinopsida > Pinales > Pinaceae > Pinus > Pinus tabuliformis. The sequence goes on along the minus strand of CM062810.1, from coordinate 255,109,726 downwards.
TATAAAATAAATATCAGTCAAAACCGTGGGTGAATTCCAGTGAAATGACACAATTGTCCTAGTTGGTATAAGCTATCAGTTCACACAAGTTCTTTTATAGCAGTAGGAGATTTATGCAGATCATCCGATAACAAGGGTATTGTTCCCTCAACCATTATGGCCTCGTTATTTAAAAACTTTAGGAAAATGATAATGAAAAAAAATTGATGCACGAACAAGGGTTTATAAATTGGAAGAAGAGGATTTCAGAACGTAAATTCTCTCGACCCAAAGGTTCCGTACACAGCAAAATAAATAGGGTCGAGCTTATGGTAAAACTTGAATCTATAACCAACCAATACAACTTCATATGTAGCCAAACCCCAGAGTGGTAGGTTAACTGACCTGGAACATGAAATCCGTAAGGAGATACAATAGAGTTAGATGTTGAATCTCACTACACCAGAATGAAATCGTAAGACAACCATGATCAACTAGATCCCTGCTGAATAGAGGAGAGGATTAGTGATTAGTATATAACCTATCCTGAATGGGGGCGAGTGTTCATAAAACAATAACCAATTCAATGGGAAAATAATCTCACCTGTGTGAAACTTTAAGCAGAAATAGTGACTGATCGCACCATTTGAACCTGTAGATAAAAGAAAATAAACCAATGTGTTCAAACATTGGAAAAGGAAGATTCTTGTAAAAAATAAAAAGGATATTACTAGCAATTGTCCCAAATGGTACAAAGAGAGGCCGATAGGATTATTAAATTGGAATTGTTGAATTTTTCTAAAAGAGTTAATTGGTTCATGGAAAACCTTGTTTTCTTGGATTGGATCATTGTGCAATTACCCTTCTAAACACACTTTGTCGTTTGATAAAATAATCAGAATACTGTTTTCAAATTTCCATAGATTTCCTCTTGCAGTAAATTTCAAATACAAAATCAAATTACAGAGTATATTGCTTTGCCGAAGGAAATGATAAGAATAGAATACAACAGAATCAATGCTATTTGTGCTGAATTTATAAGTTTACAACAAAGAAAATTTGGCTTCCCTTGTCAGAGCTGAGTTGATTTGTGGCCTCACGATATCCAACGGTCTATTTAAGGGTATTCAAGCTAAGTGCAACTTTGGGGATTGGAGTTATTCTGCTCTAATATCAAAAAAGCAAAAGGTGAGTCATGATCTGAACCATGAAAGCTTCCATTACAAGACGAGTTAAGAAGTAAAAAATTACACCCAAAGAGAATCTGATGATGTAAAGGAATCAGGTTGAGAAAGCATTTCGACGGCCTGACTCATGGTTGATCTCACATCCTTGTCTTGCTCGATGCAGAGCAGTGCTGTTTTCAGGATTCTCTTCAACTCTGCCGAATTAAAATCTCCATGCAACCTCGGATCCACCACTTCCTCAATCTCTCTCCCTTCCCTCATCATTGCAGAGACCCACTGAACCAGATGTCCTGTTGAACTGGATAACGAGCTTCTTCCGGTCACCATTTCTAACAAAACAATCCCAAAGCTATAAACATCCACCTTGGCCGTGATTGGCAGATTCATTGCCCACTCTGGTGCTAAGTAACCCCGTGTGCCTCTAATTGTGGAGAAGGAGAATGAGTGATCTCTATCTACCAGCTTCGCCAACCCAAAGTCCGCAACCTTGGGACAAAAATTCATGTCCAGAAGTATGTTTTGGGGCTTGATGTCACAGTGCAGAATCCATTCCAAACATTCTTCGTGAAGGTAGGCTAACCCCTTGGTTGTGCCCACCGCAATCCCAAATCTTTCTTTCCAACCCAAAACTCTGTCATTGCCAACTTCTTGGCTTTCTGCAGTCAGATACTTGTCTAGAGACCCATTTTCAATGTACTCGTAAACTAACAACCTGTGATTTCCTTCGGCACAGAAGCCAAACATACGAACTAAGTTCATGTGATGGACTCTCCCAATCACACTCACTTCTGCCCAGAACTGATCATGACCCTGGGATACTCCTTCCAGTCGCTTCACTGCTACCACCTCACCATCGGTCAGCACGCCTTTGTACACCGACCCAAAGCCTCCTTCTCCCAGTCTTATCTTGAAGTTATCTGTCGCTTTCTTCAATTCTGCAAAGCTGAAGTTCTTGAATCCCCCGGGGATGTCTGAGTAGGCTAAACGTTCATAGCCAAGATCTCTATATGTTCTGGACATATACCACCAACCAAGTATTACACAAAACAGCTCTGCAACACCAAATGCAATAGCAAAATATCTTAGCGCAGATTTGACAGTAGGGCTTCTTGTCTTGTGCCTTTTGTCTTCGTCCGTGGAAGGCGAACAGTTTAATGGCAAAGGCTGAGACGCACTGGTAATATTAGAAACAGTAGAATCATTGCTGGAAACTTTGATGTACATGTGGCCCGTCTGACCGGGAGATCGGTATCCACTGATCAGTAAATACTTAGGAAAACACAATCCGGCGCCATCCACGTAGACAAAGCCTTCACAACGGCTGTTATTCATGCACAAACGTTTGCACTCTTCCAGCGTAATCTCAGCAAGCTGGGATAGATCGAAGTTAGAATAATTTGTATCTGAAAAATACAGAAGTCTTGTACTATGCCCATCCAGTTCTTGATTCCGCTGGCAACCTTGGAACCAATTGGTGGAATCTTTCATGTGAAAACCAGGGGGACATGTACAACTGGGCTTTCGAGTGTATATGCACAGACCGTACATTCCACAGAAGCCATGAACTCTGCATTGATCACGGACCGCCATCCAAACAATGGTCCATGTACCTTTCTCTTCCACCAAACTGTATAGCCTCAGGTTTCCATCAATGTCCAGAGTTAATCTTCTCTTGGGGCCTTCTCCATAATCTGATGCCGCAATGTTAAACCCGTCGTTTGACCTGAAATTACCGGAGGCATTCAACATAGCTTGGACATATAATGTGTTTTGCCTGCCAGAAGGCCCGTAGTTGTCCTTCAATCCTGATTCGTCGTCGTAAATGAGTCGAAGAATGCTGTAGCTATCAAAGTAGAGACGATAGTAGCCTGGTTTAAACGTGCCCCTTCCCAATCTAGATATTAACTGCATATTATTCCTGAGGGGCTGGAGTGGAAGAAGAGTATCGGTTGGATATTGGAAGCTTTCCGACACATGATCTGGAAGTTCGTCACATCAACCATACTACATATTATTTCCTCCAGCTGAGCTTTAGTCACATGAACCATACTCCCAAAGGAAACGTATAGAACCGAACGATTAGGCTTTGCATCCAGCCACTCAGAACAGTCACATTCTGTCCAAATGCTCGTTTCAACTCTCATGTCCTTGGAATGTTCACCGTTCAAAAAACCCGAGGGAAGCAACAGACCAACATGCAGTACCGGAGGGTTCAAATTCACTTCCTTTCTTTCGAGATCGTCAAAAGAATTTCCAAGAACCCAATCTGCTTCGCGACATACCTGAAAGGACCTATGCATCCCATCAAGAATGCACTGTGACTCGGGGTCCGACGTATGAAGGACGGAAGATCTCTTGCTTCTAAGTTTGGTACGCCGGGAATAAAATCAATCGAAATGCTGCCCTCATCAGCTGCAGATAAATCGCACTGACGATAATTAAAATCCAAAATAAAATTAAACAAGATGCCTACTAATGAAGACCTGCGCAAATATATCTGCAAGCTTCTGTAAGCAGGATTTCAAACGAAAAAACTATTTAAAGCACCCAGAAACCTTACCGGTTCCTTCATAAAGATTGCAACGGAGATCCTCCAGCAGATGTGCGTGATAGTGGATCGAATAAAGAAAGGTAGGCTGTGGCCAAAACGAAATCCAGGGAATACCTAATTTCTTTGTGACTTCAAATGACCAGGAAAGTCCACTATCAGCTATGACACAAGAAATTGTCGGCCCTGTCTTGTTGAGATTTTGAAGGAGTCGTTCCAACTCTCCTGCCATATTATCTACAGAGCGCATAAAATCGATCAATCTGGCTGACCGATCGAAATCCAGAGGTAATCCATCAGAGATTTGAACAGAGCGAATATCAAGACCAACATTAAGCGCTTCCTTCTCAAGAGGGTCGTCTTGTTCAGCACTGTGATTGTTAGCCTTAGTGATCTGCTGGTGCCTGTGGTGCGTGTTAACGAACGTGACTGTAACACCTTTGGAAGCAAGTTTCTTCGCGAAGTGCATCACGGGAGTTATGTGACCTTGCAAGGATTGCGGATTGCGAGCCATTGGATTGTTCGATTGTGAGCTTCAACGTTCCTCGGCTACGGAAATAGGATCTGCCTAAGATTTCCCCCAGTGGCAATCTGAACAGAGTTTTTGCATAACAGGGCCACGTTCAATGCACAATAGAACTCGGAGGTGAAAAGAAGGCAAGACAACCAATATTTGGAAAAAGCAGTCAAAGTGCAGTGCATGCTTGCCAGATGCGATGTGCGGGACAACTGGCAGGGAAAAAGTAGTAAAAATATCTTAAGAGTGACATAAAAGAATGGGAAAAAGCAATAAAGCAACTCAACCTATATTTGGAAAAAGCAGTCACACTTCAAATCAACGGTTGAAAGTGTCTCCCCTGATCCAACGGAGCATGGTAAAAGTGTTGACGATTGTTGATGCATAGGAAGGCCTATCGGCCTAATTATAGAAATACCTAAAAATAGAGAAAAGAGGAACTACGCACTACAATACTGAATTTTAACTCAATTATCAATGGGGGTTAGTGTTGAAAGGTGTTGGTGAAGAGTGCCTATAGCAAGTCATCGATATTTCTGGAAAACCCCTTCAAGAGGTCATTCACTAAGAGGAATCTCACAAGGAAATGGAGGCCCCACGTTTGGGTAGAAAGGAAAAAAAATATACCTCGCATGGAAATGGGTGAACAACTTGTAAGCCCATAAATGGAGTATCGGGTAACAAAATAGAAAAAAAAAAACCCGTTACAAGACTTAGCTCCGAACCCTTCAAACATGAACTAGAATTATAATCTAGAACAACGAGATTTTACATAAGATTTTACTGCCAGAATTATCTGAATGGGTTTCCATGCGAGACTGTTAACCCTTACGGATTCTCAGGATGAGATTCAAGGTACCTGAACAAATGGAAGTAATTGTTAAATGAAAGAAAAGAGGGCGAAAGAAATAAAGAAAAGAAAGAAATGAAAACCAATGGAGTTGTCCAACTATAGGAGAAAATTAATTACATGTGAATAATTAGTCGAGCCATGGGGTAATGGCTATAGAGAGATTTGAGTTTCCCCGCACCTGATGGATGAGAGAGGATGCTCGAAGAATTGCATTTAAATGGGGATCTGGTGGCTACAAAGAAAAAAGCAACTGAGTTGCAGTAGAAGCTAGAACATTATAAATAAATACTTTGTTGAAACATAATGAAATTACCTTAGTGTGAAAACTAAAGTGAACTATGGCGATAGTTGAGAGAATATCTCTATGTGTTAAGTGACGGATGAAACTCGAAGATGCACTGGTGGCCACAAATCTGCTCCCCGGTGGTGTTGTAAAAGAATCCCAAGGATTAAGGCAATGTCGCCGCTATGGAGTGAAAAAAGCAAATATGGTCGTGGAGCCTCTGAGGAAGGCCACTAGGCATGGTGGCAGCAAAGGAATGACAATTTTAGTACACTAAACTAGGGTTTTGTTCATGAAACATAACCCTTGACCCACTGAGCGCACATTCCCAATTAGTTTATGTGTCGAAAAGGATGTCACGTGCCTAGAGGTGCACCCATGTGAAGCTGGTCTATGTGGCAGGGATAGATTGATCGTAGGGTAATTAAGGAGGACATATTACACAATACCCATTAATAACATTGGGAATCAACATAAAATTTATACTTGGAATAAGGGCTATAATAGGACGAGACCTTTAATATAATGCCAAATTGAAATAATGCACCTCCTTTCAAAAGAAAAACCATATGGCAAGTTATGCCATACCCATAGTGAGACTGGGATAATGAGCACATAATGATGACATAAAAAAATAGGCAAAAATATTCGACAGTGGAACTTGGATGATTTATCATGTGTATATGAAGAAAAATATTATTAAGATGTAGGTATACAACACAATGTCTAACTTTATAGGAAAGTATAGTGGTGCGATATATAACCCTACCTTAGTACAATGTGCATGGAATAATAAGTGATTTTTTTTTAGGTGTGGAGACGTGAAAAGTGAAAAGTGGTATCATAGCTCTAGATTAAACTTTTCGACCTAATGGGATTCGGGAACTGAGTGTGACTACATTTCATTGCTAGAGGGATATTATAGCTTAAGAAATATAGTTTCTAAAAGTTGATGGAACTTTGGAAACTCCATTAACTATTGAAGTACTATCACTAGGAAAGGAATAGTTTCTTTATGTTTTGAGTACTAAACATTATTCAATACTCTTAAGTATTCTTTAGTACTCTTAGACCAAATGTATAGTGGGTAGAGTTTTTGTTTTACCAGTGAACTAGGATTGTCTTAAGAAGAAGACATTTGTTATTCCATAAATTTAACGGAAAAAGGGCTAGCCCACTATCAGGAAATCAACTTCAGGTCCAATTATAAACCATTACATGCCTAGTAATCCAGGGTTATGGAATTATTTCCTCCAATGAGTGTTCCCTACCGCCACTATGAAACAAGTGGCAGAAATAAGTTATAGTACAACAATGGCACTAAACATATGTGGTATGTACTGGTGGACTTGGATAAATGAGAAATCTTCTAGCTATATAAGAAATATGGTTAAATTCACAAGTGAATAAGGGTAAGAAGAAGCATATTGACGATAAATATGTAGCATACCATGTATGTTACTCAAATACAGGATATGATACTCTAGTCTCATAATTCTTAAAAAGCAATGTATATGGAACTATGATAACAGTCAATTGTTCTGAATAAACCATTGAATGGAAAACTGAACACAACAAGACCCACAGAACTAGAAGAAGATTTTGTTATGAATTAAGAATGTATTAAAGTTTTCCATCTGTTTGAGCATATTTGGTCAAGGTTTGAGTTACTTATATGACCCCCTTCCTTACAACAAATTTATAATTCTATGGTTTAGATGATGTAAAACATGAATCTTGACAAATTAAGTATAGGCCACAAACAACGGTTTTCATTAGTGATTACTGAAAGAAGAAATCATGTGAAGTTCACATGGCAGTTTTGATGTGGAAATTGGCTAACAACCAGATCTGCTAGCAACCAAGCTTTTAATTGAAAACCTTTCAATATTCTGATGACTCACAAAGTATACCAACAAGCACCCCAAGTAACTAGATGGTGGATAATATATGGAGTCGTAGTGCCATCTGTAAGTACATTTAAACATGGTGCATAACTATGAAAATTACTATGTCATGAACTAAAAAGTAATTCTAATTTCTAGGTGATTTTTATAAATGGAAGAAAAATCTACACTTTAAAGAGGAAAATGGGCTAGAGATGCTTCTGCAAGCGATTTGGAGGTGGGAATATACCTTGGATACATAATAAAAATGCTAGCATAATTATGAACTATTAGCTTACAAGTAATATAAAATAAGTATAGAAATGGAATTTTTTTTAGCCTAGTGGATATGCATGATTTGACAACTACAATATTATTAATAAAATAGAGAAAAAAACAAATACTAATAGCATCGATACTCTAAATATTACACCTTATGGTTGAGAATTAAACTACCAAGGATCTTTTAAATGAAAATATTGGAAAAATTGATAAGATTTTGGAAAATTTGGAATGAAGATAGCAAGTAGCAACCTCCTTGATTAAGGAAATAGGAAGAATCTCTTAAAGTTTAATATATAAATACCCACAATAATAGAACTACAAAGCTAATGTTAGGCCCCTATACTACTAGTGTAATCCCTTATTGTTATTAGTACAACCCACTTATTATATTGATGTACCCATGTAGTGCCCATATTGTTACTATTGTGCCCCATAGAAGCCCACTATTGTTATTATTATGCCCTTACATTATTATTGTTATGTCGGCTCTAATTATGTTATGACCCCTTAGACTCCTATATATAGAAATGAGGTCTTTTCATTTGTATCATCGAAGAATTGTTCATTTATGTAATGTAAAGGAGGTTTCCCCCTCGAAGAGGCTGAATTCTAAGGAATTGATCCATATTTTCTATCTTTTCTTGAGGTGGTTTCATAACATTTGGTATCGGAGCTTTGGATTCTAGGGTTTCACTGCTCCAAACAGGTCATCGTGGCATTTTCGATATAACCTTTTTTCTGCAATGTTTCAGAAGTTGCAAAAAAACCCATTTGAGAAGCAATCGCGCTGAAGCTCGGGTTCGAATTTCAAAGCTTTTCGTGCTACATTTACAGAGATATGATCTGAGGAATTTTGTCTTTTTGCAGACTCCTGAATTACATTCCAAACAGTTGACCTAGGGAAAATCGTCATAACCTTTTCTCTGAGCATCGGATTGAAATTTCGTAAGAAGGTACATAAACAAGACGGACTGTAGTTTCTTGTAGATATTTTTCAGAGCCAAAGGTTGAAACAGTGACACGTGGAACTTCATACAAGTTCGCTCTTCTGGAAAGGTCTATAATCAGGTCATCTTGGGAGATTGTGCATAACTCTTTCTTGGAGAATCCAATTTGGATCAGACTAGTTGCATTGGAAAGAGGACACAGAGGGCTACTACAGGTCGCAATTTCAGAACTTAAAGATTCGAAAGTATAGAGTTACAATCGTTTCAAGATCGAGCTCCTAAAATCAAGAAAAAGCAAGATGAGGAAGTTTGATGGCAAGGATCCAGTAAATTGGATACTTCAGATGGAGCAATATTTTGATCTACATGGTGTACCACTATTACAAAAGGTATGTATTACATCTTCATATTTAGAACCAGATCAATTTTTATGGTATGAAGGGCTTTGTTCCCGCAAAAAACTTGTTACGTGGTCAATTCTCATGGAGGAAATGATAGCACATTATGAGGATACAAAGAGCAACACCTTCTTTAGAACAACACCACAAAAATTGGAAAGAGTAAAAGGGCTTTGTGACATATTGGAAAGAAAAATTATGGAAACCAGGAAGCATACCCCTTACAACTATAAATATGGAAGTGTTGTTTCTCCTAGCCTTCCACAACCTACAAGGGTTACGCCACAACAATTGGAAGAAAAAAGACAAAAAGGGCTTTGTTACAATTGTGATAGCAAATGCACTAAAGGTCATAAGTGTGCTGAGAAGAAATTATTTTACATAGAATATGAAGAGGAGGAAGAAAAGGATCAAGAAACATCGAAAGAAGAAGATATACACCAGGACCCCACCCCAGAGAAAGAAGAAATGAATCAAACCATATATTGTAAAGCATTGGCAAGAATTACCACTCCTCAAACTCTCAAGATAGAAGGACATATCAACAAGAAAAAGGTGAAAGAAGTGAAAGATCACATCGGGAAAGAAGAAATGAATCCAACCATATCTTGTAATTCATTGGTCGAAATTACCACTCCTCAAACTATCAAGATAGAAGGACATATCAAGAAGAAAAATGTCCAAGAAGTGAAATATCACATCGAGAATCAAGAAATGAATCCGACCATATCTTGTAAAGGATTGGAAGAAATTACCACTCCTCAAACTCTAGAGGTAGAAGGACATATCAAGAAGAAAAAGGTTCAAGCAGTGAAATATCACATTGAGCATCAACAACAAGTTCTCCAAATTTTAAAGGATAACACCACTTCGGTGCAAAATCAATCGAAACAACAGGTAGATCAACATTGTAGTGAAAAATGTTTTGATGTAGGTGATTGGGTATTTTTACTGCTACATATCAAGCAAGCTATTTATGAGAAGGAAATTTTGGCAATTCTACATGCACTTAAAAAATGGCGACCTTACCGAATGGGAAGACTCTTCAAGGATGAGGATGTGGAAGCATTGTTTTGTGCTATTTCTATTATCCAAGTAGATTGGATAAACGAAGCAAGGGATGAATGGAAGAAGGATGAAGAAGTATGGCCACTTATTCAAAAGTTGCAAAAGATCCCAATTCAAACAATATTGCCAGAAATTGAAGAGGAAGGAAAAATCATATTGGAACCTGTAGCAGTCACAGAAACAAGAACCCGACAGCTACGAAATCTATCAATTTTAGAGTATCTCGTCAAGTGGAAGAACTTACCCGCTGAAAATTCCACATGGGAGGACAATAATTTTATACTGAAGCATCAAGAACTACTCAAGCATTGAGGACAACACTTTTTGAAGGAGAGGGGCATGTTAGGCCCCTATACTACTAGTGTAACCCTTATTATTATTAGTACAACCCACTTATTCTATTGATGTACCCATGTAGTGCCCATATTGTTACTATTGTGCCCCATAGAAGCCCACTATTGTTATTATTGTGCCCTTACATTATTATTGTTATGTCGGATCTGATTATGTTATGACGCCTTAGACTCCTATATATAGAAAGGAGGTCTTTTCATTTGTATCATCGAAGAATTGTTCATTTATGTAATGTAAAGGAGGTTGCCCCCTCGAAGAGGCTGAATTCTAAGGCGTTGATCCATCTTTTCTATCTTTTCTTGAGCTGGTTTCATAACAGCTAACCAATGTTAAAGTCCACATAAAAAATTAAATGGAAACATTATAAGAGGATATTGGATTCAACCAGCTTGGGACGAAACCTATAAAATATAAGAACCCCGTGAAGAATATTTTTCACCTAGATGTGTAAAAAATTAGTGGATTGGTATGAGATTATTAGAATAACAACTATAAGTGAATTAGTTCCAAACAAGAGCTAAGAAACTATGGAAATTAGTAGTGACAAAAAGAATGAAATGATCTCAAACACAAGTTCGGGACTAGAAATTTGTAGGGTTAAAAAGAATAAAGGGAAAAAGGAGTAACATAATGTGAAGTACATTATGTTGGATTAACCATGAAAATTGGTGAACCAAAAATATTTCTGACTACCAGCATTAGTGACTGTCAACAAGAAAAAATTACAGTCAAGAATGGACATAGCTAAGTGCACTTGAAGGCTATTTAATCATATTATAGGAACCACAACAACAAAAAAGAAAAATAGTACAAGTATGAATACTACAATTATATCCATTTTATAGCATGCTACAGATAGTACCTTGATAAGGGTTACCCTTATGTGAGCAATATGGCATTCCGTATCTCAAATGTCACATGCAACAATGGTCACAAAATTGGGTGAATGATTATACAAAAAGCATAATATATGGTATTGTTATATTGTTACTGATCTTGTTCATACATGTATGAATGGTTGTTGGGTGCAGATGAAATGCACATAACATATGGGAGAACATGTAAAAGTGTGCTAGGAGAGAAGCATGACACAAATGTAAAGATTATATGTGTTAATATTTGGAGCCAGTGCACCAAGTAAAGCAAGGTGGAGACACTGGATACCGAAGTGAGACATGGGTTGTAAGGAAAGATAGAAAAGAGAAATCTCAGTACTATGAAGGTAATTTCATTTATTTTTATGTACCATGAAAGTGGGATCTAAGGGCCATGTGCAATTATCTATAACTTATCCACTTTATCATATTAACATTTCCAGTCATATTATAGTTATAATTTTTCCATGCATCGATACTTAAAAAGGTATGTACATGATAAATCTCACATACTAGATTGGGAAATGTTGCAAGAGGAACCTGAGAGGACCTACGAACATAATGCTCCTATTTTTCTAGAATGGAATGAGGTTGGATTTCGTAATCGAACAATAGTTCAAGATTAAGTACAATGGAATCATTTTATCTTCAAAGAGGATATGTGGGAAAAGAAAGAAGAAATACATAACTTAAAATGTATTCAACAAAGTTTCAGAAAAAGGAACAGGACATGATAATCAGGGACGATGTTAATAAAAGGGGAGGAGAGTGTAATATACCTCCATTGCTTAAATATGGTGTTAGTTATAATGCATTAATTATAAATAATGGCAGGAAATCTAAGAATAATATGTAAATAGTTATGTAAATTTTTATTAATACATAAATAAATAGGATGCATGTACTTAGGAATGACACACATAGAAATGAGACTCTTGCCAAATAAAATCTCATTGTCAAATGAGTTGTGTAATTCTTCCATGATAAGAATTCTAGATAGAATTCTAAACAATATTAATGGATGGGAGAGAAAAATCCATTAAGCTGCTTAACTGGAGAAGTATGCTAATCTTAAATAACACAAAACCGTCGCGAGAGAGAAAGGTGGCCTTTTATGAAAAACCTAGGCAAGTGGATAAAAATATCCACAAAAGAGGGACACTGCTAAAGGAAACCTTATCATGTAAGAAAGGTATTAAATACCCGTTGAATAGATCAACAAGGGGAGTTGATTATTGGGCAAGTGATCAAATCTTGGGGGCAAACTAGAGGAACTTAGATCATGGTTGGGTGATGAAAGTAAGTGTGAAACTCTCAGGTTCATTTACTATGGCATATTTTCTAATTTAAATGAACCCCATTACATTCTTGATATGTTTTTCTCTGTCTCCGTGCAATGTTAGGATATCTACTATGTTATCTTAATTAGTTGTACATGGGTTGATATTGAATTCTTATCTTCTACTTTTATGGATGTACAGGGATGGGGTATCTATGGTAACTTGAACAGTTGGTTCCAGTGGCTAAATAACTGGAGTTACAAGTGAGTTACAATTAAGTGAAAAAGGAAAGTGGTGAGCGTAGTTTTATTAGTTCAACTCTGTATGCTCTTGGTGATTTTAGATTTTCCCTACCTCTTGAAATCCTCATATGATAGAATTTCTTTGAACAATTTTACTAGGAACTGATTCTATCATTACAATGCATGATTTACTAAGGGGTGAAAGCACATTGTCTTAAAAACTTGAGGGAAATGATTGATTTATGTTATAGTAAGTGTTCAATTAAGGGATCAACAAAAAAGAAACTGACATGGTGTTTATAGGGCATAAATAATTCATATTATGCTAGAGATGTGGAAATCAAAGAAAGAGTGGAAACTCTAAACTATGTTACCAGTTATAGAGCAATCTTGGATGACAAGTAGGAGTAGAGATACTAAATATATATGATGAATTTTTTTTTATAGAGACATATATGTCAGGCAAGAGGCTTAAGTATAAAAAGTATTATACAGGTAGCAAATAAAATGATATATCATCCGTACTAAAGAAGGGAAGGAAATCACTCTAGTGAAGATAACTAAAAGTTAGCCACTAGAAGCTAAAGATATTAATTATTCCACGGTGAATTTGGTCACCAATGTAAGAACAATAATAATTTACAAAATTGAATCACGACAATATCAAATTTAATTAGATGCCTCATAGTCATACCTTGTGAACATATATGATAATAACTGAGATGATAACGCAAGAGGAGTGTTGCATACATATAACCAGGAAACTCATATCATATACACAACTAATTACAAGAAAAGATAGACATAAAACCAATTAAACAATTCATACCAATACCTATGTATAAGATAGATGGAAGAAAATATAATTAATGATCTCCATAATAGGACCAACACGTAAATCCAATGCAATACATAAACAATACAATATATTTATTAATTTAACTGAGGAAATTACAAAGGGATAAAAGCATCATGATAAACACGTGCATTATATATTATAGGAGTTTTGATGTCAAATAAATAACACTGTGTATTATGTGAATTTCAGTAGAAAATAAATACCAATTAAAATTGTGGGTGAATTTCGGTGAAACAATACAATTGTCCCAGCTGGTATAAGCTGCCAGTTCACACAATTTTTTTTTTATAGTAGTAAGATATTTAGGAAGATCATCGAATAAAAAGGGTATTGCACCCTCAACCATTATGGCCTCGTAGTTTAAACCCTTTAGGAAAATGAAAATGAAAAAAAATTGATGCAAGAACAAGGATTTATAAATTGGAAGAAGAGGATCTCGGAATGGAAAGTCTCTAGACCCAGATGTTCCATACACAGCAAAATAAATAGGGTCGGTGTTATGGTAAAACCCCAATCTATAACCAACCAGTACAACTGTATACGTATCCAAGCCCCAATCTATAACCAACCATTTCAACTGGATGCATATCCAAACCCGAAAGTGGTAGGTTAACCAACATGGAACATAAAATGATCCATAAATTAAAAAGGTATTATAGACTATGTGTTAATTCACTTATGTTACTTAATGCAATGGATCAAAAATATTGTGAATAACATAAACAATTAAACCATTCAATGACACATTCAAACACATCAACGCAATAGAATTTAATAAAGGAGTTCACCAGACATCCAGGCTATGTCTCCTCGTCGTTTCGCTTCTAGTGTTGAACTCTTTATTTTGTCTTAAAAAATGTTGTTACAGGCATGATCTAAAAAACAGAGTCTCAAATGAGAAAATGAACCTCACCACTGCACTCAAATCTAAATTTCGAGTCAAACGAGTATAAACTTGACCATGTTTGGCGACCGTGACGTCCAGACCCCCTGGAAAGTCCAAAATTGCCTCTGCCTATAACAAAACCACCTTTCTACTACACAAAACCACCTCTGTCTATGAAATACCACCTCTGCAACTAAAATCCGCCTTCAAATCTACGCTGGTGGTTTCGGGCTAGTTTGGTTCAGCACCTGCATATATAAAAGTTTGGGTGGCTTGGTTAATAAGTTGCACCATATGACAAGTTGACTAGCAGACTTATGTGAAAGCATTGTTATATAGTGGTTTTGGGAAGGTCGGTGGTTCAAACCTCCACCCGACCCTTTTGCCTTAACCTTTGCTTTACATTAATATCTATATGATATATATATATATATATATATATATATATATATATATATATATATATATATATATATATCATATATGATATATATTCTGCGGCGCATGTGGGATTTGTGATATAGTTTGTTGTATGATATGGTTCGGACTTGTGGTGAAATCTCGCGGTTTATTCAACATTAAATGGCAAGGGACCGGCGGTTATGGGGTTGACCCTGACCGTCAGACCCTTTTTCTGGCAGATCCAACCCGAAACCTTAAATACAATATCTTTGCCATAATGAACAAGCGACTCCATAGCTCATCTAGTGAGTGGAATCTATAAAAAACTTACGAATCTGGGATTTTAGGGGTTCAATCCTCCCTGACCCCCAAATTTTGGGATTCACATGCTAATATTGGGCAAATCCAGGCTACCACGTGTCAGCATCGGATTGGCCCATTTCAACCAATTAAAAACTGCCACATCACCTTCCTTGTTGACGTCATCAAAACCATGTGGTGCATTCCTGGGATGACACGTGTCTTGCTGACATAAGAGTTGACCAATTTGACTTTGAATTTTTGCCTGAAACTTTGACTGGCCTTAACTTCTTCATCCAAACTCAGATTTTCACGCAAACTCATTTGCACCATTGGAATCGTCTCGTCGAGCACTTCAACTTCATCACATTTTCAATAGAATTTGAAGACGTTGATCCAGAGGCAAAATTGAATCCATTTTGGGTCACCCCTCCCCAATGGAAGGTTTTGGACCACCAAAACTTGGTTTTAATTATTGAGTAAGTGAGGATAAAGTTCCTTCACTTTTCCAATCTCTATCCATCATGATTTACTTGCATTTGTACCTTTGAGTCCAAATCGAAGATACTCAACATTTCCCCATCGCAAAATTCTTACCCTCCTATCAAGAACTATGTCCTCTTGTAGCTCATTGAGATACTCAGGAAAAATATCTTCAATAGAAGGTAGTTTACCTTGCTCTTCGGGATCTCCAATCAATGAAGGTTCGTAGAATCTCAAGTTTCAAACATTTATGATGAAATAGATCTGCATATAAGCTAGTAGATCTAGGCAGAAAGCATTTTCACTAATTTTATCAAGTATTTTGAAAGGACCATATCTAATTGCTTTTAAATTTTTACCTACCCCTTGCAGTATTTCTTTGCTGATGTACAACCAGACTTGATCACCAACTTGAAAAATATGCTCAACTTGATGCTTTTCATGCCGCGCTTTATACTTTGCTTGGCTTCTTTCTAGATGTTCTTGTACTGCCTGGTGAATTTCTTGGATTTGTTCAATGAACTTGGTCGCTTTGTCCACATCACTGTGTCCATCAACTGCTGTGTCTTTACCAAAAAAAAAATCCAAGGGCGACTTTGGTGTAAAATCAAAACAAGTCTCAAAAGGAGATCTCTAAATAGAATAATGTTTTGCATGTTTGTAAGCATCCTGTAGCACATAACACAAATGTTCATCCCAAGGTTTGGGATGCTTACTGCAATATACTCAAAGCAACTGTATCACTATGTTGTTTACCACTTTTGTCTGACCATCTGTTTGTGAATGAAATACTGTGGTCTTATTTAACCTAGTGTCCATTAACTCCCATAGACTTGACAAAAATTCTCGACAAATTGAGAATCTTGATCGGATACAATAGAAGTGGGTAACCCAAAATGGACCCATACATTTTGAAAGAACAAATTTGCAGTTTGTTCAGCTATGACCTGTTTATTACATGGTGTCAAAATACACATTTTACTGAACCTATCCAGAACTACATACAAATAATCATGACCCTTTCTAGACTTTGGCAATCCCCCAACAAAATGCATGGAAACACTTTCCCAAGGATGAGAAGGAATTGGAAATGGAGTATAGAAGCTTAATTTTCTATTACCTAGCTGACTTGTAGCACACATAGCACATCCTTTAATATATCTAGAAATTGTCTCATTCATCTGTGGCCAATAGTAGAATCTTTGTAATTATACAACTGTTTTACTTACACCAAAATGACATGATATGAGAGAAGTATGTGCTTCTCGAATTATGTTAACTCTTTCAGTTTGTGGAATGCATAACTTTCCCAAATGATATAAGAGTTTGTTCTTTATGTAATAATCCAATTCTTCTACCTGCTTGCCATGACTTAAAGTTGCATATACATCCTTAAAATCTATGTCTTGAGCATATTGTTCTATGTAACTTTCATGACTTATTGATTTATGCGTAAGTATTGTGGATGCATTTATAATTGTTCTTGATAACACATCTGCAACCTTATTATGTCTACCCTTCTTATATCTAATAACAAGATGAAATTGTTGTAGGAAACCCATCCACTTGTAATGTCTTGATTGTTTCAATTTGGTTTGTGAGTGTAAGTATTGCAGTGGTTGTTGACCTGTGTGTATGATTGTTTCTTTACCCATTATACAATGTTTCGACTTTTTAACACTCTGAACTAATGCATATAATTCCTTATCATATGTAGGACAGTTAACTACTATTGATCTGAATGTCTCAGAATGAAAGCATATAGGCTTTCTGTGCTGCATCAACACTTCCCCATGGCATATTCACTTGCATCTGTCTCGATCTTGAATGGATGCTAAAGATCTGGCAGTGCTAGTACTGGCATTGTACTAATCCTTTCTTTCAATGTGTCGAAGGCTTTCTGTGGTTTGCCTCCCCACTGAAACACCTGTTTCACACTTGTCAAAGCATGTAAAGGAGCTGCAATAAAAGAAAAGTTAGAAATAAACTTTCTCCAATATTGCGCTGCCCCTAAGAAACTTCTAACTTCTGTAGCAGTATTGGGCTTAAGCCAATTTACAATGATTTCGACCTTAGAGGGATCTATCGTCAATTCACCACCCCCTACAATATAACCCAAACAATTCAAAGATGTTCTGCCAAATTCACATTTTGACAGTTCTACATAGAATTTTCTCTTTTCAAAACATCTAAAATCTGCTTTACATGCTTAAAATGTTCATCCCATGTTCTACTGAAAACAAGAATATCATCTAAATAGACTATTACAGAATCATCAATGAATGGCCTAAATACATCATTCATGACTCGCATGAATGTGGCTGGAGCATTAGTTAAGCCGAAAGGCATAACCATCCATTCATAGATTCCTTGCTTCATTTTGAAAGCATTCTTCCATACATCCTATTCTACAACTCTGATTTGATGGTAGCCACTTCGCAAGTCCAATTTAGAGAAGTAAACTGCATGTTTTAACTGATCTAATAAATCATCAATATGAGGAAGAGGATAACGACTCTTTATTGTGATTTTATTTAATGCTCTAAAGTCAATGCACATTCGTCGCGAACCATCTTTCTTTCACACTAACACAATAGGTGATCTGCATAGTGATGTGCTTGGTTGAATAAACCCTTGATCGAGAACCTCCTATACATGCTTCCTTATTTTGCATTCCCTAGAGCTGATAACCTTTTATACCTATAGCTGTAACCGTTGTCTCACCACCTAAATCTGATCCCAAGTCCTTTTGAATAGCAGCAACATTCTTTCACTCTTTACCCCCAAAGTTCTTAGGCTTCAATTCCGAATGCAAAGACAAGTAGTGTGCCTCATCGTGTCCTTCCTTCTTACAATGAGTGCATGAAGGTTTATCCTTGTTCACAGTGTTTGCTTTCTTCTCTTTCCACTTGAGTTTCTTCTTGCCTTTATTCTTTCCTTCAATGGGTTTGGATGATTTCCCAACATCTCGGGTTAGATTTTTACCTCTAGCTTTGAGATGAGTTTCTTGAACAGATACATCATCCAAGCTAGTGAGAATAAACATAAGTATGATATGCCTCAAATAACTACGAAGACCATCTATGTATTTCAACAATGTTTCTAGTGAGTCCAATGAAATGCCTAATGTTAAAGCTCTCTTACGGAATTCTTGAGTATAAATTTGAATAATTTGACCTTTTAATTGACGTAGTGTTTGCCAACTCATCATTGATTGTTGCATATAAGCCAATGGATAAAATTGATTTTTAATATCAGAAACAAATTCGTTCCAAGTTGAAATGAATTTATCATGCTTTTGGAGATCTTCTTGTGTCTTGCCTTCCCACCATACAAGTGCGGTTCCTCCATGTCGAAGGCTAGGAAGCTAGATCTTCTTCCTTTCTAATTCAACTTTATGCACCCTGCAATATACATCAATTTGCCTTATCCAATTATCAGGCTTTTCAGCATTAAGTTCTCCATCATAAATTGGCAAATCAAATTTTACATCTAATTTGATCAAAGAGGCTTTCTTTTTCTTCTTCTTAGAGGAACTAGTTTTATGAGAAGAAGACGATGATGATGACAATGATGGTGATGATGGAGGAGATGGAGGAGGATTTTCTCCCTTTCCTTTATCTTCTTTATCTAGAGGTGTAAAAAGAAAAGGTTCCCGTCCTCCTTTGTCTAGCTTAGGTGATGAAGTGCCTTCACCTTTACCCCTTTTAAACTCATGATAAATCTCTTCCACTATGGCACGTATTGTCATGAAACTATCCAAGAATTGGGATTCTGACCCAAGTGGAGTTTCGTCTGCCATCCTTCTTTTTGAAAAGACCCTTCCAATATCTAGATGCACTCAATAAGCTCTCCTTCAACTCATTTGAGCCTTAACCTAGTAAGCATCCAAATATTCACACAAACTTATCAAACCTTAGAAAGCTTGCTGCTCCGATACCACTTGACTCATAAATGAAAAGGTATTATAGACTATGTGTGAATTCGCTTAAGTTACTTAATGCAATGGATCGAAAATATTGTGAATAACATAAACAATTAAACCATTCAAAGACACATTCAAACACATCAACACAACAGAATTTAATAAAGGAGTTCACTAGACTTCTTGGCTACGTCTCATTGTCCTTTTTCTTCCAGTGTTGACCTCTTTATTTTTTCTTCAAAAATGTTGTTACAGGCATGAGCTAAAAAACAAAGTCTCAGATGAGAAAATGAACCTCACCACTATGCTCAGCTCAAAATTTTGAGTCAAACGAGTATAAAATTGACCATAATTGGCCACCGTGACTTCCAGACCCCCTAAAAAGTCAAAAACCACCTTTCTATTGAACAAAACTGCCTCTTCCTGTGAAATACCTCCTCTGCAACTAAAATTTGCCTTGGAATCCATGCTGGTGGTTTCGGCCTGGTTTGGTTTGGCACCTAAATATATAAAAGTTTGGGTGGCTTGGTTAACAATCTCCACCATATGCCAAGTTAGATAGCAGACTTATGTGAAAGCGCTATTGTGTAATGGTTTTGGGAAGGTCGGCGACTCAAACCTCTGTCTGACCCTTCCACCTTAACCTTTGCTATATATATATATATATATATATATATATATGATATATATTCCGTGGCACATGTGGGATTTGTGATATAATTTGTTGTATCATATGGTTCGGAATTGCAGTGACATCCCGTGGTTTATTCAAAATTAAATGCCAAGGGACCGACAGTAATGGGGTTGAACCTGACTGTCTAGCCCTTTTTCCGGTGGATCCAACCCGAAACCTTAAATACAATATATTTTCCATAATGAACAAGCGACTCCATAGCTCATCCGGTGAGCATAATCCATTGAAAACTTAGGAATCCGGGAGTGAGGGGTTCGATCTTCCCTAATGCCCAAATTTTGGGATTCACAGGCCAATATTGGGAAAATCCAGGCTACCACGTGTCAGCACCGGATTGGCTCGTTTCAACTAATCAAAAACTACCACGTCACCTTCCTTGTTGATGTCATCAAAACCATGTGGCGATTCCCAGGATGACACGTGTCCTACTGACGTAAGGGTTGACTTGTTGACTATTGACAAGTTTGACTTTGACTTTTTGCCGTATTTTGCCTGAAACTTTGACTGGCCTTAACGTCTTCATCCGAACTTGGATTTTCACGCCGTTTGAACCATTGGAATCCTCTCATCGAGAACTTCGACTTTATCCCACTTTCAACTGAATTTGAAGACTTTGATCTAGATGAAAAACTAAATCTATTTTGGATCATAAATCCTCAAGGAGATAAAACAAAGTCAAATGTTGAGTTTAGCTACATAAGAATGAAATCGTAAGCGAACCATGATCAATGAGATACCTGCCAAATAGAGTAGAGGAGCAGAGACTAGGGGGTGTTCATAAAATAAAAACTAATTCAATGGGAGAAAATAATTTCACTTGTGCACAACTGTAAGCAGAAATAGTGACTAACTGCACCATTCGAACTTCCAGTTCGAAGAAAATAAACCAGTGGGTTCAAATGTTGGAAGATGAAAAGGCTTCACACAAAGTAAAATGAGATTATTATAGAAATAACTAAAAATAGGGAACACAGGAAATTCCTATTGTTAATGCATAGGAAGGCCTATCGGCCTAATTATAGAAATACCTAAAAATAGAGAAAAGAGGAACTACGAACTACAATACTGAATTTTAACTCAATTATCGATGATGGTTAATGCGAAATGTGTTGGTGAAGAGTGCCTGTAGTAAGTCGTCAATCTTTTTGGAAAACCCCTTCAAGAGGTCATTCACTAAGAGGACACTCACAAGGAAATGGAGCCCCTTCATCCAGGCGGAAAGCAAAAAAAATATAACCCACATGGAAATGGGTGAACAACTCATAAGCATATATCTGGAGCAAGTGGGTACCAAACATGAAAAAAAAACATTACGAGACTTAGCTCCAAGCCCTTTATAGGAACTAGAATTATAAACTAGAGCAAGGAGATTTTACTTAAGAATTCATTACCAAAATTAGCTAAATGGGTTTCCATCCAAGATTGTTAACCCTTCCGGATTCTCAAGAGGATATTCAAGGTACCTAAACAAATGGAAGAAATTGTTAAATGAAAGACAAAGAGGATGAAAGTAGTAAAGAAAATAAAGAAATGAAAACCAACGAAACACTCCAACTATAGGAGAAAATTAATTACTTGTGAAGAATTAGTCAAACCATGGGGTAATGGTTGTAGAGAGATTTGAGTTTCCCCGCACTGGATTGATGAGAGAGGAAACTCAAAGAATTGAATTTTAATGGGGATCTGGTGCTTACAAACAAAAATTGAAATTGAGCTGCAGTAGCACCTAGAATATTATAAATAAATACTCTGCTGAAACATAATGAAATTACCTTAGTGTGAAAATTGAATCGAACTATGGTGAAAGTTGAGAGGATATCTCTATGCCTCACGTGAGGGATGAAACTCAGAGATGCGTTGGTAGCCACAACTCTATTACCCGGTGGTGTGGCAAAAGAAGCCTAAGGATTAAGGCAATTATTTCTGCCTGGGAGCTCGGAAAACCAAATATGGTCGAGGAGCCTTTGAGCAAGGCCACTCGGCATGGTGGTGGTGGATGAATGACAATTTGAATAGCACTTGGCTAGGGTTTCGTCATGAAAAGTAACACTTTACCCACTGAGTGCACATTCCCAAGTAGGTTAAGCACCAGAAAGAAGGTCACATGCCTACAGTGAACCCATGTGAATATGGTCTAGGTGGCGGGGATAGATTGATCACATGTACCCGAGGAGGAAATATTACACAATACCCATTAATAACATTGCTAATAAACATAAAATTTATAATTGGAATAAGGGTTATCACATGACGAGACCTTTAATACAATGCCATATTTAAGTAATGCACCTTCTTTCCAAAGAAAAACCATATGGCGGGTTAGCCCATACCCAGAGTGAGACCAGGGTAATAATCACATAATGATGACATAACAAAAAATAAATGAAAATATTCGATAGTGGAAATTGGATGAGTTCTCATGTCTATACAAAGCACAATATTATTAATATGTTGGTATACAACATAACCTTTAACTTTATAGGAAAGTATAGTGGTGTGTTATATATACTTGCCTTAGTACGTTGTGCATGGAATAATAGGCATAACAATAAAATTAATAACTACTCTTAAAAAAAATAGGTGTGGAGACTTTATATTCTTGATCATGATTGATTTTCATGTTAAGACAATCTTTCTCACAAAGCGATGTTGCACCATGGTTGGCCATGGATGATTTTCATATTGAGACAATCCTTGTCAAAATGTGACATTGTATCTTGGTTAACCATGCTTTACCATGGCTTACAAAGATTGAATTTATAAAACATGATTGAACAAAATTCACCATGGGTGACCATGACTGGCCACACATGGTTGTGGCTCACTAGGACCAATCATGGTTATGCAATTATAAATGGAAGGGAATAATAAACACAAGGGATTGATACTAAAAACCAAAGGAATTATAAACCCAAGGGGAAAATGTTAAACTAAGGGTAATAATATTAAAGCCAACAAAATAATAAAAACCAAAGGTATATAAACCCTAAGATAATTATTATAAATCCTTAAATAAACATGGTTGACCATAGTTGCAAATGTTTGATTTTCATATTCACACAATTTCTCGCACGATATGAAGTTAGAACATGCTCAACCATGGTTAAATCCTTATATTAATAAACACAATGGACCAATATTATAAACATAAGACAACAATAAACCCAATGGACCAATACTAAAATCCCAAGAGATTTTGAACCTAGGTAATAATATTTAACCCATAGGATTAATCTTTTAAACCCAAGGTATATAAACCCAAATATAATCATGATAATACTAATCATGATAATGATATAATAATTATCATAATAATATTAACCTAAAGGGAATAACATTAAACCCAACGAATCAATATTATAAACCAAAGGTATGTGAACACTAACATGGATATTATAAACCCTTAAAAAACATGGTTGACCAAGGTTGACCATGGTTGTTTCCATATAGAGATAATCCTTGTCAGAATGTGACATTGGACCATGTCTGACCATGCTTGACCATGATTGATTTTCATATTGAGACAATGTTTGTCACAATGCGATGTTTGGCCATCATTGACCATAGTTGATTTTCACATTGAGATAAACTTTCTCACAGTGTAAAATTAGGCCATGATTGACCATGATTGGCCTTCCTTGGCCATGATTCATTATATAAAGCATGGTTGACCATGCTTGACAATGGTTGACCATGATTTTCCATGTTTGACCTTACTTCATCATGATTGATAATGGGAAACCATTATTGATATTATCAACCCAACTAAATAAAATCCCAAGGAAATAATACTAAAAACCCAAGTGATTATCAACCCAAGAGAAAAATATTAAACAAAAGAAATAATATCAAACCTAAAAGGAATAATATAAACCCAAGGGATTTTCAACCCAATGGAAAATTATTTAACCAAAAAGGAATAATATAAACATGAAGATAAATATTATAAGCCTTTAAATAAACATGTTTTTTCATGTTTGGCCATTGGTGTTTTTGATATTAAAACAATCTTTGTCACAAAGCGATGTTGGACCATGCATGACCATACTTGACCATGTTTAAAGGGATTAATATTATAAACCCAAGGTATGTAAATACCAATATAAAAATTATAAATGCTACAACAAATATGGTTGATGATGGTTGATGATTGATGGTTTCTGTATTGGCACAATCCTTGTCACAATGAAACATCAGAGCATGGTTGACCATGCTTGATCATGATTTATTTTCATAATGAAACAAGGTTTGTCACAATGCAATGTCGAACCTTTGTTGTCCATGGTTGATTTTCATATTGACACAATATTTGTTAGAACACAATATTAGATCATGGTTGACCATGATTGATTAAATAAACCATAGTTCAACATGGTTGACAATGGTTCAACATGGTTAACAATGGATGGAATTCATTGACCATTATTGATCACGATCAACCATGTTTCATATTATAAACCCATGGAAATGATAAACCCTAGGAACTAATACTAAAAGCCCAATGGACTATAAACCCAAGGGAATAATATTACACCCAAACAAATAATGTAAAATAAAGGTATATAAACTATATTATAAGACCTTAAATAAACCCTAAGGAATTACTACTAAAAACCCAAGGAATCGTCAGCCCAAGGGAAAAATATTATACCCAAAGGAATAATATTATACCCCAAAAAATAATGTAAACCTGAGGTATATAAAACCCAAGATATGCATTATAAAACCTTAAATAAACAAGCTTGACCATATTTGGCCTGGTAGATTTTCGTATTGATACAATATTTTTCGCAATGTGACATTGCACCATGCTCGACCATGGTAAAAGGGATTAATTTTATAAACCCAAGGTATGTAAACCCTAACATAAATATTATAAACCCTAAAGAAAACATGGTTGACCATGGTTTTCATGGTTGATTTTCATATGGAGATAATATGTGTCATGATGTGACATTGGACCATGGTTGACCATGCTAGATAATGATCCATTTTCATATTGAGAAGACATTTGTCACGGCAAGATTCAACCATCGTTGATTTTCATATTGAGACAATCTTTCACATAATGTGACATTGGAGCATGGATTACCAAAGCCGACCATGGTTAACCATGATTGATTATATAAATCTTGGTTCACCATGGTTGAAAATATTTGACAATGGTCAACCATGGTTTCTCTTAGTTGACCATTATTGATCATGGGCGACGATGGTTGATATAATAAACCAAAATGATTATAAACCTAAGGGAAAAATATTTAACCCAAGGGATCAATATTAAACCCAAAGGAATAATATAATCCCTAGGTATATAAACCCAAAGATAAATATTATAAACCATTTAATAAACATTCCTGACCATGTATATACATTGTTGATGTCAATTTTATTATAATATTTGTCACAATGTGACTTTAAGCTAAGCACAACCATGGTTGAACTCTCACATTAATAAACTAAAGGGATTGATATTATAAACCCAAGGGAATAAAAAATGAAGGGATAAATAGTAAAACCCCAAGGAATTATGAACCCAATAGAACAATATTAAACCCAAGGGATTAATATTATAAACCCAAGGTATATAAACACATAGATATATATTACAAACACAAAACCCAGGGAATAAACCTAAGGAATTAATACTGAACCCAAGGGAACAATATTGAACCCAAAGAGATAATATAAGCTCCAATGTATATAAACCCCAAGGAATTATTACTAAAAACCCAAGGGACTATGAACCAAAGGAAAAGATATTATACCCAAATGAATAATATAAACCCTTAAATAAACATCCTTGACCATCTTTCATATTGATACATTTTTTGTTGCAATGTGACATTGCACCATGCTAGACCATGGTCGAAGGGATTAGTATTATAAACCCAAGGTATGTAAACCCTAAAATAAATATTATAAACCCTAAAATAAACATGGTTAACCATGGTTGATTTTTTATATTGAGACAATCATTGACACAATGCAACATTAGACCATGATTGTCCACAACTCATCTTGGTTGACTATGATTGATTATATAAAGCTTACTTGACCATGGGTCACAATGGTTGACCATGGTCGAACATCGTGCCCTTGATTGACAATTATTGACCATCATTGACAATGATTGATATTATAAACCCAACCAAATAATAAACCCAAGGAATTAATACCAAAAACACAAGGGATTGCAAACCCAAGGGAAAAATATTTAACCCAAGGCAACAATATTAAACCCAAAGTAATAATATAAACAAAAGGTATATAAACCCCAAGATAGATATTATAAACCATCTAATAAGCATGCCTAACCATGTTTGGCCATGGTTCATTTTCATTTTGATACAATCTTTGTCACAATGGAACGTTGGACCATGCTTGGCCATGGTTGAACCCTCACATTAATAAACCAAACGGATTGGTACCATAAACCCAAGGGAATAAAAAAAACCAAGGGATAAATACTAAAACCCCAAGTATTTTTGAACCTAAAGGAACAATACTAAGGCCAAGCGATTAATCTTATACACACAAGATATATATACCCAAAGATAAATATTACAAACCCTAATATATACATAGTTCACCATGGTTATGACCATGGTTGATTTTCATATTGAGACAATACTTTTCACAATGTGACATTATATCATAGTTAATAATCATTCATAACCATGTAACACCACATCTGTAAATCAGGTTGTCCATGATTAACCATCTTAATCAATGATGCTTGTCCAAAAATGGGTTCCATATTGGAACAATCTTCATCAAAAATCCACGCTCAACCATTCACCACCATGATTCTCCATGGTTGATCATGGTGGATTATCATCATGTATGACCATTACCAAGCATGGATCTCTATGGTCGTTTTTCAATAATAGTCACTAACCCATGATATTAACATTTTAAACCCAAACCATATAAAGGGAAAGAGAAATATTATAAACCGCTAAGTAATAATAAATCCTTAACATTAATACTAAAAGGATCAAGAATATTATTATAAACCAAAGGAATTAATAAACCCAAGCGTTGATACTAAAACCCCAATCAATCAGAAACCCAATAGAATAATATTAAACTAAACCGCTGCTATTATATCATATTAATATAATTGGGAAAATTGAACAGTTTGTATTGTTACAAAACACAATGTTGCAAGATGAAAGAAAAAAGAAACACATTTGAATTGAAAACATTGGAATCTAAGAAAAACAACACCATATAAAATTTGAAGGCCATTTATATACAATATTTTTACATAACAACACCAATGACAAACAATCAAATTTACAAACATTGAAAGCGAAAAAAGAGAATATAAATTAAGGATTTTGTTTTGTCATTACATAAAAAAATTATACTAGGAAAATGAGCTTTAAATACCTCATCAAAAGGAATTAGTTAAATAAACTCTTCCAAAACATGACTACATTGATGAGAAAGGTAACACCAATTCAAATCAACAACATAATGATCGCAACCCTTCTTCATTTCAAACCAATACCTTCTAGTTTTTCTTGCATATTCTCTCTAGTGCACATGCAACAATTATTTCACATCTAATTGCATTTTG
Source organism: Pinus tabuliformis (assembly GCA_031772625.1). Taxonomy (NCBI): domain Eukaryota; kingdom Viridiplantae; phylum Streptophyta; class Pinopsida; order Pinales; family Pinaceae; genus Pinus; species Pinus tabuliformis. Next base: position 255,081,887 of record CM062810.1, on the reverse strand, counting down.
TCGAAAATGTGGACATTGTCATCAACAAAACTAGGATTGAACCCGAGTTTTCTATAAAGTCTTTTCCAAATATATGAAAGAAAATTCATTTCTCCAGTAATGGCATGAACCACTCACATGTAATGCATGACATCATTATTTTCGATACAGGCATTTTAATGAGAAAGAAAACTACTAAAATTAGTACATACACGCACACACACGCACGCACGCGCGTGCACACACACACACACACACACACACACACACACACACACACACACACACACGCACACACACGCACACACACACACACGCACACTAATGTATATATACATATTGAAGATAAAATATTAAAAAAAAATGAGAAATAAATTTAATATGATTAAAAAAATAACAACAAAAGGAAAAAATAGCTTCAATTCAACTAATTAAAGAACAACAACATTAGAATAAATTAATTACTCAAGTAATTTTTTCTAATTAATTAATCAATTAAATTTAATTATTAACAAATCTATTCAAACTATTGAGACTGAAATTGAATAAATTATTGATATCTATACAATTTATTGTAGGTAACAAAAACAAATATAAAAATGCATTTATATTAGTTTCAAATCCATGCCAAAGAAATAAAATCTATTAAAGATAAATATGTCAAAAAGATATCATCTTCAATCGTTCCTCCTCTTTCTTCCTAACTGTAACATATGTATTGTTTTGCATTTTTTCATAACATTGAAAATAAAAGGGTGGTGAAATCCTTAAACCATCAATGAATTTCACTCTTGATATAGTTGTAAATGTCAAATCCTTCCTCTATTTATCTCGAATATCTACAGTGGCTCATGCAAAGTCATCCCCTATGATGTTTGTATGGTTAGGGCCTATGCCATTTTCAAAGGAACCTGTTTAAGATACCCTTTAACAACATGTGTTATGAGCACAATGTTTTGAAAAATCCTTGTCAAATGGAACACCAGTGTAATTTTCAAAAAATATTGTGATGAACTATGGAAGTTGCAACTACTTTGAACCACACGCATAGAATATATATTTAATATATCCAAGTGCACCATTAACCAATCCTGCTTCAACGCATAAATTACATGTCAACATGACACACTCTCCACGACATAGTAACACTTCACACTCCAACACATCATCATCATTGTCAACTATTTTTTTCTTCTAGTACGTTTCACAACAAATCTTGCAATTGGATAAATTAATGATTTTTGCACTTTTCGATTGTGAAAGTTGATGAAATTATTCGTTTCAAATAAGTGAACTGAAGAATAAAATAAACTCTTTTCCTATGGACGTAAACAGTTTTCAACACACGTCATAAGAAGATGCTAGTCATCGTAAAAGGGCTCTACATTTCTAATATTAGTTAAAATAATGCAAAAAGATGTCTGTCTCGGATCATCTCCTTGTTTCCTGAATTTTTTATCCAAAGTCACAACAATGTTAAAGCTTTTCCACAACCCTTTCGTTCATTTTTTACCTACATACAAGTGTTTATTCCTAATGGGAGGTAGCTTCCCAAGGTCACCCACCATAGTCATGGACATACCACCAAAAGGAGAAGCCTTGTTTTCACGAAAGGCTTCTTGCAAATGAGAATCATCTTTATGAATAATCTTGGACCTATAAAGCTCATTTCATCAATCAAAATATATCTAATTTTCCTCACTTCTTGAAGCATTGCTAGAGCCTACCCATTCAACAGTTTCATATATTTTATATGAATTTTCAAAGAAAAGTGTACTTTTTCCCATGTATATTAAAAGCAACTATACTAGTTGGAGCGAGAAATAAGAAAAGACTTATACAATTCATTGTTGAAGTAGAAATAACATGATAAATACAATGAATAAGATAAGACTTGTCAGTTCTACTGGTTCCTTAAATAATCATTTTCAAAGGTTCATCATTTCTACCATTAACAAAGTCCTGAAAAACAATTTCAAAAGCAACTCATTTTTGAATCTCTGATAAAGAGGAAGGAGACAAAATTATCTCTCCAACTGAGTTTCCATTAACAACGCCCAAATACTGCGCATCTTCTAAAAAATGGATAGCATGTTCTGCAGTATTATTTGACACCATTGTTTCTTTCCAATTAAAATGAATATCAAAGTCCCTTCTACTAAGATTGTAAGGGTTTGAAATGTTTACATTGTTTGGAGGAGTTATTTGAGGAAAAAACTGTCACTGCTCAAAATCTCAATCAAAATTTTCTTCATGAACAAGCGACTCAACATCTTCTTCATTAATTTCATTTGGAAAAGGAGCTTGATCAACATGCCACATGTGTATCTTAAATTCCTCTAATTCTCAGTGATAATTTTAGTTGAATGCCTTATTTCTAAAGCAATGTCATGAAATGGCTTGTACAAAAGAAACTTAGTCCAACAAAATGTTTCAAACTCTTATTACTTGTTGTTGGGAACAACATAAAATAATGGCCAAATGTGAATAATAGCATGGACATCTCATGGTATTCATGGCTCCTACTTACAATTTGCATCAAAAATCCATGATCTTGTTATTTCTATAAAACACAAATGTTCGAGAAAATGGGGTCAGGTTTGATAAATCTGAACATAATTGTTTTCACATGAAATTTGATCAGAATGAAGTGATAGCCTTTGGTATAATTTCTTCCCAATGTTGAACATAAAAAAATTGTGGCTACACACAACAAGAGGTAACTTTAGCAAAATATTGCAAGTTTCTTAAGATCCAATGTAACACTCAACAAGTGTTTCAACAAGAAACCTTCTATATGAAGATAACATAGGAGCTTCACATCCCATTGCACTAGAAACTCTTGCCAGAATTTCATGATATCTTTCAGATATTCTTTCTACCTTAACCATATTTTGTAATATGTTTCAAGATTGCATGTCCATAGATAACTTGATGGTGATCAACATTTTCTCACAACATTGTTAAAAGATATACACCATGAACATTTAAATGGTCATTGTTTCATATTGGTTCATATTTATTTTTACCTTTATAATCTATGAACAATATAGGGTCAACATGAAATTTCCATGGAGCATCACAACAACATGAAAGGATACAACCCTTTTTTTGGAAACATAAATCTACAATATATTTCATATGTATTTGGAATCGGTTCACTAAATGTTCATAATCTTCATTAGGACGGCAAGAAAAAATTTATGCAGTACTTAAAAGCCATGGATTCGAGGGATCATGACATTTCAATGATATAGGTCACGTGGATTCTATGCTTTTACATATTTCTCAAAGTAACACTTTGTTGCATGGATATTGAAAGGGTTGGACCATTCCAATGTTTCCATATTCGGAGCTCCTCACAACCATAGGGAACTGTGGATGTGCATTGAACCTATATGCTGCCACTCATACCTAAAAAAAATAAATATGTAGCTAACATATATAAATCAACCATAAAAACAAATATTTTATTCCAAATCCTTAAAGAACACAAGAAAAGGAACGATAATGAACCTATACCCAAAGTATTTAGCGCCAAGATATTTCTGCAGAAGTAACTTACGAAATATATTGAATATTTGGTGCATGTACACAACAACTACACGTGGATACTGAATAACATTTTTATTTTTTTCGCATGCTTATTTTGTTGATGAAAATGCTTGTTTGAAGGCATAAAACTATGCCAACGAGGCCAATTTGTGTTAGTTTCGCTCAATGTAAAAAATAAAGTTGGGTTTAGGTAATCATGTCAGTGAGTTCAAAAAGACACATTTTACAATATTCCCTTGTACCCCTAAGAGAATAACCAAAATGCATTAATATCTCAACCAATTTATTGTTAGGAAGATCACAGAATTGTTGGCACAACTCTCAAACAATTGCAAGCGCATTTTCATGAATATTTTTATTCCAAAAGAAATAATATCTACCTTGGATGATGGTGCATAATCATATTCAATAGGAAATATCAAAATTGAGTATGCCTTTAAAATATTTGATCATAATATCTAAGTAGATGTAAACCATATTCATGCATTTCAACATTACAAATATGTGGATGCAACCAATCAGTGTCACCTATGGGGAATAAAGTGGGGAATTCCATGTGTAGAAACCCTTCAGTATTATATTCATTAATGGGATATGTGCCATTATGTGGCCATCCAATGGTTCATTGAGTGTATAATCTGCATTTTCAATAAATCTTCTTATTCTATCAACTTACCTACACTCGCTAGGAAAGTGAGAAATAAAGGATGGCGAATGAGACTGCCAATAATTAGCCCCCACCCTTTCAATCTCCTCTTCAAATCTCTCTATTTCATCAAGATCACCATCGACATATTGAAACTTGTTAGACACATTGGTTGGTCTTTCTGGGAGAGTAACAACTAAATCCATATAAATTTCAACATTCCTCTGATATTTATCTATCTAAATTTGGTAAAGTAGTGCACCCATCACATGTTGTATCTTCACATAGAATTCATAATATTTGGATTCAACACCACATCTTCTCAAAATCACAAAATCAAGTTGTTCAACATATCGTGGAAGCTGCTTTGCAATCAAAGATATACCTTGTGGAAAAATTATTGCGTGACTGTTATATTTATATTTACCACCACGATCATGTGTCACTTGAAATATTGTATTTACTCATGCTATTAGTATCTCTTCAATTTGTGTCAAAACTCTTATATCCTTAGGTTTCTCACCTAGATCCATGTTTTTAAAGTGAGAAAAATGGTGAGAGCCTCTCTCACTCTTACATATTTTATAGATGGACCCTTCATTCCATCTTACAATGTATATACTAGGGTAACATTATTTAACACTTGGCACAATTCCACAATAGACAAATTACCAATATTGGACTGAAAGTTTTTATGAACATAAATCATCTCTCTGCTAAAATGATGTCAATCACTTTAATTTTCTCTACCAAACACCACTCTAGGCTCATGATGATGTGAAACAACGTCTCTAATTGGAGCATTGATTGGATCATTTGTTTCCATAAAATGATGAGAATCCATTCTTCTAAATTTGTTGCACTTGAGTACATTTTTATTACAAAAACTATAAATCACAGTGTGAAAAGCAGAGATTTCAAAAATGATAAGCTAAATCTTTTATCTGAAAAACAAATTAACCAGAGAAAACATACACATTTTCTTGGTTATTTCATCATCTAGTTCAAAGTCAATGAACCGATATAAGTTTCCTTGGTTGCAAATTTATTTCTCCACCACTATTCACTTTAATAGTGTTATACCAAAAAACATAAAATAAAAATACATAAAACAACGAAAAGTATATGTTCAAATGTACAAACCCTTTGAAAATAAATTTATATTGGGCACTTATGTTTCAGAAATAGAAAACGTATTCCGACATTCTCTGGCACAAATAATATTGTCTACAAAGCTACGTTGAGAAACACTAGTTCTGACATTCAGAAAATATGTCGCAAATTGTTAACCATCCTGGCTTACAATCGCCAAGAACATCAGATGCATATATTTTTTCAATGGAATTATTGTGCCTATATTTGATTATTACATATCTTCCATAATTTCTAGAGCACTCATAGTTTTAACTTCTATGAAGCCTCTCAATGTGAAGACAATGTTCCCAAACAAGATTAATGTTAGGAAATATTTGCAAAAATGGAAAAATTTGAAGATGCACAACATCTATGGAAAGAAAAATTTCAACGAAATGTTCTTCCCATGAAACACCCAAGGTTTCATATTTTTGGTGAAAGAGATCATTTTTTGGTCCATTTCCAAAAGCTTGACAATTTAATGGTCGAGACTGAACCTGGGGAACATATAAAGGTTGTATTGGATACAAATCTATTTCTCAACCAATATTCATTGCCAAATTATTCTGTAAAAAGCGATAAAACCAAAAAACATATAACAACAAATATCTTCATCAAGATCTAAAAATCTTAGGAAAAAAAATACTTGAATTATTTGTGTTGTTGCAATAGAAAGAGTATGCACAAATTCCGAAGGGAAAATGATAGTAACTATATAGTTCCTTAAAGTATTTACCCACCCCTCATTGGCAAAAAAATGTTCAAAATTTTGAACCATGGCAGGAACCATATCACTATCAACAAATAAACCAGATGTCACAAATTATTCATTGGAATCATTGTTCCCATCTTCCAATATTGCATTTCTTCCATTGTTTGCAGATGACTCATGGTTCTCGCTTGTATGAATGCTCTCTTTGCAAACACAATGTTCCCAAAGAAGACTATTGTTAGAAAATTTTGGAAAGGGAGAAATTTTTGGACACCTTCAACATCCAGGAAAACGAACATTTGAAGAAAATGTTCTTCCCCTCATACTACTCATGTTTTCATACTTATGATTAACGACTTCATCATCTTGATGATTTATTGAAGCTATTTTCTTTTGCTAGTATGCGGATCTTCTCCATGCTTTTATTACATCCTTATTCTAGTGATACCATTGTCATTGATATTCATTTTGTCTCTCATGTGAACTAGGAGAGTGATCTCTTTTGACATAGTGATTGCTTCTTCGCTCACTCAACATTTCTATACAAAATTTAAATTGAATTGAAATTTTGATTTTCAATTCCCAAAGAGGTTAAAATCTAATCTCGCATTTTGAAAAACTTAAAGTCTTAATCTTCTCTAACTTTATACATCAACTAAACTTCAACACTAAATAAGTTTAAATACTAACAACCAACCTTTCAAATTTCCAAGATATACATATACAAACAATATTTCAAATATTGCATTACAAAAACAATAATACCATACATTATTTCATATACGAAATAACAAAAGAGTGTAAGAAATCCATACAAAGATAATAAAAAAAATAAAAAATTACATGAATACCCTTTTGATTTCAGACTTGAAACTAAGAGGACATTGATCATCAATATATGATTGAAGAGATAGTAAAAAGAAATTGCATATGAAAATATATAAAACCAAAGACTTTGAAGGCTTAAAGTTCAAACAATGGCATCCACAAACAATTGTGTTTTGTTATCAACAAAATATTTCTTTGGAATAACTAGGAAAACATGTTCATTTTCATAGATCACTGTTATGCAACCACCTCACAAAATAGAAGAAAATATAGATCAACGACTTAAAAATCAGCCTCTTCGAGGGGGCGATGTCCTTTACATTACACAAATGAACAAATCTTGGATGATACAAATGACAGGACCTCATTTCTATATATAGGAGTCTTAGGGGTCCTAATAAAGTTAGAGCCTACATAACAATAACATTGTAGGGGCACAACAATAACAATAGTGGGCTTCTATGGGGCACAATAATAGAAACATGGGGACTATATGGGCACAATAGTACAATAAGGGGGTTGCACTAATAACAATAAGAGATTAAACTAGTAGAATAGGGACCTAACATGCCCCTCTCCTTCAAAAAGTATTGTCGTCAATGCTTGAGTAGTTCTGGATGCTTTTGTATAAAATTCTCATCCTCCCATGTGGAATCTTCAGTGGCTAAGTTCTCCCACTTAATGAGATACTCTGAAATTGATCAATTTCATAGCTGTCGATTTCTTTTTCCTATGACTATACCCGATTCCAATATGATTTTTACTTCTTTGTCAAGTTTTGGCAATATTGTTTGAATTGGGATCTTCTCACCTATAACCTTATTTGAGCTTGAAACATGGAAACCTGGGTGCACTTGGGAAGATGCAGGAAGCTCCAGTTTGTATGTCATAGTCCCAATCTTTTGTAACACCTTGTATGAACCATAATACTTTGGTGATAATTTATTATCCTTCTTAGCTTGCTTCAGGGACATTTGTTTGTATGCTTGTAGTCATATAAATACCCAGTCACCTACATTAAAAATTATTACACTACAATGTTGATCTTCCTCTTGTTTCATTCTATTATGTGCCCAAGTGTGGTTATCCTTTAAGAGATTGAGAACATGTTGTTTATGCTTGATGTGATCTTCAACTACTTGAAATGTATAATTTTCTTTTAAATATGATGTGATGGATGGTGGATGATATCCGTGAAGTGCCACAAATGAGGTCATTTTGTTGCATTATGGAAGGAAGTGTTGTACCACCATTCAGCCATAGGCAACCACTTGACTGATTATGTTTGTTTATCAGATACAAAGCAACAAAGATATCCTTCCAAACATGTTAGGTCCGTATACTACTAGTGTAACCCATTATTATTATTAGTGCCCCATATTGTTATTATTGTGCCCCACAGAAACCCACTATTATTATTGTTGTGCCCTTACATTATTATTGTTATGTCGGCGTTGATTATATTATGACCCCTTAGACTCCTATATATAGAAAGGAGGTCTTGCCATTTGTATCATCCAAGAATTGTTCATTTGTGTAATGCAAAGGAGGTTTCCCCCTCGAAGAGGCTGAATTCTAAGGTATTGATCTATCTTTTCTATCTTTTTGTGAGTAGGTTTCCTAACATTTTGTATTAGAGCTTTGAATTCTAGGGTTTCGCTACTCCAAATAGCTCATCATGGAATTTTTGCAATAACTATTACGCTACAATGTTTCAGAAGCTAAAAACAAAACCCATTTGAGACAAGATTGGTATGAACCTCGGGTCCAAATTTCAGATGTTGTCTCACTATATTTTTGGTGATATGATATGAGGAAGTTATGGTTTTTGCAAGCTCCAGAATTTCATCTAAAATAGGTCATCGTGGAATTTTTTGCTATAATGTTTTCACTACAAAGTTTCAAAAGCTAAATAAAAAACCATTTGAGAAGAAATCGGTCTGAACCTCGGGTCTGAATTTTAGATCTTTTCTTGCTTTAGTTTCAGATATATGATCTGAGGAAGTTGGGGTGTTTGAAGACTCCCGAATTACATCCTAAACAGGTGACCTTGGGAATATCGTTATAACTTTCTCTTTGAGCATCAGATTGAAATTTTGGTAGAATTTTCAGAAAGAGGATGGACTATGTTTTGTTTGGGTATAATTTTTAGAACCTAATATGGAAACATTGACATGTGGCATGTCGTACAAGTTCACTCTACTGAAATAGTCTATAATTAGGTCATCGCAGGATATTGGGAATAAATCTTTCTTCGGGAATCCAATTGCGATCAGGCTTGTGGAGTTAGAAAGAGGACTCAAATGGCTATTACAGCCCAAAATTTCACAACTTAAAGTTCTGAAATTACAAAGTTACAGTCATTTCAAGATCGAGCTCCTAAAATCAAGAAAAAGTGAGATGAGGAAGTTTTATGGCTGTTAGGTTCCCATATTATCTATTTTTGACCTTATATTTTGTCATTATATTACCCTCTTCAACCCTTAGTTGAAAGCCTTTGCTAGTGTTTTGGCTTAATCACTCCAAAAGGTATATAGTAATTCTCCTCATTGCTATATGTTTAATTATTCAACACGTAATCATGCTATCTTTATAATTGATCCTTGAAGTTGATTAAGTTGCTGAATAATTGTTGAAACTGCCTAACTGGCAGGACTACATTTTGCAATTGTTGAAATAGTGGAAACAGCGCAAACCGTGAAGCTGAAACAGCAAGAACAACATGAACCTCGAAGCTGAAACAACAAGAACAACATGCGAACTTCGAGGAACAGTTGAGATTTGCGTAACAAATCTGCATCGGCAAAGGAGTCCGACCGATTACTATATTGGTCGTAATGATCATGATCCACATGACTGTAACGATATTCTGTTAATGAGAACTGACTTTCCTATTTTTGGTACAAAGGGTTGAACCAAAATGAATAATGAAAATCTTTTGTAATAGATGTCTCCTCTATAAAGAGGAGACATCTACATTAGAGGGAGATATACAGAGAAATAGGGAACAAACTGTAACACAGAAACTGTAGTGAAGGGATGAGACTGAATATTTTTTGTAATATGGTTTATTGACAGATGAATAAAGTTCTGTTCTGAGTATTTTATCTTAGTTTATGTGTTCTGGGGAATCTTTTCAGAAGGACAGGGCCCACCTTCATCACAAGATTCACCCATCTTCTTTCTGTTGTGTGTTGTGTGTGTGATTTCTATTTGTATCTTATTCATGAGTACTGCTTCTAATGGTATTTTACTTTTGCTGAAACTCTGTTTTCCTTTTAACGATTGATGTTGTATATGAGTGCCTCACCGGTGATTAGGATTTACAGAGTGTATTGGTGAACTGGACAACAGAGGCGGGTGCTGAAAGTCCTTACTCTGAGGATAGGGTCCTGATCCTTTGTTGCAGGACAACCATCACTCCCTTTTGCAGATTTGTTTTCTTTAAGTTATCTGCTCTTATTCCATTCCTGCAATAGGCTGTAACTGCTGTAACTATTGTAACAGAGAGTAGGGGTTTAATAGATAGTAGATTGTTTATACTACAACTTTTAATACTATTAAGGTTGAGTACATACAGTACGTACTCACCTTTGGAATAATTAGACTTTCCCAGGTTGATAATTTATGTGGCACTCGACTGTTTTATTAATAAACAATTAAAGTGACCAACATTTTGGCGCTGTTTCCGGGGAAGGCGACTGAAGATTTTAAGAGTATTAACGATTTTCTTTTAGAGATGCAGGATGCATGAGAGGACGCAAGAAGGTTAAATATTCAGGCGGCAAAGGCAAAGGAGGAGGAAGAAAAGCTTTTATTGATGATATTATTTCAAAAGCTGAGACATCCCAGGGGTTAAGTTCTCGAAGGCCACAGACCCAACACTCTTTCCAAACAGATTATCGGACAGAGGAAGTAGTGGGACCGGAAAGGGTTATAGAACCATCAGAATATACTAAGGAACCGGTGGAAGAAGATGAACGACTAGTAGAAGAGCCAATAGAGGAAATTAAGGTGGAGGAACCAGTGCAGGACATTGAAATTCCAACAGAAAACTCCGAAGACCGAGCAAGCGCATCAGGAAAACAACCAATGGAGGATCACAATGAAGGACTCTTCGGTGGAGGTCGCAGAATAGAAGGAAGGGGAGAAAATTCTCTCTCCACCCTGGAATTCCCTGTCGAAGATCTCCCCAGAGGAGCAACTCCTATGAAGAATATCCCACTTTCAGCATTACCCAATTTCCATGGGTTATCCACAGAAGATCCTGATGAATTTCTTTTTGAATTTGATATATTGTGTAGAAGTTATGACTATGTTAATGCTGCTCAGAAATTGAAGTTGTTTCCAGCTACATTAAAGGGGAACGCATTAAGATGGTTCATGAGCTTGGGAGCTCATGTGATTATGACATGGGACCAGATGAAGGAGAAATTTCTGGCTAAATACCAAGATTATTGTCGAACAAGAGAAAGGAAGGAGGAATTATTCAAGATGACTCAGAAGGAGGATGAAATTCTGGAGGACTTCGTGGAAAGGCTATAGTATAACTTGCAGCGATCTGATCATCCTGATATAAGTAAGGATATTCTCAAGTCAATATTGCTAAAATGGGTACGAGATGATTGTTTAGACATGTTGAATATGCTTGGAAAATGAGACATATCTAAGGAATCCTATGATGATATTGTCAATCTCTGTAAAATATGTTCGAGAGGAGTAGCCAGCAGACCAAAAAGTAAAGATAGTACATACTCAAGAGTCCAGAAATCAGCGAGAGGAGCAACATGGGCCGAAATAGGTAACTTACTTGAAGAATTAAAAACTGAAATGTTAAGCTCTTTTTATTCACAAATTGATACCTTGCAGGTTAAAAAGAAGCAGGCAGAAGCAGAAGCTGCTCTGGCTATTTTCTGCTCTAAATGCAAGGAAAAACACCCACTAAGGGAATGCCCCCTGGACAAGGTACCAATCTGCACTATCTGTGAAAAGGACCATGAGACTCAACAATGCCCTTCTTTGCCAGGAATAAAAGCAGCACTGCAGCCAACTAAAGAAGAAGCTGAAGCAGTGTACCTCCTCACACAGAGAAGGCAATGGCAACCACGAGGACAAGGTATGAATTCTAACATGTCGTTTAATCGTTGGAATAATCATCCTCCTTTTCAAGAAAATTACCCACCCTTCAATCAAATGCAGTACCCACACTTTAATCAAATGAATTTCCCACCCATGCAGCAACAGAATCCTCCTTTTGTTGATCCTACAATGTGGAATCACTGAGCTCTATAGCAAACCTATTTTAATCAATGGAACCCAAATTGTACAGCTCCACAGATCCCATTTCCAAACCAATTACCTCAGTATCAGCAATCTCTGTCCTTACCATCAAATTCTCCACCAAATAATCAGACAATGAGACCCCAGCTGCCTGTACAACCTAACCCCAACCCAAATAATAATAAAGCTCTGCAGGTAATTGATATTCAAAACCAGTTAGTTTCCCCTATGCAATGTAATGACATTCATTTATGCTCTGGAAGAATAGTTGAACCTATTATTGATGACATTACTTCCGATTCTGATAAAGAAGAAATCGGAAAAGAAAACTCATCTAATGCTGAAACAGTTGGATCATCCTCTAATAACAATGTTGAAACACTTGAAACATCCTCTAAAAAGATTGCTGAAGCAGCAGAGCCACCATTCCCTAAACGTTTGGCTCTTATCAAAACACTTGAGCCACCTGCTTTTAATCTGTTAGGAGAGCTGCAGAATTTATATGTTAAAATTCCACTCTTACAAGCACTGAGAGATGTACCAATTTATGCTAGAACTGTTGGAGATATTTGTATTAAGAAACCTGGAAGAAAAGCCAAGGACCCCCTCACAGTTCATGTGATGGGTGATCTAGCTACTCTAATGTCAGAAAAAAACCCTCCTGTGAAATATGGCGACCCTGGTCATCCTACGGTCACAGTACAGGTTGGAAAAACTTTTGTTTCTAGAGTTCTAGTAGATCTGGATGCTACAATAAACATCATGACACTTGAAACTGCACAGTTATTATAGTTAAAGGATGTAATTAGGGAAACCCCAACCATTCTAGAGCTAGCTGACTTCTCCACAATCAAACCTGAAGGAGTCGTTGAAGACCTGATAATTTCAGTCGAATCTTGGAACTACCCAGCCGATTTTGTGGTATTACAGACCAAAACAAAGTTGGGGGGTCATCCATTGATTTTAGGAAGACCTTGGTTGGCTACAGAAGATGCCTTCATCAGCTGTAGGTCGCGTTCAATGACAATTTCTAATGGATGTGAAACCAAATAGCTTACTCTTTACCCTCGTGCTACACCTATGATTAATAATGATAACTCTATGTGGTTAGATTACGAGGACGATGAGACCCAACCCATCTTGACTCTCGGACAAGCCTTAACTTTTAAGGATTCAACCGAAGATGAATTAATTAGTAGCTTTATTTCTGAACCTTCTTCGGTTAACTCTGAAATACATGATCACTTGACTACAATCTTGGAACCTGAATCACAGCAAAATCTTAGAACTAAATATTTATCTTAGACATTAGCTGACACCTCCTCCAAAAGTATAACAGTCGAAATCGAGCTTGGAAAAACATTAAATATAAACCCTAACCTAACAGATGCTGAAACACAACAGTTAATGAAATTACTCCATGAGAATAAACAAGCATTCGCATGGGATTACATAGATATGAAGGTAATCTCTTCTGAATTATGTACTCATCGTATTTATATTAAAGAAGGATCCCGTCCAGTCTGTCAACCCCAACGACGAATGAATCCCAATTTAAGGGAAATTGTGAAGGAAGAACTTCAAAAACTGTTGAATGCAGGATTTATATATCCTATATCTGATAGTGAATGGGTTTCACCATTAGTAATAGTACCTAAGAAAAATGGGAAATGGAGAGTGTGTGTAGATTACAGAGCTCTAAATAAGGCTACTTAGAAAGATCATTTTCCCTTACCATTTATTGATCAGGTACTAGATAATTTGGCAGGTAAGAGATTCTTTTCCTTTTTGGATGGATTTAGTGGATATAATCAGATCAAGATTGCACCCAAAGATCAGGACAAGACCACTTTTACTAGTCCATGGGGGACTTTTGCCTATAGATTTCTTCCATTTGGACTATGTAATACCCCAACAACATTTCAAAGAGCAGTGATAGGAATTTTTTCTGATATGCTAAATGATTCCTTAGAAATATTTATGGATGACTTTACTCCTTATGGTGTGACTTTTGAAGATGCTTTACAAAACCTTGAAAAAGTACTTAAATGATGTATAGAAGCACACCTTGCCTTAAGTACTGAAAAATGCCATATGATGATGAATCAAGGTATTGTATTGGGACACTTCATCTCATTCCTAGGAATTCAAGTTGATCCAGCTAAAGTACAAGTAATTCAGACTCTTCCTATCCCTAAAACACAAAATGATGTAAGAAGCTTTTTAGAACATGCTGGATATTATAGAAGATTTATCAAGGATTTATCTAAAATAGCTTCTCCTTTGTTTGTGTTACTTATGAAAAATGCTGAATTTAAGTGGACTAATGGTTGTTAAAAAGCATTTAATGAACTTAAACATCAATTATCTACAGCTCTCATTTTAAGAGGACCTGACTGGGCACTCCCCTTTCATATATCCTCTGATGCTTCAGATACTGCAATTGGAGCTGTCTTAGGTCAAGAAGAAAACAATCTTCCCTATGATATCTATTTTATTAGTAAAAATATGACCCCTGCTGAACTTAATTATACAGTCACCGAGAAAGAATTCTTAGCAGCCATTTATGCTATTAATAAGTTTCGACATTATATTACTAGTTATACTACTTTTGTGCATACTGATCACTCGGCCATTAAATATTTAATGAAAAAATCAGTTACAAATGCTCGAGTTACCAGATGGTTATTATTATTACAATAATTTGATATCACAATTGTAGATCGACCAGGTAAAGAAAATGTAGTTGCTGATTTTCTTTCTCGGTTAAAAACTGATGAAAACATTCCAGTAGATGATTCTTTTCCTGATGAATATTTATTTGCAATATCTGCTCACTCACCCTGGTATGCAGACATTGCCAATTAATTAGTTGCAGGAAAACTACCATCACACCTATCGCACAGAGAGAAAATAAAGATCGTTCAGCAAAGTGCTAGGTACAGCTGGATAAGTGTGTGTCTTTTTCACACAGGACTCGATCAAGAAATTCGAAGATGCATAAGAGAAGATGAAGTTTATGATATATTGAAGGCTTGCCACGATGGCCCTTGTGGAGGGCATTTTGTAGACAAAAGAACATCACACAAAGTTCTTAGAATGGGTTACTATTGGCCCTCACTTTTCAAGGACGCAAAGAAATATGTTAGGGCCTGCGATAGCTGTCAGAGAATGGGCTAGCCTAATCACAGGGATGAAATGCCACTCAAACCCCATGTAATACTTGAACCTTTTGAAAGATGGGCACTAGATTTTATAGGTCCCATCAATCCTCCATCCAATCAAAGAGTTTATATACTGGTTTGCACAGATTATATGACTAAGTGGGTAGAAGCTAAGGCACTCATCAAAGCTAATGAAGAATCGGTGTTAACTTTTCTATTTGAAGAAATCTTTGTTAGGTTTGGTTTGCCTAGAGAGCTAGTTACAGATGGAGGACCTCCTTTTTATTCTCATGGCTTAAAAGATACACTCCAGAAATATCACATTAAGCATAAAATGACTACACCTTATCACCCCCAGGTAAATGGGCAAGTGGAAAGCACAAATAAAGTCATAGAAGCCATTTTAACAAAAACAGTCAAGGAGAATAGAAGGGACTGGCTTCAAAGGTTGCCTGAAGCATTATGGGCCTACAGAACCACTTGGAGGAACACTACGGGTTTTTCACCTTATGAATTAGTTTATGGTAAAAGTGTTGTTTTTCCTGTGGAATTTGAAATGAAAACCTTAAGGACTGCTTTAGCTGTTAACCTTGACTTGACTGATGCACAGACAGCTAGGTTGCAGCAGCTCCAGGAATTGGATGAAAAGAGGTTGGACGCCATCCATCAAACAACCATGATATAACAGCAAAGAACCAGGTGGCATGACAAAAATATTAGGCATAAGCAGTTCCAAAAAGGTAATTGGGCCTTACTGTATGATTCCCATTTCGAAAATTTTCAAGGTAAATTAAAAACAAGGTGGCTAAGACCTTATGAAGTAGATATTGTTTTTCCAAATGGAACAGTCAGACTCTTAACGATTGATGATTCTAGAACACCATTATTAGTAAATGGGTATCGACTTCGTTTGTATAAACAACCTATTTCTAAATAGGATTTCAAAGCTACTTACATGGCAGACATACACTATGCCTTTTTGGGGGAACCGACTATCCCTCAATGCACTTAATTTCCTGTTTATGTATTTATTTTTAGATTAGATTTCTTAACTAATAATCCCTGTCAAGGGTTGCCATGTTACAATTAATTATTTTGCAGATCTTAGTTTTGGATGGTGGCTGAAAAGAAAATTCCGATATAGGAAGAATTAATCTGCAGATTGGAAAGCATTGCCATGTCATTCCAGATCATAATTCATCCCCTCTTCCATTTCCCGTTGCTGAAACACCATTCCCATTGCTGAAACACCATTTCCCGTTGCTGAAACACCATTTCCTGTTGCTGAAACACCGTTTCCCATTGCTAAACCACCATCTCTCGTTGCCAAAACACCATTTTCCAGTGCCGAAACACCAAATCCCACTGCTCAAACACCAATCTTTTCCATCTTCCTAAAAACCATCAATGTCTCCATTTTTGCTCCCGAGAATGAACTATTACTTCGAGAGAAACATATCATTCTTTATTCAAAGGAATCAACCATTTATCCTGTTAATAATGTCCCTTCACTACTACCTCTTGTGAATAATAAAAACCTCGTGTATAAAAACCCTCATACCTTACAAACCCTTTCTATAATGATCATTGATCTTTTAAGGATGAGATAACACTTTTCGGCGCAACAACCAAAGGTAATTGTAAAGGTATGCAAGTTAAGTGTGAATATTAAATTGTAGTTAATGAGGAGATAATTGACATGACCGCCAAAAGCGTCGTACCGCCAACCATATCATTCAGCCGCAGTTGGGGGGATTACCGAAATATTGTAATCATTACATAACACGCCGATCACCACCATCTCTATTCCTCACGGTTGTGTCTAATCCACCTCGCCTATACCCTATCACATCATAATTTCATTTGCAACGCTCTGCTCTGTTTCGACCTCGGCAACTTCGCTCTGCACTTTGTATTCTGCCTAAAACAGTAACCATGGGAGGAGATGCTATTAGACATGAACTGGGCTCGACAACATTACTGGAACTCTACCTAGACGCATACCAAATCTTTCTACAAGCAGGATGGGTGCACTATTTCAGAAGACTTCTGGATTTTGATTTACAGGAGGTTCTGGAATTTGCATGCAATTTGAGGGAGTGGTACTCTACTGTCCAAGGGGTGAGAATCCCAATAACAGAAGAATACATAGCACAAGTTTCGGGGCTTCCAACCAATGGTATTCACTGGTTCAGAAGGAATCATCTCATTCTCAATGCACAGCAAGATTTCCTATTACCTGGGGAGCGGGTGGAAACCAAAGGCAGGGGGTTGCGCTTTGATCACTACCACCACCATGGCCAAATGTTGCAGAATTCATTAAGCATTACTTCATTTACGAGGGCCGTTATCAGGTAGTCTACCAACAGGACTTTGTTTTATTAAATCATTTGCGTCATGGTTGTCTAATAAATATGCCCTATTATCTCCTTGGATGTCTAAAAAAATATGGCACACTATACCATGAACGCAAGGCACCAAGTCCTCTGCCTCACGCACCATCGTTTGGTCCAACTCCCAATAAATAGAGGCTTTGCCCTGCACAATCCACCTCCCCTCAATAACCCTCCCCAACAAGCTGAGGAAAATCCTCAGCAAAATGAATAAAATTCCCAGCAAGTTGCTGAAACTCAGCAACCAGCAGCAGAAACACCCCAATTGAGCACTGAAAATCTGCAACAGTCCTCACCCCTGATGAAGCCAAACCATCCACCCCCATAGTTCATATTCCTACCGAAGATTCAGACGATGATACCCTCATCACTTTTCTTAAGAGGAAAAAGCAACAGAAAGCTGCAACCCCACTAAAAAGAAGAACCAGGGCCTCAGTTAAGGAAGCCATTATTTCTGATGATTCCCCTACCCTGAGTAAAAGTCCTCGCAAGAGGAAAACTACTGTCTCTCCTGGTTCCCTACCTCGGCAACGAACAAGGTTGTTTGCAACAACTGAGGCCATTATCCCAAATGTCCCTCATATCATTTTAAATCCCCGTATCCCGCGCAGCCCTGAACCTTCACCTCCTTCACCCTCAGATGTCGAAATACAGAGTGTTCACAATTTTGTGACATCATTTTTCTCAACAGAGGCAATTTCTCCACAAGAACCAGTTGTCGATACATTCAAACTAGACATCCAAGACAATATAGGGAATGTGGTTGTTACACAAGAACCAGACACTGACCTAACAGGTGCCACACAGGAACCACCTATTGGGGAACGAAAAGACGATATAGGGCATGTGGTTGCCACACAAGAACTAGCCACTGACCCAACAAGTGCCTTACAAGAACCACCTGTTGGGGAACAAAAAGAAGATGACCTGCATGTGGCTGTTACACAAGAACCATCCACTAACCCAACAGGTGCCACACAAGAACCACCTGTTGGGGAGAAAAAAGAAGATGCCCTAGGTAAGGCTGATACACAAACTGACCCAACAGGTGATACACAAGAACCACCTGTTGAGGACGCAAATGATGAAGTTAATGCTGAACAAAAATTCTCTTCTCCATTGGAATCTGCAAGTATAGAAGCCCCGGTTACTTTAGCCTCCCTGCAGGAAGAAAATGAGTTCTTAAAATCAGAAATTAAGGCCTATCAGAAAGAGTTAACAATGGCTAGGGAAGCCTATAAGAAGGAAGTCAACCTGTATATGTTAGCCCAGGTAGCATCTCAAGCTGAAAAGAGTATAGAGAAAGAGCAATACAATGAATACATGTGCAGTGAATGTGGGGATATCTATACTCAAGCAGGATATAAGATAATTGCAGTCCCATTGACTGGAGCCAGCCTTGTTATATTCAAAAAGGAACACCCTACTGCTACACAAGAACCATCAGGGTCTTCAAGAATTTTAGAGGAAGAAACAAAACCACCCCGGCCTACCCAAGTTATTGATGAACAGAAACCAGAATCAAGATCTTTTACAACTGTGCATATACAAACTGAACCTCCCTGTGTCAGCAATTCTCACACACAGACTTCCAGTTTTCAAGAACTAAGTAATACATGGAAGGCAGATTATGAGCTCTCCCAAGGAAAGGCATTTCAGCAACAGAAGTCATTATGGCTTAACTATGCCTATATAAATTGGGAAGAAATTGAAGAGTCTCGTGCACAACACAAGGACAATAAGAAATTAAAAGCCAGACTGTCCCTTATCTTCGATTTGGTCCAGTGGTTACTTGCTACAAGAAAGCCTTCTTTTAATTATTCTGTATTCTTGAGAGAACGTTTATTGTTCCTCAAATTAAAAGCAATCAAGGATGGAAGAGCCCATGATCCAGGTGGATATTGGTGGCCACCTGCCAAGTCCACCTGGACCACCACCATTGTCCTTCTCAGCATTTTCAGTTTCCTTAATTGTAGCACAACTTACTATTTTTAGCAGTTTTTCGGGTCCTGAACTTCCGGAGCCGTTTTGAGGCCCTAAACGACGTTTTTTGGGGAATCTGGGGGCAACATGGGTCTATGGAATGGACCGATGGCCCATTCCAACAATGGTAGTGCTCGGATAGATCTTTCTAACGAGCTATTGTATGCGTCAAACGGAGATCATATGCCAAAGTTACGACCCCGAGAAGTTGATGTACCAATTTACCCCAAACGGGGCCCACAGTTTGGCGTTTCATCTCCTAGGGTTAGGTTTTGGAATGTTAAGGGTTTTCCATTGTTTCTCAACAATAAATAGGCCTTCGAGCCTCATTGTAACACAGTTCAGAGGCATGTAGCCATCACATCTCTTCTCAGAGATAAGCTACCATCGCCCTAGCTGGGTTTATTCCATTTCTGGTTGTAAGCATATTTCAGTATTTTCCATTAATGAAATGAAGTATTATTTCCGCTGCATCTTTGTGTATATGGTTATCTCTGTAATTTGTTGCGTTCCTGTTTAAATCCGGATCAGTGGTATCAGAGCGGTCTGCTTTTTCTCTGTTTTTCTTTGCATGTCCCCAACAAGGTCGGGATATAAGGAGTTAGGGCTTGAACTGGTTGAACCTTTGCAAGACCAGCATCGCAAATCCCGACGGCCTCCCATGGCGGACGAGAAGAAAGACGAGGGGGTAGGAGATCCCATCAAAATCTTGCTCGAAGAAGCCCACGAGCGACAACGGAACGCGATGATGGACAGCTTTGCCCAGATCCTTCAGCGGCTAACCAGAAGCGACGCATCGGCTTCCAGCAGCTACTCTGGAAATGCCACACCCTTTAAGGTACAAGTTAATTTTGAAATCCCCATATTCGAGGGTCAGATAGACGCAGATGCCGTAGATAAATGGTTAAATCTGCTAGAGGGTTATTTTTCTGTTCATGACTTTTCGAGTCGGGAAAAGATTGTTTTTGCTCTTCTCAAAGCAGCCCCCCACGTCAAGGACTGGTGGGAAACCTACTGCGAGCAGAAGGATGAAAGTACTGGCTCACTATTTTCAGCCGCACCCACCTGGGATTCATTCCGGGATGCCGTCAAGGAGCAGTACTACCCTGTTGGAAGCTATGAGGATGAATACATAAAGTGGACCACACTGCGGCAGGGAAGGGACCAAGACGTGCCGGAGTTCACCAATCTTTTCCATACCCTTTGCACAAAGTTGGGTATCAAGGATTCAGAGCAACATTTGATACTCAAATACCGTGGTTGCCTGCACAAGTACATCCAGGAAGAAATACAATTCCTAAACATCCCCTCGCTCGGCGCAGCATACCGATATGCGTCAAGGTCGAGCAGAAGTTGAAACAAAAGAAGCGAGATTTTGGATCTGCGAATCCAAAGCAGGGGAAAGGTGCCCCGAAACCACAGAACAAAGGACAAAGCCAAGGCGGGACAGCCCAAGACAACCAGCCGAAGCTGCAAGCAAAGAACAGCGCCGCGAAGCCGAGAAAGGACATTGGAAAATGGTGCGAGTTCCATAAGAGCTCCACTCACAACACAAGTGAGTGTCGGGCCAAGCAGTCACTGGTGGCTGAGCTAAAGGTTTCAGAATCAGATGCATGTTCCGACTCTGAGTCAGAACCCGATAAGGGGTATGAAAAAGGGAAGCAGATCATTGATGCGGATCCCAGCGCCACTGTTGCTACCGCAAAGATCCAGAAAAATGAACCCGAAGATCCAGAGGAGGAGGAGCGTCTCTTCCACTCTTAGATGTGGGTAAAGGGCTCCCCGATACAGTTCATTGTTGATAGCGGGAGTCAAAAGAACCTCATTTCGGCAGAGGTCGTGAAGCGGTTGGGCTTACCGACCACAACACATCCACAACCATACACCATTGGGTGGCTGCACTAAGGACGAGATCTTCGCGTGAGCCAGCAGTGTCGCCTTCCATACAACATCAAGCCCTTCACGGATGAGGTATTGTGTGACATTGCTCCCCTTGAAGTTTGTGATGTATTACTAGGACAACCATACTTGTGGAAGCGACATGCTGTGTATGAATCAAGACCCCGTGCTGTTATTATTACATTGGGAAATAAGTTGTTCAGGATACCAGAGGTAGCACCACCTGCCGCAATCTCTTTGATTACTGCAAAACAATGCAGTAAGATCATTTCCAAAACCAGGAAATTTGTTTTCCTGATGATACGACCTCAAGGAAAGAAGAAGACAGTGGCCGCGGCCTCCAGACGGGGTCCCTCTGCACGACAACTACAGATGGACAAGATTGTGGAGGAGTACGAGGACATCTTCACCTCTCCGGCAGGAGTTCCTCTGCACTGTCAAGTCAAGCACTCCATCGATCTGACCCCAGGTGCGCCGCTACCCAATGGACCAATTTATCGGCGCTCCGTTCTGGAGAACAATGAAATCAAGAGGCAGATTCAGGAGCTCCTGCAGAAAGGTCACGTCCGTCCGAGTTCATCGCCCTGTGGGAGCCCGATCGTGTTGGTACAGAAGAAGGATGGGACGTGGAGACTCTGTATTGACTATCGGGCGCTGAACAAGATCACTCTCTGTAATAGGTACCCGATCCCGCGGATTGATGACCTCCTAGACCAACTAAAGGGGGCGAAATATTTCAGCAAGATCGATCTGAAGTCAGGATATCACTAGGTACCAATCGAACCCTCTGATGTGTGGAAGACTGCCTTCAAATCCAAGGAGGGCCTCTTCGAATGGTTGGTCATGCCTTTCGGATTGACGAATGCTCCTGCAACCTTTATGAGGCTAATGGATGACATCTTGCGGCCATTCACCAACTCCTTTGTAGTAGTATACTTGGATGACATTCTGATCTTCAGCCAGAGTTGGGAAGATCACCTCCACCACATCCGACAGGTTCTCCAAACACTGCGGCAACACAAGCTATGTGCCAATTTGGAGAAATGCACTTTTGGCATGACCCAGGTTCAGTATCTGGGATACATCATTGATGAACAGGGGGTGCATGTCGATCCAGCCAAGGTCCAAGTCATTCGGGATTGGCCCTCTCCAACCACTCTAACAGAGCTCCGCAGCTTTCTAGGTCTGGCCAACTTCTACCGCAGGTTTGTGTTGGGGTTTTCTCATATTTCTTGGCCCTTGAGTCAGGTCACCAAGGCAGGGGTGAAAGCAAGATTCTTTTGGTCTGAATCTCAACAGAAGGCATTCATGGAGTTGAAGGATCGCCTCTGACTATGCTATTGGGGCAGTCCTTACTCAACATTGACATCCAGTGGCATATCACAGTGAAACACTTTCAGACACAGTCCGGAAATACCCCACTTATGATAAAGAGATGTATTCCATTGTACAGGCCTGCCGACAATGGAAGCATTACATTTTGGGGAAGGAAACGGTCATCCACACAGACCACCGACCCCTGCAGTTCATACAGACCCAAGGGAAATTGCAGAATGATCGCCATCAGAAGTGGTCTACATACCTGCAACAGTTCCACTTGAATATCAAGTATAAGAAGGGCAGCACCAATAATGTTGCAGATTGCCTCAGTCGACCACCGATCATGGCGTTAACCACCGTGCTCAACTCTTGTGGGCACGAGACAGCTGATTGGCCACTTCTCTACAAGAGCGACCCAGAATTCGGCCACACATACCAGACACTCTTGGAGGGTCGGCGTGTTGCAGATTTTCACCTCTAGGATGCCCTATTATGCCACCTCGGTCACCTTTGTGTTCCTTCAAGCGAGCGTGCCAAGATGATTTGGGAAGCACACTACAGTCGGGCTGCTGGGCATTTCGGGGTCGAGAAAACAGTGGCAGTACTGCAAAATTATTTCTATTGGCCGAATCTTCGACAGGATGTTGGGAAGTACATCAGATCATGTACTCCCTGTGCCATTGCCAAACCGACCATTAAGAAGCATGGCCTCTATACCCCGTTGCCTACCCCTAGTCGACCTTGGGAATCCATCTCCATGGATTACATGTCAGGCCTTCCTTCCACTAAGCATGGAAATGACTGTGTTTTTGTGGTCGTCGACAGGTTCTCGAAGATGGCCATTATGGTGGCCTGCAAGAAGAATATCACAGCAGAAGCCACTGCTAAACTCTTCTTTGAATGAGTGTGGGTGCACTTTGGGATCCCATAGTCTATCATCTCAGATCGGGACAGTCGGTTTCTCAGCACATTTTGGTCCAGTCTCTGGTCAATGATGGACACCAAACTCACGAAGTCCACAGCCTTCCATCCTCAAACTGATGGCCAGACAGAGGTTGTCAATAGGATGATCGTGCACATTCTGCGCATGTATAACTCAAAGCATCCACGCACATGGGACGAGAGCCTCCCCTATGTTCAACACAGCTACAACCGAGCTCTTCACAGCTCCATTGGCCATAGCCCTTTTCAAGTGGGTTTGGGATTCCAGCCACTATGCCCCATTGATGTGGCCATGCCACTTGCAGCTACTCACATGAATTCAGCTCATGTCCAGTCCGAAACAGATAAGGCCACCAGCTTCATTGAGAGCATCCAACATATTCGCCAGCAGGTCCATGACATTCTTGAGAAATCAAATGCCAAGTACAAGCAGTGACATGATCAACATCGGGTGCCACACAAGTTTCAGGTGGGCGACAAAGTCTGGTTGCATTTGCAAAAGGAACGCCTTACTGGAGCCTATCGGAAATTGAGACCACTCCGATATGGTCCTTACACCATTACTAAGGCTATGGGAGACAATGCATTTGAGCTCAGCATTCCCCCATTCCTTGGCCTGCACCCAGTGTTCAATGTGGACCGCCTTCGGCCATACTTTCCACCATTGCTAGACACATCCGACATTGCAGAACAGCTCAAACCCACAGAATTAAATCCAGATTGCATGGAGCAAGCTGCAACTGATCGGATCATGGACACACAGATCAAGAACACTCGCCAACAGAATATCCAACTGTATCGAGTTGTCAAAGCAGGCAAACTCCTTCAGCAGGGCAAGTGGCTCACCAGGGAACAAGTTCAGCAAAAGTTTCCTCATCTCATGGAGGAGCTCAACGCAATGGGGACCATTGCTTCCTAAGGGGGGAGGAATGATCCAGGTGGATATTGGTGGCCACCTGCCAAGTCCACCTGGACCCCCACCATTGTCCTTCTCAGCATTTTCAGTTTCCTTAATTGTAGCACAACTTACTATTTTTAGCAGTTTTTCGGGTCCTGAACTTCCGGAGCCGTTTTGAGGCCCTAAACGACGTTTTTTGGGGAATCCGGGGGCAACATGGGTCCATGGAATGGACTGATGTTGCCCGTTCCAACAATGGTAGTGCTTGGATAGATCTTTCTAACGAGCTATTGTATGCGTCAAACGGAGATCATATGCCAAAGTTACGACCCCGGGAAGTTGATGTACCAATTTACCCCAAAAGGGGCCCACAGTTTGGCGTTTCATCTCCTAGGGTTAGGTTTTGGAATGTTAAGGGTTTTCCATTGTTTCTCAACAATAAATAGGCCTTCGAGCCTCATTGTAACACAGTTCAGAGGCATGTAGCCATCACATCTCTTCTCAGAGATAAGCTACCATCGCCCTAGCTGGTTTTATTCCATTTCTGGTTGTAAGCATATTTCAGTATTTTCCATTAATGAAATGAAGTATTATTTCCGCTGCATCTTTGTGTATATGGTTATCTCGGTAATTTGTTGCGTTCTTGTTTAAATCCGGATCACCCCACCAGGTCTCTACACCATAGCAATTTATTGAAACTTTTGCAGAAGCACCAAACAATGACCAGAACTTGATGTGTGAACTCTATCTTCACAATGAGGCTATGCCTGAAGATAGAAAGATTAATATACTTCCTATTTGTGGTGATATTCAAATAAGAGCTTTTATTTCCTTTTTGGCCAACCATCTTACTTGGCAGAATTCTTTTATGTCTACAAAACATAATGAGGAGAACTGTCTTCTCTGGATTCGTTCAGAACCGCAGAATGCAGCAATCTTCCTTATGGAACATCAACGAGTTCTACGAGAACCAGGGATGACCGATCATATTAGGCATCTGCAAGTAGCAATCTTGGAAGACTACCAACATTATGTCAAAACTAAAGGACCTTTGGCCATAAAAGCAAATGATTTATTCTGGGAACACTGTCCCAAAGAAAGACGGGAATATCATCCCTACAATCCCCTCAATCTTCAGGTGGCAATCTCACGTATACCTGATTATGTAAAATGCATTAGACAATGTGCTGAATGGTGGATTGGTTACCATTTTCATTTTCCTCTCTTATGGCTTCCTGGAGAGCAATACAAGGCTCAATTTACATTGACTAAAAAGGAAGAGTTGGCAGCATGGAAGAAACTTCAGAGTGTCCAAGGGTTTAGAGACATGGTTGACAGCACCTTCTACACTTACTGCATAAGCAATTTACATTGTTCATCCCAGTATTCTGATTCTGATTCAGAGTAGACGTTGCATGCGGACATGCAACATTTTCAGTTGGGGGGATGTTAGGTTCCCATATTGTCTATTTTTGACCTTATATTTTGTCATTATATTACCCTCTTCAACCCTTAGTTGAAAGCCTTTGCTAGTGTTTTGGCTTAATCACTCCAAAAGGTATATAGTGATTCTCCTCATTGCTATTTGTTTAATTATTCAACACGTAATCATGCTATCTTTATAATTGATCCTTAAAGTTGATTAAGTTGCTGAACAATTGTTGAAACTGCCTAATTGGCAGGACTACATTTTGCAGTTGCTGAAACAACGAAAACAACACAAACCGTGAAGCTGAAAAAGCAAGAACAGCATGAACCTCGAAGCTGAAACAGCAAGAACAACATGCAAACTTCGAGGAACAGTTGAAATTTGCGTAACAAATCTGCATCAGCAAAGGAGTCCGACCGATTACTATATTGGTCGTAATGATCATGATCCACATGACTGTAACGATATTCTGTTAACGAGAACTGACTTTCCAATTTTTGGTACAAAGGGTTGAACCAGAATGAATAATGAAAATCTTTTGTAATAGATGTCTCCTCTATAAAGAGGAGACATCTACATTACAGGGAGATATACAGAGAAACAGGGAACAAGCTGTAACACAGAAAATTTAGTGAAGGGATGAGACTGAATCTTTTTTGTAATATGGTTTATTGACAGATGAATAAAGTTCTGTTCTGAGTATTTTATCTTAGTTTCTGTGTTCTGGGGAATCTTGTGAGAAGGACAAGGCCCACTTTCATCACAAGATTCACCCATCTTCTTTTTGTTTTGTGTCGTGTGTGTGATTTCTGTTTATATCTTATTCATGAGTACTACTTCTAATGGTATTTTACTTTTGCTGAAACTCTGTTTTCCTTTTAACTGATTGATGTTGTATATGAGTGCCTCACCAGTGATTAGGATTTACAGAGTGTATTGGTGAACTGGACAACAGAGGCAGGTGCTAAAAGTCCTTACTCTGAGGATAGGGTCCTGATCCTTTGTTGCAGGACAACCATCACTCCCTTTTGCAGATTTGTTTTCTTTAAGTTATCTGCTCTTATTCCATTCCTGCAATAGGCTGTAACTGTTGTAACTGCTGTAACACAGAGTAGGGGTTTAATAGATAGTAGACTGTTTATACTATAGCTTTTAATACTATTTAAGATTGAGTACATACAGTACATAATCACCTTTGGAATAATCACACTTTCCCGGGGTTGATTATTTATGTGGCACTTGACTGTTTTACTAATAAACAATTAAAGTGACCAACAATGGCAAGGATCAGGTAAATTAGATACTACAAATGGAGAAATATTTTGATCTACATGGTGTACCACTGTTACAAAAGGTATGTATTGAATCTAATTATTTAAAACTGAATCATTTTTATGGTATAAAGGGCTTTGTTCTCGTAAACCACTTGTCACGCGGTCAATTTTCATGGAGGAAATGATAGCACATTATGAGGATATAAAGAGAAACACCTTCTTTATCTAATTGATAAATCTCAAACAAAAAGGTTCAATGGTAGAGCACATTGAGGACTTTCAAAAAATGAATATAAAGCTAAATGTTATTCTAGAGAAGAAAAAGATAAATAGTTTTATCTATGCCGTGGAAGCTGATATAGATGGTATGAAAGGATATAGGAAGAAAGGCATGGAAGATTTGAAGAAAGACATGGAAGGTTTGAAGGAAGCTGGGAGAAAGTTGCTACAAGATAGGCCTCCTAATGATGAAAATGATCAAGAAACGTCAAAATAAGAGGATATACATCGAGAACCAACCATAGAGAAAGAAAAAATGAATCTGACCATATCTTGTATTGCAATGGCAAGAATTACCACTCCTCAAACTCTCAAGATAAAAGGACATATCAAGAAGAAGAAGGTTCAAGGAGTGAAATATCAGGAAGAAAAGTATCAAGAGACATCAAAAGAAAAGGATACTCACCAAGAACCAACCCTAGAGAAAGAATAAATGATTCCAACCATATCTTGTAATGCATTGGTCGGAATTACCACTCCTCAAAATATAAAGATAGAAGGACATATCAAGAAGAAAAAGGTAATAGTGTTGATTGATTCAGGCAGTACCCATAAGTTTATTCCTTGTAAGATATCAAAGGAATTTAATTGCTTCCTATCTCCAACACCAGAGTGTCAAGTGATGGTTGTAAGTGGAGGAACCATTAATTTCTCTATAAATTGCCATAATATCCTTATCCATGGGAGAATATGTATTGAATAGCCCAATTCTTTCCATTGCAATGGGTGGTGTTGATGTTGTACTAGGAGTCTAATGGCTACAACCCTTGGGTATAATAGCTTTTAATTTTGAAGAATTTTTCATGAAATTTTCTTTGGAAGGAAAGGAAGTTGAATTAAGAGGTATCAAAAGGAAACCAGCAAAAATAATAAGCTCTAACGGAATGACAAAGCTTCTAAAGAAAGAAATGTGAGGTGTAATTGCACAATTACATTCGCTAATGGTTCCCACATTGAAATCATCTATTTATCTAGATCTTCAAAAAAAATTGGACAATCATTCCAAGGTATTTGAGACTCCCAAAGGTCTCCCATGTATTCGTGATTATGATCATGTTATTCATTTGATTCCAGGAAGTGTTCCTCCAAACATCAGGCCTTATGGGTATCCATATGCCCAAAGGAGTGAAATTAAACATATGGTTGCATAAATGGTAGAGGCTGGTATAATTACCCAACAAAATTTGATAAATAAAGCAAGGGATGAATGGAAGAATGGAGAAGGAGGGTGGGAACTCATTCAAAAGTTGCCAAAGATCCCAGTTCCAACAATATTGCCAGAACTTGACAAACAAGGAAAAATCATATTGGAACTTGAAGCATTCACAGAACCGAGAAATAAACAACTACGAATTTGATCAATTTCAGAGTATCTCATCAAGTGGAAGAGCTTACTACCGAAGATTCCACATGGAAGGATGATAATTTTATACAGAAACATCAAGAACTACTCAAGCACTGAGGACAACACTTTTTGAAGGAGAGGGGCATGATAGGTCCCTATACTACTAGTGTAACCCCTTATTATTATTATTGCAACCCCCTTATTATATTGTTATGCCCATGTAGTACCCATACTATTATTATTGGGCCCCATAGAAGCCCACTATTGTTATTGTTGTCCCCTTACATTATTATTGTTATGTCGGATCTGATTATATTATGACCCCTTAGACTCCTATATATAGAAATGAGGTTTGGCCATTTGTATCATCCCAGAATTGTTCATTTGTGTAATGTAAAGGAGGTTGCCCCCTCGAAGAGGCTGAATTCTAAGGCATCGATCTATCCTTTCTATCTTTCTGTGACCTAGTTTCCTAACAAAACATTTTTTCAATATCTCAGTTTTCTCATCATATTGAGGATGATAGGATGAGCTATGAGCTAACTAAGTACCCAGACAATGTTATAGACATTTTTGTGCCTTACAGCATGAGCATGAAATGTCCATAATCTAAGGGATCCAAATTCCCTAAACATGTTGTTCCTACCCCTAGAGGAACAAGGTCAGCAAACCACAGCACTGAATAAAAGTTCTCCACCTGAAAACACTCAAAAACAAGGAAATTCTGGATCATGTCAACTGCTCCACTGAGAATCTGCGCTGAATGTCAACTGCTCCACTGTCTACCTGCGCTGGATGTCAACTGCAAAGAAGGCTACCTGCGCTGGGCGAGTTGGGACATGTGGCACAGTCATTCCTCAAGGTGTCAATGCCCAGGAAGCTTCCAAAATGACACTTGGATCAAGGAATTCGACTGGTGATGAGTAAGAGGGTCTAGATCTCCAAGTGGAAGCAAGAACCTCCAAGTGGACTCAAGAACTGAAGAATAACTGAAGTGAGAGAGGACACTAGTCAGCTCTCAAGCTGACTCATCCTTTCTCCAAAAAACCTATATATAGATCTCTCTTATGAGGTCTAAGGGGGTTGGAATCTTGTGAATGTAAGGAAGTGCTGTTGGTTTGAGTTTAGAACTATTGGGTGATTTGCTTTGAAGGAGGTGAAGAGGAGATTTCTTTCTGCTGGGAAGGTGATGCTGGATTGGGCCTCTTATGGTTGTATCACTTCCTGAACTTTACTTCTTCCATTAATAAAGCATTTGAGGTTCTTCTATATACATGTGTCTCAATGATGTATTGTTATACTTGTGTATTTGATTTATTCTAATCCTTAAATAAGTTATGAATGTATGCTTCTTGTAGTTTCCCTTTCTTGCCATTTTGCAAGATCTTGGTGTAGCTGGGCCAGTGAAAGAGCAAGGAGCTGGGAGCAAGCAGCAAGGAGAGAAGGTTGGATCAACCATTAGCGGAAGACATCGGTTAGTGGATCTCTTTCTCCCCTATGATACTTTCATAAAGAAGAAATCTTAGATAGCTTTGCTTTGATTGTTGCTGAGGTACTATCACCCTTAGAGTGGGATAGGGTCATTCCGTATTGGATACTTTTCCCAACAACAAATTGGCGACTCCACTGGGGATCGTATCTTGTTGGTTGTTTGTGTTTTTTGCTATTCATTTCCTAAACACAGGGAGTACCGAATCGAACTGCATTTGGATCTTTTAAATGCAAAGTAGAGGGCAGCTACTCTAGCTCTGTTTCTGGGCATGTTTATGAATAGAAGAGCTGATCCACAAGGACTCTGAACAGCTCTTAGTGATAGCTTTTCATCCTCCTAATTACCCTTTAGTGTGTACTTGATTGATATCTTTTGATTTGGCCAAAAACTGTGAATTTTTTAGCAATCTGTAACCTGGAAACCAAGAGAAACGAGAGTTTCTCTCTTCATTGCAGGCACTGTGAAGGCAGTCTGCATTTCATCGCAGGTCCCGAAGGGGCTACCTGCTCTAAATGTCAAACTGACAGTGTACTACCTGCGCTGAACCAGTTTTGTCTTGTGCTACTGGGGTTCCCTGCTGTTTATTGCCCTGTTTTCATCCTTGTTTTTGCAGCCTGTTATCAGTCAATGCACCTATCTGAAACCACCTTTCCTTGCCACTATTCCGCCTCGGTTGTATAAAGAAACTGTATTTGTTCTTTTTGTATTTCTTACATCATTTGCAGTTTCCCATAACGAAAGTGAACTAGTCTTGCTGTGGCCTCTTAGATCTAGACCTGTGATAAAGTGTCGTTTTGATCTTAAGAGTTAGTTTGTTTGCTGTTCATAGCTGATTGAGCTTTTGCTTTCGTCATATGGTTTGAATTTATGTATTTCTAGTGTTGAAACAAGTAAATCTTAAGGTGTCTTTTGATTTTGGACAAAATTTGTTTGCTTTCACTTGAAATTGAATTCAAAATTATACAACAGCTTTCTTTTTGTAGTACATCAACATTAAGAAAGAGAAAAGAAATACCTGCATTGTGCATTTTGCATTTGATAAGTTTGCATGTTGATTTAGGAAAAAGTACATTAGTGTGTGCTCTATGATCTGTGTGAAAAGATGATGTCTTTCTTTTCCCTCAGTAGTTAAGATTTTCATAAGTCGAAAAGATTGAAAAAGCTTGCTTCTCATCTTAGACTGCATTTAGGAATTTGTATCATACATCTCGTGGTGAATCTTGAAAGGCAAACTTTAAAAAGATCAACTTAAAATATATTGAATGAACCTAACAACGCTTTGAAACATAACGCAAACACATAGAGGTCTAGGTAGAGACGTGTTCCGGCGTCGTTAAGCCTAGTGACTGTCGATCTCTAAGAAGGTGGCTGATTCCTCCTGAGAGACGGTAGCGCTAGTACGGATTTGTACTCCCACGTACCGTCGCGTATATATTGGGAGACCCCTATAGGCATATATCTTTTATCCTTAGGAAACCATGTCGGCCGCCCTACTGATCGCAATGCAGTGAACACAGCATTCACGAAGATCGACCACCCGTACCGTAAAACGTATTCTGTGGTTTTGCGAAAATTTTGGCACACCCTCTGCTTAGATCTCCAGAGCAGTTTCTTTTGGCCTTTTTCAAACTCTATAACTGAAAAAGTCCATCCGAGCATTTGTCACTTCGGGCTCGTTAAAACATCGAAGGAGACTAGAGTCATCTTTAGCTTTTTCTCGACTCTTTAAAAGTGAAAAAGCAAGTTGTGTCTAAGCGTCGTTAAAATTTATTTTAAACGGGATAATCATCAGCATTCCCTCATTGATCTTCGAAGTTAGTATTTTGGCATCGTAAGTTCTTGTAGAATCGCTAAGAAATCTTTTGGATAGACTAGATATGTCTGAACAACCGTCGACATCTAGGACTGTGTCGTCCGACACAGCAGCAACAGAGCCTCCTGCTGCTACTCCAACGATGTTCGCTGGTATTCCATCTGTCCCGGCAAATTTTCAACAACAAGTCGGAGTCCAATCAGGGACGACGACATGGTTAGTTCCTATTTCTTCATCCGATTTATCATCTGGTATTTCTTATGTTGAAACTCAACAAATTGATCCAATGTGTCTTCAAAGGCCAATTTACCCTTTAAGTACTGGATTTCCACCATATGGAGGGCAGTATGCTCTTTCATTGTTCCCTCCCAGAGAACAACCATATGGGAGTTTACAACAAAGTTCAGGTCAAACTGGAATTACATCCAGCGGTTGGGTACCAATACTGCCTCAACAACCAGGAGTTGTATATTCAACGCAACCAGTACACCCTGTGTCGAATATTCCCACCATACCTGCTATAGTGAATGCGTCGCAAGTACAAGCTCTACCTGTTGTATGTCGACCCCAAGTTTCTCAGGTTGCAATACAACAGCATCTTGTCTCAATGACTCAATCACAACCTCAGGTTAGTGCCTCCTTATCTGGAGCGACTCAGGCTCAAACAAGTATTGTGACTCCTCATCTTGGTCAATCATCCAGTATTGGTCAACAACAAATGGTCCAACAACCAGAGCTGGTTCAATCTCAACAACCGCCATTCCAGCAATCATATCAAGGACCTGGGCAACAAGTCTTTGTAAGTAATGGGCAACCATACTATAATTGTTATGCCCATCAACCTTGCCAAAGTTGTCAGCATTATGCTGGTCTGCAAAGACCCATTGCTCAGGCGATACCATCTTATCCTGGATATGCTTCGCCTAACTTGAACCAACAGTTGCCCTTTGTAGCAACTCTAGAACTACCAGATCTAAACCGGCTGACGAATGATCCAATTGCTTATGCCCCTTGGTGGCCAGCGATTCCGCATAAACTTCCATCGGACATTCCTAAATTTAATGGAAATCCGGGTGAAGACCCGTCGAATCATGTGATGACATTCCATCTATGGTGTTCATCGAACACCCTGAATGATGATTCGATAAGACTTCGCCTCTTTCCGAAGACGTTAACGGGTCCAGCGGCAAAATGGTACATTGAATTGCCTAGAGCTTTGTTCGACAACTTCAGTACCTTAGCCACAACCTTTTTAACCCATTTTCAATTACCAATAAGGTATGAAACGGGAACAGAACTCCTTACCAACTTCAAACAGACGACTGCCACCCACATATCTGACCATATACATGAGTGGCGATGTTGTCGTAGGATGGTAAAAACGTACATTCCCGATCAGCTATTAGCTGAATGGTTTATCAAGTCATTACTTCCTGCCATCACGGAAGATGTGGCAAAGGGGGGAGTCGTAACGGAAGAGCATGTTATCGCTCGTGCGCAATATCTGGACTTGGTCTATACTCAGTCTGACACGCTCTACGACAAAATACCTGACGCCCCTAGACCGGAATTCTCAATTCCTCCTCCTCCTAAATCAAACAATGACTCTCACGCCGGCAATGGCGTGATTAGAAAACACAAAATTTCTAGTCAAAATGCAAATGAAGAACTTCTTGCCTCAGAAGTAAATGCCATGTCGACCAACAAGGGCAAACAACTGAAGCAGCCAGGGGGCAAGAAGAAAAAGAAAGGGAGAAAAAGGAAACCCCCGGCAGGGTGTCATATATGCGATGAGGATCATTGGACGAAAGATTGTCCACATATAGCTGAAGTTAAGAAACTCTTTAAGAGTTCAAAAACCCCAGCAGTATTGACTGATCCGTTTCCCAACCCAGGTCAAAATCTGGTTGCTAATCAAAATGCTTCCCGATCCCAAGTGCTTATGTTTTCTGTCTCGAAGCAGCAAAATGATGCTTTGACAAGGAATAAAGATTACGGGAATCCACGGCTGTCGAATAACAAGGCTAATGAGCAACCTAGTAGTTCGACAACAACTTTAACCGAAGTTGTGCCACCCATCGTTCCTGAGCCAATGATAAAGTCGCAAAAGGGAGCAGTACACAAATTGACATTTAATCCTTGTGCGAAAATAACACGGATAGAGGACCTGGCCCAATCATCGTCCGCTATGTCGACACTTGAGGTACCGCAAAATTGCCCCTCCCAAGAGCAAGCTTTGTTATCAGCAATAGGTGGGATTGACCCAATGGATTCCAATCTTGTGGCCTTTGATCATAAATGATATGACCCTTAGTTACCAGCTCAACTAGCTTTCCTTATTCAAGTGAAAGCCCTCAACAAAACTGTTCAACGAATAATTATTGATGAGGGGGCATCTACATGTCTTATGTCAATGAGTTGCTGGAAAAATTTAGGTTCACCACCCTTGTCGAAATTGTCAACGACGTTAAAAGCATTTGATGGACGATCATACGCTCCATATGGGATTTTAAGTAACTTGCAAGTTGAACTGGAGGGCAAAACAGTAGAAGTTGATGTTGAAGTAATCGATGGAAACCTCGATTACAACATCCTACTGGGAAGGCCCTGGATATATGCCATGGCCGCAGTTGTGTCGACCTACTTCAAGAAGATTGCATTTCCTTTCCAAGGAGGAATTACAATTGTCGACCAACAAACATTTCTCCCCAACAGTTCACAAGTTACGGGAAGCATTCCAATGATCCATGGAAAGAACCATTCGCTCCAAAATATCGGAGTAGGTCTCCTAAAAGACCCTGCCTTAATGGGTACTTTTGCCCTACTGCCACCGAGTAATCTGGCGGAAATGGCCACAGTGGAATATGAAACCTTCTATTTCTAATGGATCTAAAACTTCGAGGATAGTTCCTATCTCATGTCAACCTCGTTAAAAAATGAAGAGTCGAGGATAGTTCCTATATTGTGTCAACCTCATTAAAAAATGAAACAAATCCCCGAGGTAAACCTTCATTCCAACCACCGAGTTGAATGCAATGAAGCTTGGGGGGCGTGCACCTCGATTTGCATTATTATGCTGGGGGCATGCAAACTTATCACCGAGCAGTTTTAGCACATAGTTCATGCTCGCTAAAAAATAAACATAAGATCGAGCAGTTTTAGCATAAAGTTCATGCTCGTTAAAAAATAAACGCAAGATTCGAGCAGTTTTAACGCGGTCTTCATGCTCGTTAAAAAATAAATAAAAGCAGTGAGCAATGTTTCCCCCAGAGTTTAAGCTCATTTTTAAATAAAAAATGAACCTATTTCGGTAAATAACCTTTGTGATCGTAAATTTATCAGCCATAAAAAGCCTTGGTCGTGTTTGCACCTGCCACCTCCACCGTCATTTGGCTGATCGTTCACCTCCATATGATTGTTTACCCATTTTGAGGAACAGCTGCGAAGAGTGATTTCACCTAGCCATCCTTGTGACACTGCCGTGATTGGAAAATTCCAACCTGTACCTGGAATCTGCTGCTATCCCTGTTTATCACTCGTTCCTCAAAAGATGAGTCTTCTTTGAGCTCTTTTCAACTGACTCGTAAAATATGAAAAGGTTGCCGAGTTTTGGCCTTCCAGCTCATTAAAGGACCGGAAGAACTATCCCTCCTCTAGATTTTAATCTTTTTGGACCTGAGGGATTATTGCACAAAAAGGTCGAGCGCTTGTTTTATTCAGCTCGTTAAAATTATCGAAAACTCATCCCTTCTGTATTGTTTTATACTTTTTCGGACTTAAGGGATTAGATGACGAAAAAGGAATTTTGGAGTTAACTTTCTGTACCTTTTCAGACTCTCTAAAAATGAAAAGGACCGAGTTTTCCTTGTCGTTAGACTCGTTAAAATGATTAAATAGCGACAAACTTGTCTTTAGACGAGAACGAGTTTCCCTATCGCTAGGCTCGTTAAAACATAGCGATGGGCTTGCCCGAAGGGTAGGTTATAGAACAAGCATATGTTATCCTCCTCAAGCTTGACAAAAATAAAGAGGTACTGGTTAGAAATGACTGGGGAAAAATTGGGAGAACCTCAAAGCTTTAATGGCAGCAAGTTGCTCTTGAACATGACACTTTTCCTCCGTACCACATCGGGTTGGGTTGTTTCATTCGCCGGTCTCATCACCATGGTCTCGCCAAACCATCCACATTTGGGGTAATGCTACCGATCCATCGCATCAGTGTCGTTATATGTTCAAGAGATGTTGTTCAGAAAGAGTCAACCGTGTCCCATCCACTGCCATACATTATCCTTCATCCATTCATGACCGCCACCCTGAATCATATGTCACAGATTGTTTTCACCTCCATTAAAATCATTAGCTCCGTTCCGTGTCACTGATGTGGGATTCATTAAGGCCCTCCTTTGACGGATCGCTTCTTGTCGACTTCAGCTCATTATCCAAGAAGTCGATCTAGGAACAACCCCCTCAGTACTTTGAAGCTTGCATGCCTCAATGGCAAGTTTCTCACTTCCGGCGACAGGTATACATCAATGACCTTCGACCGAAAGATTCTGCGTGGTGTTCGACGCCAAGTCCTCTATTCACACCACGTGGATTGTACTGCAGTACCTTGAGGGTCATTATCATTATCGGTGATTCCTCTCGCGCTTGTTAACGGTTTACATCATTGACCGGTAATCAAGCGATGTCTTTCCATGTTCGACTTCAGCGCAATTCTCACATGGATCGACTTGTACTTAGAGTGAAGATCGAACGAGTTTGAAGACCCCGGATCTAGTTTCATCCATCCGGGCTGCGATATATATTCAGGAAATATAAAGACATTTGACATGTACATCATCGCAGCAGATGATCATCCTACTCAAAGGATGATAATTTCAGCAGAGAATTATCAGTCTATCATCAGACGATCGTCTGTTCTATGTACCAAAATGAATTTATAAAGCTGAGCATGGGAATGCCCACCTCAGCTAGATCATGAAAGCAGAATGAAAAATAATGTATTGTATTGTATTTTATTACAGGTCACCTCTCAGCGATTGAATGAACTTCGGATCCTCCTGATAAAGCATTTCACCCGATAAACGACCTCATACTTTAGGGGGCAACTGTTATAGACATTTTTGTGCCTTACAGCATGAAGCATGAAATGTCCATAATCTAAGGGATCCAAAGTCCTTAAACATGTTGTTCCTACCCCTAGAGGAACAAGGTCAGCAAACCACAGCACTGAATAAAAGTTCTCCACCTGAAAACACTCAAAAACAAGGCAATTCTGGATCATGTCAACTGCTCCACTGAGCATCTGCGCTGAATGTCAACTGCTCCACTATCTACCTGCGCTGAATGTCAACTATAAAGAAGGCTACCTGCGTTGGGCGAGTTGGGACATGTGGCACAATCATTCCTCAAGGTGTCAATGCCCAGGAAGCTTCCAAAATGACACTTGGATCAAGGAATTCGACTGGTGATGAGTAAGAGGGTCTAGATCTCCAAGTGGAAGAAAGAACCTCCAAGTGGACTCAAGAACTAAATAATAACTGATGTGAGAGAGGACATTAGTCAGCTCTCAAGCTGACTCATCCTTTCTCCAAAAAACCTATATATAGATCTCTCTTATGAGGTCTAAGGGGGTTGGAATCTTGTGAATGTAAGGAAGTATTGTTGGTTTGAGTTTAGAACTATTGGGTGATTTGCTTTGAAGGAGGTGAAGAGGAGATTTCTTTCTGCTGGGAAGGTGATGCTGGATTGGGCCTCTTATGGTTGTATCACTTCCTGAACTTTACTTCTTCCATTAATAAAGCATTTGAGGTTCTTCTATATACATGTGTCTCAATGATGTATTGTTATACTTGTGTATTTGATTTATTCTAATCCTTAAATCAGTTATGAATGTATGCTTCTTGTAGTTTCCCTTTCTTGCCATTTTGCAGGATCTTGGTGTAGCTGGGCCAGTGAAAGAGCAAGGAGCTGGGAGCAAGCAGCAAGGAGAGAAGGTTGGATCAACCATTAGCGGAAGACATCAGTTAGTGGATCGCTTTCTCCCCTATGATACTTTCATAAAGAAGAAATCTTAGATAGCTTTGCTTTGGTTGTTGCTGAGGTACTATCACCCTTAGAGTGGGATAGGGTCATTCCGTATTGGATACTTTTCCCAACAACAGACAAGAAAATAATTATGTCTAAAAATTTCCAATGAAAATGGGATCTCTATCGCTTACAATAATCTTTGGGTTTCCATGTAGCTTTTGAATTGTTTCCATAAATGCAGTAGCAACTTTACTGGCTTTAAATGGATGAGATAATGCACAAAATTGTGCATACTTGGTAAGTCTATCAACTACCACCATGATGACATTCTTTCCTTCAGACTTGGGTAAACCTGTGATAAAATCCATTTAAACCTCCTCCCAATGTTGACTTGGAATGGATAAAGGTTGGAATGTAGAAGGTGCATGGGTAAGGCCAAAAGGCATGACCAAAAATTTATAATGGCCCTTATGAGTTCTAAATGTTGTTTTTGGAATGTCTTGAATACTCATTCTGATTTGATGATATCCTGAATGAAGATCCAACTTGGTGAGGTAAATTGATCAATGTAATTCATCCAGTAATTCATTAATGACAACAATGGTAAATATATCTTTAATAGTAAGCTTGTTGAGCTCCCTATAGTCTAGACACATTCACCTTGATCCATCCTTCTTGTGTACCAATACCACTGGAGCATAGAAAGAACTTTGACTAGGTTGAATTATACCAACTTATATCATATCTGTAACCATACGTTCAATTTCACTCTTTTGGGCATATGGATATCTATAAGGCCTGATGTTTTGGGGAACACTTACTGGAATAAAATGAATATCATGATCAGAATCATGAATAGGTGGGAGGCCATTGGGTGTCTCAAACACCTTGGAATGATTGTCCAAAGCTTTTTTGAGATCTGGAGAAATAGATGATTTCGATGTGGGAACCTCTAGTGAATAGAGTTGTGCAATAGCACCCCGTTTTTCTTTCTTTAGAAGATTTGTCATGATTTTAGAGCTGATTATATTTCTTGGTTTCCTTATGATACCCCTTAATTTGAATTCCTTTCCTTCCCAAAAATTTTTCAAGAAAAGTACTTGAAAATTAAAAGCTATCATACCCAAATATTATAGCCATTGGACTCCTAGTACAACATGAACACCACCCATTGGAATGGAAAGAATTGGACTATTCAAGACATATTCTCCTATGGATAGCTTGATATTACGACACTTTCAAGAGAAATTTATGGTTCCTCCATTTGCAATCATTACTTGACACTTTGGTGGAGGATATAGGAAGAAATTCAATTCCTTGGATATCTTACAATGAATAAAATTATGGGTACTACCCAAATCAGTCAACACTATTACCATTTTCTTCTTGATATACCCTTCTATCTTAAGAGTTTCAGGAGTGTTAATTCCTATCAATGCATTATAAGATATGGTCAAATTCATTTCTTCTTTCTTTGGTATTGGTTCCTGGTGTATATCCTCTTCTTTTGATGTTTCATGTTCCTTTTCTTTCCCCTCTTCTCCATCTATGTAAATTAATTTCTTCTCAACACACTTATGGCCTTTAGTGTATTTTCTATCACAATTATAACAAAGCCCTTTTTCTCTTTTTTCTTCCAATTGTTGTGGTGTCAACCTTGTAGGTGGTGAAAGGCTAGAGTAACAACACTTCTATATTTATAGTTATCAGTGGTAGGCTTCCTTGTTTCCATAATTTTGCTTTCAATTTTTCTTGCCAACCTGTATGCCTTCTCCAATGAATCAGGTTCCCAAAGGTGAACCTCATGTTGAATGTTATCATTTAAAGTCCCTATGAAAACTTCAATATTATGCTTCTCTCGAATATCATTTGCCCTTATATTCAATTTTTGGAAGTCCTCAATGTGCTCTACCATTGAACCCTTTTGTTTGAGATTTATAAATTGGCTGAAGAAGGTGTTTCTCTTTGTATCATCATAATGTGCTATCATTTCCTCCGTGAAAATTGACCAGGTGACAAGTGGTTTAAGAGAACAAATCCCTTTATACCATACAAATTGATTCATTCTAAATATAAAGATACAATGCGTACCTTCTGTGGCGGTTGCACATAATGTAGATCAAAATATTGTTCCATCTGTAGTGTCCAAGTTATCGGATCCTTGCCATCAAATTTCCTCATATGTATATTTGGAATATGGTGGGTTTTCAATCCAATGTTAGAGTCTATGAAATCATGATTAACATTTCTTTTGTTCTCATCGCTAGTTTCTTCTACTACCTTTTCGACATTAGGAAGCCTTTCTTGTA
Organism: Pinus tabuliformis; assembly: GCA_031772625.1. NCBI lineage: Eukaryota > Viridiplantae > Streptophyta > Pinopsida > Pinales > Pinaceae > Pinus > Pinus tabuliformis. The sequence continues at coordinate 255,041,180 of CM062810.1, read as the reverse complement.
GTGACTTTGTCCCACCTTCCTTCAAACCTTCCATGTTTCTTCAAATATTCCATGTTTCCATTCAATTTTTCTTCTATACCATTTATCTTATTGATAATATCTTCGATCACATTCTTCAAATCATCCCTCCAATTTTTCTTATTAGGTGTTTCTATTTTCTTGATTTGAGTCATTCGTTTTCTTGCTTTTAGGATCTCAATCTTGAATGTATTGTATCTATGAAATTTAGGATCTCCAAGGTCTAAAATCGCGACTTGTGGTAGCCCTTTGCATTCTCTCTCCAAGACCACCAGTATTATTGAAATTGGATTCTCCAAGAAAGAGTTATGCCCAATCTCCCAAGATGACCTGATTATATACTTTTTCAATAGAGAAAACATTTACGAAGTGCTACGTGTCATTGTTTCGACCTTCGGACTTGAAAACAATATACATAAAACTAAAATCCGTTCTCTTTCTGTAACTTCTTACAAAATTTCAATTTGATTCTCAGAGAGAAAGTTATGACAATTTTCCTAAGGTCACTTGTTTGGGATGTAATTTGGGAAAACCCTAAATTACTTGGATCATATTTCCACAAATATAGTGAGACAAGATATGAAATTCTGACCCGAGGTTTACCTAGATTTTGGCTCAAATGGGTTTTAATTTCAGCTTTTGAAAATTCGTAGAAAAAAAATTTATTGCTCAAATGCCATGATGGCCTGTTTGGAGTAGAAAAACCCTAGAATTCAAACCTATGATACTAAATATTATGCAACCAACTCAAAAATAGAAGAAAAGATAGACCAAGCACTTAAAAATCAACCTCTTTGAGGGGGAAACCTCCTTTATATTACACAAATGAAAAAATCTTGGATGATACAAATGACAAGACCTCCTTTCTATATATAGGAGTCTTAGGGGTCCCAAATACAATTAGACCCTACATAACAATAATATTGTAGGGTTACAACAATAACAATAGTGGGCTTCTATGGGGCACAATAATAACAACATGGGGACTATATGGGCACAATAATAGAATAAGGGGGTTGCAATAATAACAATAAGGGGTTACACTAGTAGTATAGGGACCTAACAATCACAATACAAAAAGAAATATGAAGTTCATTATTTGCAAAATACCAAAAGAACGCAATAGTCTCCAACAAACATATCGAAAGTTGACATACCTATGTTTTATGTATAATGCCAAAATTTGAATTACAATGATCAAAAAATGTTTGAAGAAATTAAATAAATATAAGATCTCTAACAATGTGCAACAACAAACATTTTCAAGCCGCAAAGACTAATTTAAGATATCCATAGGTAGTGATGGAATGTCAATAATACAATCTATATATGGAATAAGCAAGAAGACATTTACATTTTAATCAAATCATTGAAATCTTTAACCATTCAAACATGAGATCTTGGTATTTTGATAGTGGAGATACCATCAACAATTGTTATTCTACATAGTATAGTCAATAAGTGATATACCTTAATTGCACTTTTGTGCAACCCAATAAAAGTACTTTTCCTTGAGTTGTACAAAAAGTAGGAATTTACTGTTAATATCCATAGAGATAGTATCGAGCAATCTCCTTCTGGATCCCCAATCATCTTCAAAATATTCCAAGCTTCGTTCTTTGCAATCTTGTCCAAATTCAAAGTTTTCTATTTTTCAAGTGACCAAACAGAGATAGAACCATTTTTTACAAGACAAATAAGTTGGTTCCTATATAATCCTAATGACATACATCATAAACCCCAATGATTTATTTTAATATCCAACCAATAGATAGTGTAACCATATTGACATGAAAATGGGGCACTAAAGGCTTGTTGTCAAGCTTACAAGAACCTCTCTCACTCCAAAGCTTATATTTTCCTGAGATCTAGCTTATGATTGATAATTCACAAAATTAAAAGTGCTTGAAAGAGGTGTATGATTGTGTTTGTTTTTAGACTTTTCAAGTGCTTATGTACATTTGTTTATGCTAATGTAAAAAACACATAACAGTAAATACAATGCAACAAATAAACGTCATACACATAGCAACAAGATGCAACAAATAAACAAACCACAAGATATCAAGCTTAAGATGGAGTTCACTGTGACATCTTGGGCTACATCTTCTTGAGATCCAATCAACTCGATTAGGCTCTTTGGGATTATGGTAATGCTTCTTTTACATGTTCCACACTTAACTCCATAGGTTTACAACTGCACCTATGGGTTTAGAATACCATCTTATGCCGCTGGCTGTCCATACTCTACAGAAAGATCTAGGCTTCTCGGGACTAGATTCCTTCAATTATTGCTCCGGGTTATCTTGAGCTCTTGGCTTGCACCAACTCCCTCAGAATTCTTTTACTTTCTCTAGAATTCCTTCTTCTGTCTTCAACACACATCAGACACCAGCGACAACTTGATCATTTGATCTCTTTTCTGTTCTCTAGCTCAGTCTGCCCTCTATCTCTCTGGCTCTGAGGCTCTTAAGCTTCTCTGGCTCTCTAGCCCTTAACCTTCTTTGGCTCTCCAGCTCTTAAGCTTCTCTGGCTCTAGCTCCCGGCTCTGGCTCTCAACTTTGGCTCTTGGCTCTTGGCTCTTGGCTCTAGCTCTCAGCTCTTGGCTCTTGGCTCTAGCTCTCGGCTCTCAGCTCTTAGCTTTGGCTCTCAGCTTTGGCTCTCGGCTCTTGGTTCTTGGCTCTGGCTCTAAGCTCTTGGCTCTCAGCTCTGGCTCTTTGCTCTTGGCTTTTGGCTCTGGTTCTCAGCTCTGGCTCCTAACTCTTGGATCTCGGCTCTTGGCTCTCGGCTCTAGCTCTAGCTCTTGGCTCTCGGCTCTAGCTCTAACTCTTGGCTCTCGGCTCTTGGCTCTCAGATCTAGCTCTCTATGTTATCTCTCGGCCTCTATGACTCTCTGCTAATTGTGTTCTCTGTGTTTTTATAACACATTTATTTTCACCTCCCAAAAGCATGGAAGACTGATCGTTTGATCAAAGAATTTGTTTTCCAATTGAAAGGAATAGCAACACGGGGTAACCCAATCGTTTTGCCTTCCTCCTGTAGAAATCCCAAATTCAAACACGTAACGAAAATACACAGGAAAACTCATGAAAACACATCATGAGTCTTTAAGCCAAATCTCAAATTATATGAAATCGCGCTTATAATCCCATCGGGTCCGCCTTTGGTTACAATATCGCAATCGCACAAGCGTAAGGCCAAGAAACCCAAATACACAGAAATACAAAGAAAATCCACAAATCCAGATTTCAAATTATATGTAGTCGCGTTTATAAACCTCATCGGGTCTATGCCTCAATCGCATATCGCAATCGCAATAGGCATATGTCAACGACCCTTTATATGGTTGTGATCCCAATCGTTCATCACGGATCGCACTATCGGTGTATCGCATATCGCATATCTCAATGTCCAATAGGCCGAGGTTTGTGTGACATCCACTGTATGGTTCTGATGTGAGATCTATATATATAGATATATAGATATCGCCGATGCCGATCGCCGATCCCACTTTATCACTATCGCGAGTCGCTCTGCTCGAGTTCTAATATCACATGAAGGCCTTCCTCCAATGCAGTATATTGGAGATTGCTATCGGGGAGTCCTTCCGCCTTTTCTTAAGTCATCTCTTTGAACCTTTTCCAATGCAATTTTCTCTAAGAGCCCTTAAGTCCATTTTTATAAGAAATTGCCTCCTTTTCTAAGGATAATAGGTGATCGTATTTTTGCAATAACTCCTTCGTCCAGAGTCCATTCTGGTCCATTCATATTGCAGTAGAGTCATATTGAAAATATCTACGCAATGTACTATTCCCAAGAGCATCCTTTGACTTTCATTTTCCTTTGTGAGGAAGAATTTTATACTTAGAAGTCTATGTTAGATCCATTTTGGATCACACCTTCCCACTAAAAAGCTTTTGGACTCCAAAAGATTGATAGATTGATCTTAACAGTAAATGAGAGTACCTCACCCTCTTCTTTCAGCCTCCATACACTTGCCTTGCATAGTTCCTCTGAATGAAAGCCTTTGAACACTCCCTTCCTGGATGTGCTTATCGTCCTAGGAAGAACTGTCTTCCTCCTTGACTTCATGCAGAACTCCGGCTGAGAAGGTCACAAAAGGTAGTTTGAACTTCTCTACCTTGATCATTGATCCAAGGTGGCTCAAACCAATGTGAAGTTACATCTGCTTCATAAAATTTTCATTTGTACATGTTTGACATACTGACAAAAACAATTGTTAACAATAACAGGATTACACACAACAACTGGATGGCCTAAACTCTTGCTTCAACAAAACCACCAGATTTCACATCTTGTGAACACCTCCATGTCTTTACATTTGCATACAAATGATTGACTAGATAACAAGCCAAAAAAACATTGCTTTAAAACAATTGACCCTTAAAGTCAAGCATGTAGAAAAAGAAATTTAGGATTCATTTTCAAAGATGAAACACTTCATCATTATCTCCATATTGGAGACCAAATCAACTTTTTCCAAGTCAACATTAATGTTACATGCATGTTTACAACAAAGTAATCAACCCTTCAAGTTAATCACACATACCTATTTAAATACAAGGAAATCATTAACATCCTTTTGTTCATGCATATCAAGCTTATGCATGCATTTCATCTTTCAACTTTCGCTTAAGTACACTGTACTTTTCAAGCTAAAATGAATATAATGTTGCAGCAATAAAGTGAGTCTCCTACTCAACTTCTCCATTCACGTTCTTGGTAAAACCCTTCAACTTGCATTCCATTAACACATCATTTATGGAATCTTTCTTTCCATTCCTGCCATTCTCTCCTTCCACCTTCTTCAAGTTTCGTGGAAGCATTGTTGGATTCAGAGTCCAACATTTTGCAGCAATATGTCCTTGCTTATGGCAGTAAGTGCAACACATGTGCATCTTCTTGACAACATGATTTTCCTTGTCCAATGGACTGATCCAAAATGGATCCAAAACACCCTCTAAGTCTTCAAAATAAAAAACTATTGCATAATGATGAACCTTTGAAAATGGCGAAAAACACTATCGGGAGCAAAAAACATGAAGAAATAGTAGAAAAAAGGTCTATTGGAGTTCAAAGGAATGGTGCATAGAAGTCATCGGGTCTGTCCAATCAACGGTCTAGATCTGTTCAGCATATCTCAATCGGTGGTGGAAGATGGAGGCTATTGGAGGTTACCACATAAATGTTGCGACAGCGATCAACGCGTGTCAACGAGGACTGTTGATCAAGCGCATAGATTGATAGCCCAGGTTAACTCACAATATCACATTGGCAAAACACAAGGGAGTGCTTATCAATAGCTCGGGGACTATGCGATATGCGATTGCGATATAGTCACATGGCAAAAATGAATCGGAGAAATGCAAAGGAGTGAGGCTGATAACAAATGCGACTGCGGTAGCTGGACCTGATAGGATTATGGATGAATTTGATAATATTTCAAGTCCTAGAAAAGGATTTTTCCTATCTATTTTCCATTTTCATTAAATAAACGAAAAACAAAGGAAATGTGAATAAAGCGATAAAACAGACCTAAAAGGATTATATATGCAGTTTTATCTCATTTGAGTTATGTAATGAGCAGGATTTTGGGTGGGCCTTAGGCGGTAAGTGGTATTGGATAGGCTCTGCCCGAACCCTTCCACTAGCAGAAACGTGTCTTCAGAAAACCACCTTTTTGGGCGGGTAATCTTCGTACACCTTAGTCACTCGAAATGAATCTCAACCGTTGGATCAAGCTCACTTAGACCAATGGTGGATCGATATAAAGGTGGACCCAATGAAGTTCTAGGGCACAATTGATAATATTTCAGATCTAATAAATGATAGTTTGGCGAATTTTCCTGTGCTTTAGTTTATTTCTCTGTGTAAATAGAGAATGATTATTCTAGGGATTTCAAATGTGCCGATGGTCCATTTCATTACAAAACAAGTGGCCACCATCCCTTAAGGCATTTAGCAATGATTACTAATGCTTAGAGGGGGACCTGAGCAGACAAAGGCCGGGAGCCAGATAGCCCAGAAGAGGAAACAAATAGACAGTGCTGATTGGCTTAAAAGCCACAGAAGATAGAAGACAGGGGGAAGAAGTGTTGAGACAAAGCAAAGACAGAGATAGAGAGTGAGAGGGAGAGTCTGTTTACTAAGAAAGGCTTGAGGGATTCAAGAAAACTCCTGCTGTTTTGTATCTGTTGTGCTGAGACTCAATTTCAGCTCACATTTTGTAAAACTATACTCTTGAAGACATAATAGAGAGGTCACCACTAAAGGCTAGACCAGGAGACGTAGCCCAAGAGTTTTTGCTGAACTCCATATTAAACTTGTTGTGTTTATGTGTGTTTGTCTATTATGTTTCTCTAACTGCTGAATTGTCTATAGTATTCACAATATTATCGATCCGTTGCACTAAGTAATATAGAAAAATCCATGCACATGAGTCTGCAATACCTGAAAAGTAATCTAAGATCTCATTTTGAGATCAAGTTGTATCAGAGCTTTAGGTTTGCTAAGGTTAGACAAGCTTGTGCTGGATTATTGAATGCTAACTAGGTCAAAGCTCAAACTAGGAGAAGGAGAGCTTGTTGAGACTAATCTAGAGATTGGAAGAGTCTACTCTTAGAGGAGAATGGCTAGAGAAGTCCCATTGGAATCAAAATCTCAGTTCATGGACAGCTTTATGGCCATGCAAGCCATGGTGGAAGAAATGTATCGAGAATTTAAGAGGGGTCGAGGTGAAAGCACCTGAACACTCAAACAAGGCAAAGGAGTAGAGGAACCTTCTCTAGATGCCCATCTAGAGGGAAAAGGGAAAGGGGAAGAGCCTCCTCCATCATCTCCTCCACTAACACCTCCTTCTAGCCCTGAAAAGAAAAAGAGGAAAACATATTTGATTAAATTAGATGTAAAGTTTGATTTGCCAACCTATGATGGAGAATTAAATGCAAAAAAACTAGATAACTAGATTAGACAGATTGATGTACATTGCAGGGTGGAGAACATTGATTCCAAAAGGACAAATATTTAGTTGGCTAGCCTTCGCCTTGGAGGAACTGCACTAGTGTGGTGGGAAGGTAGGACACAAGCTGATTTGAAGAAGCATGGTAAAATTCTTTCTACCTGGTGAATTTGTTTCTGCCATTAAAAAATAATTCTATCCTCTAGTAGACAGCAAGCAATGATGAGTTGGCAAACTCTTTTCCAATTAAAGGGCCAAAGTGTACAAATCTGTACCCATGAATTTAGAAAAAGAGCTTTAACTCTAGGCATTTCTCTAGACTCACCTGAAACTTTGCTGAAGTATATAGGTGGTCTGCATAGCTATTTGAGGCAGACCATTCTCATGTTTAACCCCACTAGCCTAGATGATGTATCAGTTCAGGCTACACATCTAGAGGCTAGAGGTAAGAATGTGAACCCAGAGAATGGGGGATCATCGAAACCCTCTGCAAGAAAGAACAAGGAAAAGAGAAGCTGAAATGGAAAGAGAGGAAGACAAACATTGTACAAAAATACAAACCTTCATGCACTCACTACAAGAAGGATGGACACGATGATGAACACTGATGGTCTTTGCATCCGAAGTTGAAACCCAAAATGTTCAGTGGTAAGAAGAAGAAGACTGCTGCTGCTATTCAGAAAGACTTGGGGTCAGACTCAGGTGATGAAACAACAGTCATAGCCACAGGTATAAAAGGTAAAAATTATGAAGCATCTACAAGTAATTATGCACAATCTATCGATAATGAAGATAATGAGAGGAAAATACATGAGATTTTTCATTTTAGAGTTATTTCCAAGCACCAAAAGATTGATACTTTATTTGATAGTGGATCACAAGTAAACTTGATTTCTGAAACAATTGTAAAGAAGTTGGGCTTACTAACAACACCTCACAAGAAGCCATATCCACTAGGTTGGGTATGTGATAAAGCAAAGATATAAGTGACTAGACAATGTAAACTTAGGTTTGCTATTGGGTCAACATTTGTAGATGAGGTTGAGTTAGATATAGTTCCCTTGGATATATGTGGTATTGTTTTAGGAAGTCCTTACTTGTATGATAGAAAAGCCATATTCTATAGAGCTGAAAATAAATATCAACTCACTAAAGATGGAATCGAATATATTGTAAGAGCTCATAAACTCAAAAATAATTATTCTCTCATAAACTCAGGGAAGATGAAAAGAATTGTAAATTCATGCAAGCAATTTTTACTAATGGTTGTAAAGGAAAAGAACCCTGATAAAACCAATGTATTTGAGGGCTGTGATGCTAAACATAAAGTTGATTTAGATAAAGTTGTTTCAGAATATGATATCCTATTTCAATAACCTAAAGGTTTGCCACCCAAAAGGGAAATAGTACATGATATTCATGGCAACAAGATGCTCCATTGCATAACATCGGAATGTACAGGTTATCTGCTTTAGAGAATGTAGAGATCAAGAAGCAGGTACAAGAGCTAATCGAGAAAGGGTTCATAAGACCAAGCACATCACCATGCAGATCTCCAATCGTGTTGGTGATAAAGAAAGATGGTTCGTAGAGGATGTGCATTGATTATAGAGCACTGAATAAAATAACGATCAAGAATTGTTATCCTCTTCCTCGCATCGATGATCTAGTAGATAAACTAAAAGAAGCAGATTACTTTTCCAAGTTAGGCTTGCGTAGTGGCTATCATCAAGTCAGAGTAGCAAAACAAGATACATGGAGGACTGCTTTCAAAACAAAGCAAGGGTTGTATGACTCTTTGGTTATGCCTTTTGGCTTAACTAATTCTCCTACCACTTTCATGAGAGTTATGAATGACGTACACAGACCTTTTATTGATGATTTTGTAATTGTATATTTAGAGGACATTCTTGTTTTCAGTAAAACATGGGAAAAACATTTGAAGCATGTAAAGCAGACTTTAGATGTTTTGAAGAGAGAAAATATCTATGTGAGGTTGTCAAAATGTGAAGTCGGCAAAACATCTTTAAATTATTTGGGTCATATTGTAGGGGGTGGTGAATTGAAGATAGATCCCTCTAAGGTTGAAGTCATTGTGAACTCGACTAAACCAAAATCTACTACAGACGTTAGGAGTTTCCTAGGAGAAACCCAATATTGGAGAAAGTTTATTGCTAACTTTTCCTTGATTGTAGCTCCCTTACATGATTTAAAAAGATTTAATAAGGTGTTTGAGTGGGGAGGAAATCAAAAGAAAGCATTCGACACCTTAAAAGAAAAAATTAGTACAACACCAGTACTAACACTGCCAGATCTACAACATCCATTTGAGATTGAAACAAATTCCAGTGACTATGCCATGGGAGCAGTGTTAATACAACACGATAAGCCCATATGCTATCATTCTGAGACATTTAATTTTGCAGTAGTTAATTATCCCACATATGATAAAGAATTGTATGGATTAGTACAGAGTGTGAAAAAGTGGAAACATTACTTAATGGGAAAAGAAACAATCATCCATACAGATCATCAACCACTTTAGTATTTGCACTCACAAACTAAATTGCAACAATCAAGACACTATAGGTGGATGGGTTTTCTACAACAGTTTCATCTTGTCATCAGATATAAGAAGGGCATACACAACAAGGTTGCAGATATGTTATCTAGACCAATCATAAATGCATCTACTATACTTAAGCATAAGTCAGTAATGCATGAAAGCTACATTGAACAATATGCTCAAGATATAGATTTTAAAGATGTATATGCAACTTTAAGTCATGGAAAACAAGTACAAGAATTGGATTATTATGTTAAGGACCAACTTTTATATCGTTTGGGAAAGCTCTGCATTCCAAAAACTGAAAGAGTTAACATAATCCGAGAAGCACATACTTCTCTTATATCAGGTCATTTTTATGTAAGTAAAACAGTTGCACAGCTGCAAAGGTTCTGTTATTGGGCAAGAATGCATGAAACATTTTCTATATATATTAAAGGGTGTACCATGTGTGCTAAAAGCAAGCCCAACAATGGAAAATTAGGCTTGTACACTCCACTACCAGTTCCTTCTCGTCCTTGGCAAAGTGTTTCCATGGACTTTGTTGGGGGATTGCCAAAATCTAGAAAAGGTCAAGATTATTTATATGTTATTGTGGATAGGTTAAGAAAAATGTGTATTTTAATACCTTGTAACAAGTAGATTACAACTGAACAAACAATGAAGTTGTTCTTTCAGCATGTATGGGTTCATTTTGTGTTACCCACATCCATTGTATCTGATTGAGATTTCTGATTGGTTTGGAAGTTTTGGTCAATTCTATGGGAATTGATGGACACTAGATTGAAGAAGATCACAACATTTCATCCACAAACAAATGGAAAAATAGAAGTGTTCAGCAGGATAGTGATCCAGTTGCTCAGGGGCTATTGTAGAAAGCATCCCAAGCTTTGGGATGAACATTTGTGTTATGTGCAACATGCTTACAATTGTGCCAAGCACTCTTCTACACAAAGATCTCCTTTTGAGACTTGTTTTGGTTTTACACCAAAGTCTCCCTTGGATTTTGTCTTTGGAAAAGACATAGCAGTTGATGGACACAATGATGTGGATAAAGAAACCAAGTTCATTGAACAGATCCATGAAATTCACTAGGCAATGCAAGAACAGCTGGAAAAGAGCCAGGCCAAGTACAAGGCAAGGCATGACAAGCATCTAATTGAGCATAACTTCCAAGTTGGTGATCAAGTCTAGCTATACATTAGCAAAGACAAAATGAAAGGCGAAGGAAAGACGTTGAAACCAATAAGGTATGGGCCTTTCAAGATACTTGAAAAAATTGGTGAAAATGCTTTTCACCTTGATTTGCTAGCTTATATGCATATCTATTCAGTCGTTAATGCAGAAAACTTGAGGTTGTATGAATCTTCATTGATTGAAGATCTTGAAGAGAAAATTTTGTTTCCTTCTATTGATGATCAGTTGCCTGAATATCTCAATGAGTTGCAGGAAGACACAGTTTTGGATAGGAAGGTGAGAACTAGGCGTAGAGGGGATGTTGAGTCCCTCGGAATTAGACCCAAAGCTTCAAAACCAAGCAATGCACGATGGATAGAGATTGGACAAGTGAGGAAGTTGTATCCTCACTTGATTGATGCTTAAAAAAAAAACTTTTGGTGGTCCAAAAGCTTTTTCAGTGGGAAGGCGTAATCCAAAATGGATCCAAAACACCCTCTAAGTCTTCAAAATAAAAAAATATCACATAAGGATGTACCTTTAAAAATGGCGGAAAACACTATTGTGAGTGAAAAACATGAAGAAACAGTGGAAAGCAAGCCTATCAGAGGTCAAAAGAATGGTGCACAGGAGCCATCGGATCTGGACGATCAATGATCCAGATCCGATCGACATATCGCAATCTACAGTGGAAGACGAAGATATCAGAGGCTACCACATAAATGTTGCGACAGCGGTCAGCACGGGTCAATGAGGACCAATGATTAAGCACACAGATAGACGGCCCAGGTTAACTCGCAATATCGTGTCAGCAAAAAACAAGGGAGTGCTTATCAGTGGCCCGAGGACTATGCGATATGCGATTGTCATATAATTGCATCGCAAAATCGCATCAGAGGAATGCAAGGGAGTGGGGCCGATAACAAATGTGACTGCGATAGCCAGGCTTGATAAGATTATGGATGAAATTTGATAATATTTAAAGCTTGGGAAAAGGACTTTTCCTATGTATTTCACATTTTCATTAAATAAACAAAAAACAAAGGAAATGTGAATAGAGCGATAAAACAGACCCGAAAGGATTATATATGCAGTTTTATCTCATTTGAGTACTGTAATGAGTAGGATTTCGAGTGGGCCTTAGGTGGTAAGTGGTATTGGATGGGCTCTGCCTGATCCCATCCACTGGCTGACACGTGTCTTGAGAAAACTGCCTTTTCAGGCGGATAATCTCTGTACACCTTAGCCGCCTGCAAATGAATCTCAACTGTTGGATCAAGATCACTTAGATCAATGATTGATATGCGATAGCGATATAAAGGTGGACCCGATGGAGTTCTAGGGTAGAATTGATAATATTTCAGATCTGATAAATGACAGTTTGGCAAATTTTCCCATGTTTTAGTGTATTTCTCTGTGTAAATAGAGAATGACTATTCTGGGGATTTCAAAGGCGCCGATGCTCTGTTCTGTTACAAAACAGGTGGCCACCATCCCTGAAGGTGTTTAGAAATTATTGCTAACACTCAGAGGGGGATTTGAACCGACAAAGACCGGGAGCTAGAGACCCCAGAAGAGGAAACTAACAGACAACACCGATTAGCTTAAAAGCCACAGAAGACAGAAGACAGGGGGAAGCAATGCTGAGACAGAGCAAAGACAGAGATAGAGAGTGAGAGGGAGAGTCTTTGTACTCAGAAAGGCTTGAGTGATTCAAGCAAACTCCTGTTGTTTCGTATCTGTTGTGTTGAGACTCAATTTGAGCTCACATTTTGTAAAATTCTGCTCTTGAAGACATAATAGAGAGGTCACAACTAAAGGATGGACCCGGAGACGTAGCCTAAGAGTTTTGGGTGAACTCCATATTAAACTTGTTGTGTTTATGTGTGTTTGTCTATTCTGCTTCTCTAACTGCTCAATTGTCTATATTATTCACAATCTTATTGATCCGTTGCACTAAGTACTATAGGAAAATCCATGCACATGAGTCCATAATACCTTAAAAGTAATCTAAGATCTCATTTTCAAATCATGGACCTTTGGCTTTTTGCTTCCTTTCCTTCAAAACCTTCCTATATGTGGCCATTCTCTTCCAACATCTAGAAACATTATGGTTATCCAAAACACAAAAGGAACATGCAATTCTTTTCCCATGCTTATATGGAAATTTACCATGTTTTACACAATGAAAAGGGATATGACTAGAACTAGATTTATACCTTTCTCTTTCACCTTCATTACCTTCTTAAGGAGGTGAATTGAATGAAAAAGTAGCTCCCTTTGGAACACCATTTAAGTCTTCAATGGTTTCAGAGTTTCCACAACTCTCTGGTTCAAGTGTGTGCTTATGAACACCTTCTTCCTGAAAATGATGTTTCATTCTATTGCATTCCCCATGAATACAATATTTACACTTCTGAGGTAGAAGACCTAAAATGAACTCCTTCTTGGAACTGTTTCAGTTGTCTTCATGGTAGCTTTGGAACTTTCTCCAGAAGATTTTCCATAGCCAAGACCTAAATACTTAGGCCTTTCCTCAACCATTATTAGCTCAACAATACCCTATGCATGTTTGCCCAAGCCTTTTCCTTCATAGCCTATCTTGGACATTAACTTGGAACCTATGCCTCTGGTATGTTTTTCAAAATAACCAATATAAACATTCTTAGAAGAATTTGAAGACAAATTGGAATTATTTACCTCTTCTTTAGGCTGATACTTGACTAAGGATTCTTTGGCAACAAAGAGTTGTGTCTCCAACTCATGCACCCTTTCCAGGTTCATATTTGCAATATGAAGTTGTCTCTCCATTTCCTGCAATTTGCTAGAAAGCAACTAATTCTCTTCCTTCATGTAATTCAATTGCTCTCTAAGTATGATGCTCTTCCTTCCATCCTCATACATTTCTCTCACCATATCCATCATGGTGAACAAGTCTTGCTTCATGTCTTCATCAAAGAATATTATGAAGAAATCATAATTTGAGGACTTACCTGTAGAAGTTGTCATTATCAGAATTAACAAAAGAACTTCAAACAAGGTTAAAAAAGAGCTTATTCAAGCAACCTTTTGCAACAAACCTCTTGTGCTTCAAGGATTACTTTGAGGTCCTTTGGGATAAGAAGAATGCCTTCAGCCCTTCTTCGTTCTTGTCCTCTCCTGGACTTAGCTATCAATAGCTTTCCCCGAACCTTTGCAAACGCAAACAACAATCAGTTTACAAACAATCAAATAGCAAAATTCTTTCTACTGTTTGAACACCTTTCAAGTCAAACAAGCATATAGATTGCTCTGTCAATCAAGCATCCTGATTTGATATCACCTGCATCATGATATAACCTACTCTGGTATAACTTAACTCTGATATCAGCTTCTTTGAAGGTGGGGTTAATCAACCTGAGGCTCTGATATAACCAGATCGGATACCAAATGATCTGAAAATGGGGCACTAAAGGACTCTTTTCAAGCTTACAAGAACCTCTCCCACTCCAAAGCTTATATGTTCCCAAGGTCTAGCTTATGATTGATAATTTGCGGAATTAAAAGTGCTTGAAAGAGGTGTATGCTTGTGTTTATTTATAGACTGTTCAAGTGCTTATGTACATTTGCTTATGCTGATGTAAAACACACATAACAATAAATACAATGCAACAATAAACGTCATACAAATAGCAACAAGATGCAACAAATAAACAATTCACAAGACAACAACCTTAATATGGAGTTCACCCTGATATCTTGGGCTACGTCTCCTTGAGCTCCAATCAACTCGATTAGGCTCTTTGGGATTATGGTAATGCTTCTTTTACAAGTTCCAGACTTAACTCCATTGGTTTTCAACTGCACCTATGGTTTTAGAGTACCATCTTATCTCGTTGTCTGTCCATACTCTGCAGACAGATCTAGGCTTCTCAGGACTAGATTCCTTCAATTAGCGCTCTGAGGTATCTTGAGCTCTTGGCATGCACCAACACCCTCAGAATTCTTTTACTATCTCTGGAATTCCTTCTTCTTTCTTCAACACATCAGACACCAGAAACAACTTGATCATTTGATCTCTTTTCTGTTCTCTGGCTTAGTCTGCCCTCTGGCTCTCTCGCTCTCAGGCTCTTGAGCTTCTCTGGCTCTCTGGCCCTTAAGCTTCTCTAGCTCTCTAGCTCTTAAGCTTCTCTGGCTCTGGCTTTCAGCTCTGGGTCTCAACTCTTGGCTCTCAGGTCTGGCTCTCAGATCTTGGCTCTTGATTCTTGCTCTCAGCTCTTGGCTCTCAGCTCTAGCTCTCGTCTCTTGGCTCTCGGCTATAGCTCTCGGCTCTTGGCTCTCGGCTCTGGCTCTCAGCTCTTGGCTCTCGGCTCTGGCTCTCGACTCTTGGCTCTTGGCTCTGGCTCTCGGCTCTTGGCTCTTGGCTTTGGCTCTCGGCTCTGGCTCTCGTCTCTTGGCTCTCGACTCTCGGCTTTGGTTTTGGCTCTCAACTCTCGGCTCTTGGCTCTTGACTCTGGATCTTTGTGTTATCTCTCGGCCTCTACGAATCTCTACTAATTGTGTTCTCTATGTTTTTATAACACATTTGTTTTCGCCTCCCAAAAGCATGGAAGACCAATCGTTTGATCAAAGAATCCGTTTTCCAATTGAAAGGAACAACAACATGGGGTAACCCAATCATTTTTCCTTCCTCCTACAGAAATCCCGAATTCGAACACGTAACGACAATACACAGGAAAACTCACGAAAACACATCATGAGTCTTTAAGTCAGATCTCAAATTATATGAAATCAGGCTTATAATCCCATCGGGTCCGCCTTTGGTCGCAATATCGCAATCGCATAGGCGTAAGGCCAAGAAACCCAAATACATAGAAATACAAAGAAAATCTGCAAATTCGGATTTCAAATTATATGCAGTCGCGTTTATAAACCTCATCGAGTCCATGCCTCGATCACATATTGCAATCGCAACATGCATATGTCAATGGCCCTTTATATGGTTGCGATCTTGATCGTCGATCACCGATCGCGCTATCGGCGCATCGCATATCGCATATCGCAATGTCCAACGGCCTGAGGTCTGTGCGACATCCGTTGTATGGTTCTGATGCGATATATATATATATATATATATATATATATATATATATATATATATATATATATATATATATATATATATATATATATATATATATATATATATATTGCCGATGCCGATCGTCGATCCCACTTTATCGCTATCGCGAGTCGCTCTGCCCGGGTTCCAATATCACATGAAGGCCTTCCTCCGATGCGATATATCAGAGATCACTATTGGGGTGTCCTTCTGCCTTTGCTTAAGTCCTTCCTTTGAACCTTTTCTGATGCGATTTTATTTAAGAGCCCTTAAGTCCATTTTTATAAGAAATTGCCTCATTTTCCAAGGATAATGGGCAATCTTCTTTTTGCAATAATGCCTTCGTTCTAAGTCCATTTTGGTCCATTCAGATTGCAGTATATTTAGATTGAAGAGATCTATGCAATGAGACTATTCCCAAGAGCATCCTTTGACTTTCATTTTCCTCTGTGAGGAAGATTTTTAGACTTAGAAGTCTATGTCGGATCCATTTTGGATCACATATGTAGGGTAATCATCATAACTTTGGTCTAAATATAGCCAAAACATTTTTTCTTTATAGAAGATAACCTCCTTTGGGGGCGTTACAGTACTATAAGTAAGTTTCCTCCTATTTTGAACCATGTCAACACTGTTTCAAATAAAGAAATGTGAATCCATGATTTTGTACACATGTTTCACCAAACCCCATTCATATTTTCATGGACTAAATTTATCCAACAAAGAAAAGAATCTCCACTCCCCAATAGTAAAAGTCGAAGACCTCAAAAAGTCTTTGTAAAAGGGTTCAATACGAAATAATTTTTTGAATACAAATAACTTCCAAGTGCACTAAATAGAATCATTGATCCAACTGTACATTGAATTACATATCCCAAATGAATAAAAGGGAAAAACATGGAAGATATGTGTCCTTTATCATTGAGGTAGGATCTGTCGAAGTATTCATGGATGATACGAACTGGAAAAGAAATAAATCCAAATTCTCTGTCAACGCATCGATTGCAAGTGGCGAGAAAAATTGGGTTTTGTTGTAAAACACACCATTGTTTACAAACCAACTTAAATCTCATCAACACTGATAAAGGAAGCCAATGAAGCAAAATCTCAATACTCTCAAAGGGTGGAAACTTCCAAATCATTAGATCCATGGTAAAAGCAACAACTTTCCTGAAAACAAAGGAAATATTGCATATTTAACTACAACAAAAACATGAAACATATCAAACACAATGACTACAATATTAAGTCGTTGGATTATATTTATTAATATTATCACAAGGATTACGTATACAAGAGGTCAATTATTGCTTATCCATGCTAAATATTGTGAAAAATATAACACTATGCACCAAGTGGATCAGACAAGAAGGAAATGATATTTAATAAACAAAATGAAAATGAAGCAACAATACCATTAACTCATTGCAGCAAAATCAATATTTACCTTTTAAAAAAATTACACCATTAGACATATTTAGGCAATGAAGCTTTCCATTGCGTTCTACGCACATAAATTTATAAGAGATTGTACATCTTTTTAGTTAATTTACTTAAATTGTATATAGAAAACAATTCAAAATCCTTTAGCAAAGTTTTGAAGAATATAAAATTTTCCATCCACATATACATATACATATACATATATATATATATATATATATAACTCCAATGCAATAAAAACTACATTGCAATAAAAGAATAGAATAAAAATCACATTGCAATATAATCTCAATAAAAAATGACATTATAATTATTTTCTATAATCTCAATAATATTAATATGTAAACCATTTCATAAATATGTTTTATTTGAAAATTAACATTTCATAATTCTAGTGGTTTTTCTTCGTTCATGATTAGGTTTATATATAATAATTATACAAATTACAAGAAAAATTATATCTTAAATTATAAGACTACAAACTCATATCACTTACCCTACAAAATTATAACACTTTTCCTACGGAACAAACATGTTCAAACAAGGTGGGAGCCATTTTTTAATTCGTTTAAAACATAAAAGTAAACCTTATTCTAGACATAGTCTATGATGGAACAACCAATCCTTTGCCTGGAAAGTGTGCGGGGAGATTTATGGCTCTTGTGCCTTGTGGTTCAACAAATCCTACATCAGCCCAGATCATTGTAAATAGTTGTATCTTTTATTTTTTTTTTATCAGAAAAGAATGTTATCGTAACTCGTGTTATTGCTTATTCCTTCCTTGACATGTGAGAATTATCCGGGCACTGGTCTCTCCAACTCCCTTCAACTGTTTGTGAGGGCATCCAGTTCAGGTTCTCTCTAACAATTTATTCTTTTGTTCTTTCATGTGTCGTTGATTGTAGGGTCAGGGTTTGTCATTTAAATTCAAGTCAATTCTTCCCTCATCAAGGGCTTTCTGTTTATAATTAGAGTCATTAAATTGTTCATCGAGGACTGAATCGGTCCAAATGGAATTTTTTTAATAAAATAATATGGCCTATGGTCGCTGTGTATTTGTTTCAGATTTGCACTTACAGGAACTGTTATGGACCATGTGAATATATGTTACCTGATACGACTTATTGTGTTAACAGCCATATTATCAATTGTAGATTCTATATTTTTTTAAGTTAAAATTGTTTTTCTTGAATTGAAACTTGAAGCCTGGGAGTACTTGCAACTTTTTGAAAATGTCTTCTAAATACTAATTTAATGGTGTTTATATGTTATTTTCCGGGATTGTCATTTATTTATATTACATAACAATAAACTCTGGATATTTTTCTAATTTAATCCCTTGCTATGTGTGTTATCCAAACCAGTGAGACCTTATGTGGAATTTCCTTTCCACAGTGTTCATTAATTAATTTCCTTTATTGTTTCTGGGGTATTCCAGAATTTTATACTCTTCTTTTCCTCAATCGGTTATGGCTTTAGCCTGATTGTTTCCATTAATGATTTATTTATTTATTTTTAAATGTATAATTTTATCGGTGCGTTCATTTCCTGAACAGGAAGCAAAATTTAATGTATGGAATGATATGGAATGTTTCATGGTTGTTTAGGAATGTAGGGACTGCTCTGCAAAAGAAAACTACTTTATCTATCTTTTGGTCATCAGCACAAACTAAAAATATAAAACTTAAAAAATGCATACAATATAAAGAGTTCAAGAAAAATCCATCCTTAAATAAGTACCTGTTAAATTTTGAACATTAAAATAGCGACTGGTATCAACAGTAAACTTGACCAATCCTTTATGGATTACTTTCATT
Source organism: Pinus tabuliformis (assembly GCA_031772625.1). NCBI lineage: Eukaryota > Viridiplantae > Streptophyta > Pinopsida > Pinales > Pinaceae > Pinus > Pinus tabuliformis. The sequence goes on along the minus strand of CM062810.1, from coordinate 255,022,080 downwards.
TTATTTTTAATGTTTAGGCCACCTTGCCTTGATAGGATCATAACTCAACATTGTGTACGTTCCTATTGGAAAGAGGATGTAATTTTAAGCATCAACGTAAGTTCTTTCAATACTGAAATTTGAAATTGAAATGAACTTTCAAATTACTAATATATATAAGTTATTGGTTATGAGATAGAAGCGACTAGGTTTTATATTTTTTCCCTTTGGTTTTTGGGCACGTTCTCAGGGTTGTTTGTTTGTATGAGTTTGCTCGTACAACAATGGAGTGGAGAAAATGGGGGCTCTCTATACGAACAATATAATCAACAATCATATCGAGGTGTGTCCAAGACACTGTGAAAAGACATAGATGCAACTCAATAATCACATCAAATAGAAGCTTGTGAAGAAAAAATCAAACCTTAGTGATGGTACTTTGGAATTTCAAAACATTTTTCTATAAGATATTATTGATAAATACATTGAAGGTTGTCTCTTCACCTTCCTTATTTTTGTATTCACAATATTTACATAATTTTACTAATCCCAAAGATTAGGTGTCAACATTTACTCCCTTAATTTGAAGGGATATTCGTGAGTCTTTTCCTTTCCAAGTTCTTTAATGAAGATGTTTGCAATACGCTCATTAGTGGAATAATGTCATATTTGAATTGTCTTGGCCCCAACTTGATGTGGAATCAAATGATACTTTGTATTGATGTTCTTGGTTGGATCATGGAACTTTGGGTTCTTGGTCAACTTTATTACAAAAGTTTTATCAATCAAAAGAGGAGTTGAAAGCACTTGTTTCTCTTACAAATCTTCTAGTATTTTGATTTCGAGCACACAATTTCCTTCATTGCTTCAGTTGTTGCCACATATTTGGCCTCGGTTGTGGAATCTATTGCAATTGATTATTTTCGTGAACACTAAGAGACAACTACTGATCCAAGTCTCATAACATAAGTTGAATTAGATAGTTTAGTTTCTTCATCTCAATTGAAATCTAAATTAGAGTATCCAATCCAGTTGAAGTCACCCACCTGTGTATACTTGAGGCTAAAGTCTTGAGTTCCCTTCAAGTATTTTAGAACTCATTTTGCAGCAGATCAATGACCCTCACAAGGATTTTTCATAAACCTCAAGAGGATTCCAATAACAAATGAAATGTGTGGTCTGGTAGTAATGAGGTAGTTGAGACTTCCTACGAGTTGTCTATACTTTGTTGCATCTTCAAACTCTTTTCCTTCAGTGGATGTTGGCTTTAAATTCTATTTCATTGGGGTAGTCAAAGGATTGCACTCAATCATGCCACACCTGTTCAAAAGATCTTCAATGTACTTCTTCTGAGAGACGAATATAAACTTAGGATGTTGGATTACTTCAATACTAAGATAATAGTGAACATAGCCCAAATATGTCATTTCAAAACCTTTCCTCAATTCTTTCTTTATGGATGGAATGTAGTTCTCATTGTTCCCTATCATTAGAAGATCATCTAAATACACCACAATATATACAATTGTTTTTCCAACTTTCTTGAAAGTCTGTTGTCATCATGAAGATCATAGTGTTTGAAATTGAGTTTCAGAATATGCTGAGTCAATTTCTTGTACTAGGCTCGTGGTGCTTGTTTGAGTCTGTAAAGGGATTTTACAAGATTGCATACTTTGTGTTCTCTACCCTTCACAACAAATCCTTCTAGTTGGGACATAAAAACATTTTCTTTTATATCTTCATTCAAGAAATCAGTTTTCACATCCTTTGATGGAATTTCAAATCATTCTGAACTGCCAAGAAAAAGAGTGTGTGGATGGTAGTCCATTTTGTGGGCTCAAAGGTCTCCTCACAATAAATCCCTTCCTTCTATGGAAAATCTTTTTCCATAAGCATAGCTTTATGCTTGTCAAGTGAGTCATCTACTTTATACTTGTTCTTGAAGACCCACATTCAATCAATTGGTTTGGTTCCCAATGGAGGATCAACTAGCTTCTAGGTGCCACTCTTTATCAAAGAATCATATTCTTACTGCATCGCTTCTTTCCATTCATCATAAGAAATGGATTCTTTGAAGGAAGCTGGTTCGAAATATGTGGAAAACCTTTGTTCACAATCATAAGAAGCATGCATATCAATAGGTGAAGTGGGATCATCTACATCACCTCCATTCTGTCTAATAGAGCTTCTCGTACCTATCTTACTAACTTCACCAAGATGCACAATTTCAAGTGTCTTTGTGATCCATTTTGAAGGACCTTTCTGATATGGCACAGACTTCTCTGTTGACTAAGATCGGGTTGAATCAATTGTTAGCATCACAATTTTTTCAATCAGATCACTCATAGTGTCATCTTGATTACTATCTGGATCTTCACGAGGTGGAGAGAGTGCTTCACAAGGAGATTCCATAGATTGATCTAGTATAGGGATTCCCCCTTCAAGATGTGGAATCTCATTATCAAACTCTTGAAAATACTTTTCATATTTGAATCTATCTAAGTAATCAATATGTCGTTTAACAACATTGTTAGTATTGGAATATTTATGAAAGATCACATCTCTAGATATTTTAAACTTCATATTCACTTCATCATAGAGATGATATGCTTTGGAGGTATTTGAGTAGCCCAAGAAGATACATTTTCAACTCCTTGCACCCAACTTTTTTCTTTGTTCCTTACATATCAAGGCATAATAGGCGGAACTAAAAACCCTAAGATGCCTCATTGAAGCAATGTGGCCATACCACATTTGATAGGGAGTCTTATTTTTTTTATTTTTATAGCATCAGATAGAAACCTATTTTTCATATACACAACACTTAGAATTGCATCATCCCAAAACATCAGCCTAACATTCTTGAAAAACATCATTGAATGTACCATATTTAAGATTATTCTGTTTATTCTTTCAACTACTCCATTCTGTTGGGTATTATAAAGAATGATTATTTGATGCTTAGTACCATGCTAGTGAAGATAGTTTTCAAATTCATTTGAAGTATATTATTTTCCATTATCAGTACGAATAGAGCCAAAATTAGATTGTGCATCATTTTCAATCTATACAAGAAAGTTCTTGAATATTTCAAAATCTTTAGATTTGTTCTTCAATAAATAAACATGACACATTCTAGTGTAGTCATCAAATATTTATTACCATTTGCAAAAGGAACAGATATTGGGCCACATAAATTATAATTATTGAGTTCAAGTTTTTTGTGTGCTTTAGAATTAGACTCATTAAATGATTGTTTATTGTGCTTTCCTAAGATACAAGCATCACATTGCCTAAGTTTCCTAGGAATTGTAGGCACACCGTAACACCATTTTTCTTGAAGAAATGAGGGTTGTCATGGTTCAAATGTCCAAATCTAGCATGGCATAAAACACTTGATGGAAGTGTACCATCATCATAGTGAGAACAATATGATGAGTTTTTGTCAAAAGTAGAGGTTCCTTCCGGATTCAAAAGTCTTTCTGATTCTATCCCAGTGATGACAAGTGTGTGATTTGATGCCTTTTTTACCTAAACCTTTCCATCAAATATGTGAATGGAGTGTCTTTGCTGGAAGATGTGGGCCAAAGGCAATGAGTTTCTCCTCTACTTCAGGAGGTATAAAACATCATGCAGAAGAAAATTTGGAAGACCAGGCAGTTTGAGCCTGATGGTGTCGAGCCACGATGGCTACAGTTTTAACTCACCTACAATGTACACTACTCCATCAACATTGTTAGTGATTTCTCCAATGAATTATCTTTTGAAATTCATGTGGAAAGTTGCTCCTAAATCAAGCAACCAAGCATCGTTCCATGAATACCAATGTTGCAATGTACCACAACATAATGAGCGAACTTGCATGATTTTCCTTTCCCTTTACCAAGTGCTTTACCTTTTTCTTCATTTATTTCCTACTCAATTTTTTCCAAAGGAAAATTACATGTGGAAGCATCATGTCCATTTCTATTACACCTCCTTGGAAATGTCTCCCCCCACCCTCTAAAATTATACCTTTCTGTTGCTCTTTGGCCACCTCTTCCATTAGAGGAATCTTGTCATTGATTCTTCTCTTTATGTGCAAGGCACACAACTTCCTTAGAAGACTGAGGAGTTATATTTTTCCCAAAAGACTTCCCTCTTTAAACAAAATTCTTCTTAAGAGAGTCAAAAGAAATCTCCTTAATTTTTCCACTTGTTTGCAATGGCTTAAGATAATTTGAATAAGTGGGATATATTGGCTTGACATAGGCAGTGAGAGGAACATTTATTTCAACACCAGTTTCTATTATGCCATGCATAATGGATCTTATTTCTGATGTTAAGCCAAGAGGGTGATGATTTTTCAACTCAATATTGAACAACTTGATCATCAATTGAAAAAATTAAAGCTTAAAGTGTGAGTCATATAATTGCTACAAATTATTTAAAGCTTCAAAAACATTCAAAAATGGTGAAATATAATGACTCACCTCTTCATATATTAATGTTGTAATGAAGGCATAGGCCTTGTTGTTCTTGTTGTCACAAATGAGAAGCTCCTTGTTTGAAGTGGTCTTTCTAGGCACATTGTCTCACTCTCCTTCACAAACTCCTTTCCAAAGTTCATTTAAAATGACAGAGTGTTGTATTTTCCTGGACCACTCATAATAGTTCTCTTTGATAGAGAGAACTACTCCCACAATAGAGATTTGGAGATTAAGGAGTGCATTATGAACCCAAAAAAACTCAACTCAAAAGTTAAAAAATATGGTCCAACTCTCACTAATATTAACACCATATATTAAATATCTCCATAATATATTTACAACATATGCATGTACTTCATAATGAGAGAACTCAACATATGGCTCAACATATATAAGGTTCAACATGTGTCATATGCCATCCAACATAGACCATTCATACCATATGACCTATGAAAGGAACTCAAAACACATATAAAGAGCATATATATATACCTCCATCAATGCACATGAAGGTTCTCCAACTTTAATACAGAGCATTAATAGCAGGTAGATTTAATAACAATTTTCAATGCATTCAATGCACAAATAAAGAGCACCATTTAACACCAATACAACTCCAACATAGCACAAAAATGAATCAATGCACCATACATAAAAATTCACTGATTTTCCTTCAATACAACGGTAATATACAACATATACAATGCACATACTAAGAGAAACAACCATCAGAAAAAGGAATGACCCTTTTAATGCATAAAGAATACATATTTGCTTCAATGCAGAGCTCGGGACATAAGCTTCACCACACATTCCAAGTTCCAGCCAATGCTCAAGAAATTCGATGAACTTTAACACAAAGATTTGACCATATTTTTAGCCCAAACAACCAATATACATCATCCTTCAAAATGAACACACATGATTCATTCATTGAAATAAAATGACCAATGCACTAGGAGATATATCAACATCAATACATATAAAAAAAATTCACTCTTCGATCATGCAAAAAATTAGTGCATACAATAGCTAATGCAAACATAAATAGAACATAGAGGGATAACATATAATCACAATAAAATAATAGGATTTGTGGGAGAAAAGAGTTAAATTGGAACCTGTGCTCTAATACCATGTCAAGGGAGGAAAGCAATTCCACGAACTAAATTTTATTTGCATTAAGAGATCATTGATAAATACTTTGAAGGGAGACTCTTGGAATTCAAATTTCAATGTATCTTTGTCTTTCTTATTTTTATATTTACAATATTTTCATAATTTTCCTAACACCAAGGATTAGGCGTCAACAAGGTCTTTCATAATTTGAAAGAATTTTACAGTTTTGGTAAGTAGAGGTCCTTCATAAACTGATCTTATTCTTTACCAGGTCACTTATATTATATTTTTTTTCTTTATCAGGGCCCACTACATTAACTATGTTTACGCTTGGGAACTATACCAAGGGACTGGTCCTTCCTATACTGGATGCTCAGGAACTAGCCACAGGCGAAAACTATTATCAAACTGTTATCAACCAAGGTGAAATAAAATATCAAATTTCACAATTGAAACTTTAAATTTAAAGGCTAGGGGTGTTGTCTTACTCTTTTTTACAACATATCCAAATGAAATGTAGCTAAAGAAAATCCTTGCAACTCGAGGCCACTGAGCCAATTCCTCGTTTTTACAACATAGCGAGACACAATGTAGCTAAAGAAAATTCTCACAACACAAGTCCACTTAGCCAATTCGATCCAAGCAGTGGGGACCAACAAATCCCAACACCGTGCAATGAAACTATTTACATGGAGTCCACCAAAAGAAACCAAGAACATAACACCATTTTTTAAAACCCACAAACATACAAAAACATGTAATTCAACAACCACCCCACCCCAATATATCTTCCAAACACTTCCATTGTCATCCTTTACACTTCCCTTCCTTCCGCAAGCACAAAAATCCTTTGGAGGCATCTTCGAAACTAATTCTACTTATCAAATACTCCAACCTGAGAGCCAACAACTGAGAGGCAATGTTTTCTTCCATCAACGACTTTCTTTTCTGATTTCAAATGCTCACATTTTCTTAGTACTATTAAAAACACTTGTTTTTACACTAACAGAGTTTAACCCGCTTTGATACCATGTTAAGAAATTTTTATGCGGAGAGGTAGAGGGGTGTGACTTTCGCGAGGGGTGCGAATTTCAAGCAGCTCGATTTCACGCACCATGGAGCTCGATTTTGCATAGCTCTATGACTCTTCATGAAGCTGATTTAGCAAACCTGGATTTCGTGCAACTATTACACATACTTAACAATGTAGAATTCATTCATGGAAAAAACAGAGAGTAAAACAAAGTAAGGTTGGAGCAACACTATAAAAACTTAGGATTGAATTCTATATCATGAAATATACATTCACACAAGACTCCAACTCATTCACCAAGTAAAACAAAGATTTTACACTTCATGCAAATAACAAAGTAAAACAAAGTAACTATTGTTTTCGTCCACCAAAATTTGCTCCATCATTTTCTCCTCAGAGACTCTCGCTCTCTTTCTCTCTTACTCTCTTACTTTCTAAACAACACAAGATGACTTTTACATTCATATTTAACTCAACATACAATTTTACATTTAATACATGACAGAGAAAAATAATTAATATGATGTTGTTGTTGAGTGTGATTAGAATCGCGCAGGTGTTTGTGGAGTATGGGTTATAGTCGCTGAATGAATGCTTGCCCATATCTATTTACCAAAATACATTAAATGTTTTAAATTCCTTGTTGCATTTCGGAATGTTTCGCACCTACCTTCAGTCCTTCCATCTTCAAATAGAGACACAACCTGCAAAAATACTTTTGATAAGTATGGTTGTTGACAAGGTGTTTATTGCGGTGGTTGGGATTATTATTTCCAACACTCCCCCTTAACCACCATTGCCGCCATTGACAATTCCCAAACAGTTTCTGAGATAAACAAAACTTTCACGTGCGAATGGCTTCGTGAAGATATAAACAAATTGATCCTGTGACCTTTTGTGTTGCAACACAATTTCATCATTGTTAATCAACTCTCTAACAAAATGATATTTAGCATCAATATGCTTGGTCCTTTTGTGGAAGACATAATTCTTTGATAATGCAATTGTTGAGGTGTTGTCATAGAAAATAGTTTTCACTCCCTCTTGGTCATGATGAATATCCCTCAACATCCTTCTCATCCAAACTGCCTGACACGCTACTGCTATTGTTGCGACATATTCGGCTTTTTCTGTTGACAGTGACATTATTGGTTGCTTCTTAAAGGCCCATGAAATGGCTCCAGAAACCAAATGAGAAACATATTCTTACGTGTTCTTAATATCATTAACACTTCCTGCCCAATCAGTGTCAGTCGAACCAACCAGTCTAAAATCACTTATTGTTGTGTACAAAATGCCATACTTTTTTGTCCCATTGAAATACCTTAGAATCCTTTTCGCTGCTTGCCAATGTGTCTCCTTGGGTGTCTCCATGAACCTTGACACCAAACTTACTGCATACACTATATCCGGCCTAGTGGCGGTGAAATACATCAAGCTGCCTATCATGCTTTTGTATAATGTTGGATTGACATTGCTGCTGTAATATCATTTGCTCAAATTCAACCCCATAGTTGGAGTTGGCGCAAACTTGCTGTTCTGCATTTTAAACCTCTCCAAAATGTCTGCCACATACTTTGCTTAAGAGATAAAAATTCCTTTTTCTATTTTCTTCACTTCTATGCCAAAAAAATATCTTAAAAATCCCAAGTCAGTCAGTTCAAATTCACTCTTCATGAATTTCTTGAAATCGACGATGAGGAAATCATCACTACCTGTAAAAATCAATTCATCTACATATAAGATGACAATGAGAATCTTACCTTTTCTCTCTTTGATGTAGAGAGTAGCTTCACCATCACATTTGTCGAAACCATTATCTAACAAGTAGGCATCTATCCTACTGTACCATGCATGCGTTGCTTGTTTCAACCCATAAAGAGCATTCCTCAACCGATGCACTTTGCCTTCTTGGCCTTCTACCTCATAACCAGGTGGTTGCCCAACATACACTTCTTTTTTTAGTACCCCATTTAAGAACGTTGATTTCACGTCCATTTGATACACTTCCCATTTATGTTGTGCGACAATCGCCACAATTGCGCGCACTGTCTCCATCACACGACTGGTGTGAACGTCTAAGTGTAATCTCTTCCATGCTGCTGCTTGTATCCTTTGACAACTAGCCTTGCTTTGTGCCTTTCAATCTTTCCCTCAATGTTGCTTTTGGTCGTATAGACCCACTTTACTCCAATGGCATGTTTTCCTTTTGGAAGGCTCACTAACTCCCATGTGTCATTCCTTTTTACTGCTTCTATTTCTTCCTCCGTTGCTGCAACCCACTTTTCTTCTTTGACTATGTCTTCAAAATGGATTGGGTCATCTACATGAAAAAACAAGGAAAATAAGGAATTCATACTAGCGCTACTATCAGCTTCATCTTGCTGATAAATTTCATTTAAATTTATGAATTTTGGTCTTCTTGTGCTTGCTAAAGATGGGCTTGACATGTCACTTGGTGTTGCACTTTGCGGTGTACTTGGAGAATCACTTTCTTGGCTATGCTAAATTGTCCTATTATTTTATTGATGGTGTTTCTTGCTACCTACTTTGTTGCGCTTGAATAGGAGTAGAGGGAGTCAATGTGGAGAAATTACTTGTTGCTTTTAATTCCTCTTTGTCCTCATGTGGTATGTATGATTCGACATTGACTGTCTTTTCTAGACTTCCATCCCATTCTTCCTTTTCTATGAATTGCACATCTCTGTTGATTATCACCTTCTTGGTCAATGGATTGTAGAATTTGTAAGCCTTGGATTCATCACTGTATCCAAAAAATATACATTTCTCACCCTTGTTGTACAACTTATTCCTCAACTCATTCGAGACATGTGCATACACCACACATCGAAAAACTTTCATGTGAGTGACACTATACTTTCTTCCACTCCATGCCTCTTCAGGAACTATGTTCTAGACGCTTTTGGTTGGACATCTATTCAAGATATATGTTGCACAAGCGACAACTTCAACCCAATAGTCATTTGCCAAATGCTTTTCCTTCAACATACTCCTTGCCATATCCATAATGGTCCTATTTTTCCTTTATGCCAGACCATTTTGCTGAGGTGTATATGTTGTTGTAAATTGCTTGTGAATTCCATGTTCCCTAAAAAAATGAAGGAAATCATTTGAGATGTATTCTGCACCTCTGTTAGTCCTAAGGACTTTGATGTAGTGCCAGCTTTGCTTCTCAAAAAGAGCCTTGTATTGGAGAAAGCACTCAAACACTTCGATTTTCTGTTTTAGGAGATAGACCCATGTCTTCCTTGTGTAGTCATGTATGAAGGTCAATACATAGTGGTTGCCACCAATTTATGGTGTCTGCATTGGTCCACATGAATATGAGTGGACAATCTTGAAAGGTGCCTTTGCCCTTACTGAATTTCCTGTCGGAAATGTCTCTCTCCGTTTCTTTCCCAAGATATGTCCTTCACATAGGCTATTCGGTTTTTCTATGAGTGGCAAACCCTTCACCATGCCTTTCCTATGCAGCAAATTCAAACCTCCAAAGTTGAGATGGCCAAATCTCAAATTCCATAACCAGTTTTCATCTTTTAACTCTATTTGAATGTTTACTTGTGTGACAACTGCCTCTTTTCTTCCATTCTCTTGTGAGTTCATTGAGAGTTGTGCTTGCGCACCTTCTTTCTGGAAATCTGATTTTAATTTAATGGGAAACATTCTATTGTTTTTCATGTGAACCTTTGCAATCAACTGTTTGCTTGGAGGCCTATCCAAAATTGTACACACATCATTTTTGAAGAAGACATTGTAGCCATTTTGCATGAGTTGTCTAATGCTTATGAGGTTATGCTTCAGACCGGGGACAAAGTAAACATTTGAGATGTACTTCTTCTCCCCCTTCTTTTTTTAGGATATTAACTCTACCTTTTCCCATGACAAAGACTTTGCTATCAGTCCCTAATGTCACTTAGATTTCACATTTTCATCTAGATTAGAAAACATTTCTATGTTTCCTGACATGTGGTTGCTACACCATGAATCTAGATACCATATATCACTATGTTTTTCTTGTGCTACATTACGAGGTAAAAACACGCTATAATGGTTCTGATTTTCTTTTGTGAAATTTACACATGGTTTGTTACTAATGTCATATTGCTTTTTTCTAAATTAATTTGCATAATGACCATACTTCTTACAGTAATGACACTGAACTTAAGATTTATCATACCTCTGGCCTTGTGTTTGATTTTGGCTTGGGCCTTGACTTGGATTTTGATGGCTGCCTCTTCCACTTGAGCTTGAAGCGTTGCTTTTTCCACCTCTGTGTGGGCTTCTTCCTCTTCCTCTAGCATCTAATCTTCCTGTGCCTCGACCTTGACAAAATGATACTTGTGTCTTGAAGGCATGCTCCAATGAGGAGTTTGTTGCTCTATTCAGTCTATGTTCATGAGAAATCAATGATGCATTAATCTCATCAACTAAGAACTATGAGAGATTCTTTTTCTCTTCTATGGCCACAACAATGGCATCAAACCTTGCTGGCAAACTTCTCAAAACTTTCTCAACTATTCTTCTTTCCTCAAGTGTCTCACCATGAGACTTTATTTGAGTAACCAACCCACTTACATGTGTAAAAAACATGTCTATATTCTCAGACTCTTTCATTAAAAGTGTTTCAACATCTCTTCTTAAAATTTGCAGCTTTGCTATCTTGACTTTTTCCATGCCTTCGTAGGATGTCTGGAGGGTGTCCCATGCTTTCTTAGACTTCGTTGTTGCTGCAACCCATGGGACAATATTTTTGTGAATTGCTTGGAAAATATAAAATAGGGCTTTTCAATCCTTCTTCCTGTTTTCCCTTAACAAATCTTTTTCTTGTTGAGATAACGCATTGTATGCTCCTGCATCTGCTTTTTCTTGAAAACCATTCTCTACCAAATCCCAAATGTCTTGGGAAGAAAATAGGGCCTTCATTGTAATAACCTAATAATAATTATTTTTTCCATTAAACTGAGGTATTTGAGGATTAGTCAAGCTTGTGCTTGATGTTTCCATTTCTGAGTAAAAAAAAAAACTTTCTACCTCCTAGTAAATATTCTAAAAATAATCTGCCCTGGCAAACTGCAAAGCTCGATTTCGCGCAGCTAGATTTCGCGGACCTGGATTTCCCTCAGCTAATACACAGACTTAACAATAGAAAATTCTCTCATGGAAAAAATAGAGAGTAAAACAAGGTAAGGTTGGAGCAACACTATAAAAACTTAGGTTTGAATTCTATATCATGAAATATATATTCACATGAGACTGCAGCTCATTCATTGAGTAAAACAAAGGTTTTACATTTCACCCAAAATAACATAGTAAAACATAGTAACTTTTGTTTTCAAGGGCGCACCAAAATTTGCTCCACCATTTTCTCCTCAGAGACTCTCACTCTCTTTCTCTTACTCTCTTACTTTCTAACCAACACAAAATGACTTTACATTCATATTTAACTCAACATACAATCTTACATTTAATACATGACAAAGAAAAATAATTAATATGATGTTGTTGTTGAGTGTGATCGTAATCGCACAGGTGTTTATGGAGTGTGGGCTATAGTTGCTGAAAGAATGATTGCCCATATCTATTTACCAAAATACATTAGATGCTTTAAATTCCTTGTTGCTTTTTGGAATTGTTCGTGCTTGGCTTCAGTCCTTGCATCTTCAAACAGAGACGCAACTTACAAGTATGAGAAGTATGGTTGTTGTGGTGTTTATTGCAGTGGTTGGGATTATTATTTCCAACATTTTTTTTTAGATTTCAAATACTCATGTTTTCTTTTTAAATTTTTTATTTGTCATTTAATATATATATTATATTAATCAAAATTTTCCTTGATAATATATATTCTTTTGAAATATTTTTTTAAATTAACTATAAATAATTCACTAAATTGTATTGTTTTTTATTTTTTTATTAAATAAATTTATTTTATTTAAAATTTATAATTACTTAAATAATTAGAATGCAATTAAATAAAAAATTTGACTATTTATAAACACACACACACACACTCACACACACACACACACACACACACATATATATATATATATATATATATATATATATGATCATTTATGGGACATGGAAAGCTTATTTTGGTCTTGAAAATAATTTTAAAATGAAAAATCTCGTAATGTGTGATAGAAAGAGGTTCCTCTTTCAAATTTTAGTCACTCCGGTTACGTTATATGGATGTGAGGTTTGAGGTTGTAGCATCTCTAGAGAATTGTGGAGAAATATTCAGCAAATCCAGAAGCCTTTTATAACGTATAACCTCAAAACTAAAAGCAATACACCCTATCATATTCTCCTTATAGAAGTGGGCCTTTCCCCTATCGAGAGCTTAGCTATGACTAGGCATCCGTTGTAAAACCACAAACTCAATAACATAGGAGACCATAGACTTCCTAAACTAGCTTTAAATTCTAGCCAAAACCACCTAAGGCTCAAGGGAGGCTGGTATAAAGACACCAATCCTGGTTAAATCATTGGGAGAGGATGGTATAAAGAAACCAGGGCCTGGTTAAACCATTGGGAGATCGAATAGAATGTCACATTGCAAAACATTAATAACATTAAATATATTGGTACTTTTAAGTTAAAAAAAATGTGGTGTGACAAAGGTTTAGTAGCTAAAATAAAATTAAGATATTAAAATAATAATAATAATATATAAGGAGGTCATCAACCCCCCCTAGAAGATCAAAAGTATCTCTCTGTTTTAACTAGCTCAAAGAAGAGAATTAATATAGCCAAGATTAGAATGAACTCTCATGAGCTCCATAGTGAAACCGGTCATTGGGAAGTTCCTAAAACACCATGGATAGAACTCCATAGTGAAACGAGTAGTTGGGAAATTCCTAAAACACCATGGATGGAAAGGTTCTACCATCTCTGTGAGAATAAGAACATCGAGGATGAAAATCACTTCCTCTTAGAGTGTTGGGCAGTTCCTAAAACACCATGGATGGAAAGGTTCTGCCATCTCTGTGAGAACACGAACATCGAGGATGAAAATCACTTCCTCTTAGAGTGCCCGGCCTACAACCACATTAAATCTCAGTTTCTGTTGCAATAGTGACCTTCCTAGGATTTTCCGATGTCAAAATTATAGTGAGCTTGGAAGGCTTCTCTCCAAGCTTTTTAAGCATCAAAATAAAATCTTAAATCAAACTAAATTATTAGGTCCGATAGACCAAAGTTTGGTCTCACTGGACTTTAACCATCATCATCATATATAATTTTATTAATTTCTAGTTTTTTATAAATAATTTTTGCAAATTAATAATATCTAAACCTTTTGTAATATCTACTATTTTTAAATAGTCTTTTAATAAATTTTGATAATTTATTAAACGATTGTCTTTTTAATTGATATTTCTTTTATTTAACTGAAATAGTTAAAAATATAATAATGAATTATTGTAATATATTACTTAACAATTGAATACTAAATTATTCTGATAATTAGCTCTAATATATGTTTTTTTTTTAATTATAATATATGGCTCTCTTAAGGCCAGTATGTATGTGGCTTTGTCGCGTTGTGGGACGTATCGATCAATTTCACTTTAAAATATGTTTTGATCTAATGTTTAGCGCTCCCTGCTCCTTGCACCAGAGCGGTCGATCAACGAAAGTATATCCCAAACATATTCGCTTCAGATTGAAAAATATTACCGACAACTAATAAAACAATAATTAAGCTATTGTTGTGCCATGAAGTAAGAAAACAAAAAACATTAGAAGCATGGTATCGTTGTTTGTGCTATGGTATTGGATTTATGAAATTAGGATAAGGCAGGCGAAATAATTTTATTTTAATTTTATTTTAATATATATATCTATATGTATATATGATTATTTATGCTATTAAAATAAGTAAAATAAGTTAAAATTTTGGTTCAAAATTTGTTGGTCAAAAATTCTCTTATATAATTTCAACTCAAAAATTTTTGTTTAGTAAATTTAATTATTATTATAATAAAAAAACTCTATTACTTCTTCTAAATAAAATTGTTCCATGCCATTGTATTGTTGTTTGTACTATAATATTGGATTCATGAAATTGAAATAAGTGAGTTGAAATATAATAGGTTTAATTGTTATTATAATGAAAAAAAAAAAAAAAAATTCCTAAATAAAATTGTGCAACAGTATTGGACAGAAAGTGTAATTTAATATATTTAATTAGGTGCAACCTTGGTATAAATAGACACGATTTTATAATAATATTAAAATTAGATTGGAGGAATTTTGATTTTCAAATAAATAAACACGATTTTATAAAAATATTTTTTAAGTCTACTATATTATATTATTAGGTAAATAATATAAAAAATATTTAAATTAATTTTCAGTTTTAAATTAAAAAATAACAAATTAAATTTGAAAAATCATTTATTTCACCACCGGTTAAGCACATTGGGTGATTAAATAATATCGTTGGGTTTTGAATCGATCCATTCGGGCGCTTCATGTCCATCAATCTATTCATTTTGATTCGACTCACGATTCGAGCATAAGGTACAAACACTTTGTGTTTTCACTTATACACCTCGAAAATAAATTAATTATGATTAATATGATCCAATTTTTTTTAACAAGAATTCGATCTTAGCACGAACATATATATATACATTTATTAAACAATACGGATATCTACTATCTAAAATATTTTCAAAGAAATGAGAGCATCATTTTTCAGTGTTGTTGTTTTTTTTCAGGAAGAAAAAGCATGATATATTCATAAAAGAAGAATTATATATTGCAGATGCCTGAAGCATATGCAAAAACATGGACTGAGTCACAGACAAAAATACTCCAAAAGAAGTATCCAGATATGCCCTCAGACAGGGCAGCAAATAAGCAAATAAAGGTATAGACCCCAGAAAAACTGCTTAACGGAAAACAGTCCTGAAGAAACAACCCATCTATAAGGTGTAGAAGAATGCACCAAAGCACCAAGTAGACAAGCTGTTGTGGATAGAAAATGAGAACAAAAAGCGCTAGATCTGTCCGCCCAATACAAAGGGAGAGGCACGAAATGAGGAAGAGAGCAACAAAAATAGCCACTCCTTCCGCGCCCCCTCAAACTCTCCACCCGAATCAGATGAGAAACAGAGGTAGAAACATTGCCTCAATCATCCACCCTGCAGAAAAAGTCCAGCGGGACCATCCATGGAAGTGACCAGAAACAGTGCAGAGACGTTGTTCCCTCAACGCTCCAAAGGATATGCCGCGGCCAGAAACTAAGCCAAGCTACCGCCGAGGAGGAGTAAACCCATCGGAGCAGAGGCAAAGTCGGGTGTAGAGGCAGCCAGGGCAACCACCTGGCCCCGGCGTAGAGAAAATTAAAAGACCAGAAAATGAACTAAGCCTGAACAGAGGAGAAGAACAACCTGCAAAGTCGTCGGTGAAACCCTCTTTGTTCGCCTCTAGAGAGCCCGCACCCACGTCGCTGCCAAGGAGAACTGAGCCTACAGGACGAGGATGGAGGAGAAAAACTCGCTGGTCAAAACCTCATCGCTCGAATCTGGTGAAACCCTCGCTGCTCTCCTCACGCCGCTCGCCTCTTGAGAGCCCACACCCGAGCCACTGCCAAGGATGACCTATACCTAAGCCTGCAAGACAAGGACTGAGGAGAATAACTGTGCGGAGTCGTCGGAGAAACCCTCGCTTCTTGCCTTGTGCCGCTCGCCTCAAGAGAGCTCGCACCCGCGCCGCTGTCAAGGAAGAACTGTGCTTGGAGAAACCCACGCTGCTCGCCGCCTGCCTCTGGAGAAGCCCTCGCTGCTCGCCACTCACCGCTCCTCGCAGTCAAACCCACGCTGCTCGCTGCCGCCACTCCTCACAGTCAGACCCATGCTGCTCGCTGCTCGCTGCTAGCTCGTTTACCTCTCTCTCGCTACTCGCCCGCTGCTGCTCGCCGCCCGCCGCTGCTCGCTGCTTGCTCCGGCCCCATCATTTTTCAGTGTTGTTACTTCGTCAGCATACATGGTTGTCACCCAGGCGCACCACTTTTAAATCCTGGTAACGGAATAGATTTTCCCAGTTGTTATTTTCAATGGCAACGAAATGTATTTTTCCATTTGACATTACGATTCAGTGACAACTGGTTGGGGATCGTTTTGATTCAGTGACAACTGGTTGTCCCCAACGAAAGCATAGGATTAAAGTTGTCTAAGTCTCAGTATGGGAAAATAAATAGGAGTTGTTTTCAATTTGATTATTTGGATTTTCCTGTGTCCAAATCCGATGGAAATATTTGACGTTAAATCTTGATTTGTGTTATTTAAACTGGTTTTTTAACTGCATATTTGGATTGAGCACCCTCAAAAATCCCTAGAACCTTTTGATTATGCAGGGATTACCAATCAAACTTGTGATTTCAATAAATCGCTGCCAGATTTTAGAGAAATTTGACTAGAAAAACTCACCGGAAAACCTTCCAAAAAGTCCCACTAAAAACAACTCCAAATAAATAAATAAAAATAGATTTATATTTATTTAATTTATTATTAAATTTAAAATACTAATAAATTTATATTTATTTAATTTAATTTTTAATATATATTCTAAAATAAATAAATAAAAATAAATTTATATTTTCAAATTCAAGCCTCTGTGATCCATATTTTGATTTGAAAACAATTTTGGAAGAAATCATTTAATAATAAGTGATTCAATGTGATTTCTTCCGAAATTGTTTTCAAATCAGATTTATATTTATTTAATTTATTTTTAAATTTAAAAATAGTAATAAATTTATATTTATTTAATTTATTATTAAATTTAATTTTTAATATATATTATTTTTTATATATAGGAAAAATAAGTTATTAGACCTATTAAGTCAATTTATATGATTATTTTATGTTAATAGGGAAATACTAATAAATTCATAATTTCATATTTATTTAATTTAATTTTTAATATATATTATAAAATAAATGAATAAAAATAAATTTATATTTTCAAGTTCAAGCCTCTGTGAACTATATTTTGATTTGAAAGCAATTTGGGAAGAAATCATCTCAAAAGAAGTGATCCAATGTGATTTCCTCGAAATTGGTTTCAAATCAGATTTATATTTATTGAATTTATTATTAAATTTAAAAATAGTAATAAATTATATTTATTTAATTTATTATTAAATTTAGTTTTTAATATATATTATTTTATATATATAGAAAAAATAGGTTATTAAACATATTTAGTCAATTTATATGATTATTTTATGTTAATGGGACAATACTAATAAGTTTATATTTATTTAATTTAATTTTTAGTATATATTATAAAATAAATAAATAAAAATAAATTTATATTTTCAAATTCAAGCTTTTGTGATCAATATTTTGATTTGAAAACAATTTTGGAAGAAATCATCTTTAAAAAAGCGATCCAATGTGATTTCCTCTGAAATTGTTTTCAAATTAGATTTATATTTATTTAATTTATTATTAAATTTAAAAATAGTAATAAATTTATATTTATAATTTATTATTAAAATTAATTTTTAATATATACTATTTTATATATATAGAAAAAATAGGTTATTAAACATATTAAGTCAATTTATATGATTATTTTATGTTAAGAGGGCAATATTAATAAATTTATATTTATTTAATTTAATTTTTAATATATATTATAAAATAAATAAATAAAAATAAATTTATATTTTCAAATTCAAGCCTCTATGATCTATATTTTGATTTGAAAACAATTTTGGAAGAAATCATCTAAAAAAATGATACAATATGGTTCGAGAAATCTCCCCACCCGAAGGGGACCCACCCCTCGGTCACCACAGACCTAACCCCAAGAGCTTTCGGGTTTCGACCCTGTGACCTCCCATTGGCGAGGCCCCGACTTGACCGATTGAGCTAACCCTTGGGGCTAATTTTCTTCTGAAATTATTTTCAAATCAAATTTATATTATTTAATTTATTATTAATTTTAAAAATAATAATAAATTTATATTTATTTAATTTATTATTAAATTTAACTTTTTAATATATATTGTTTTATATATAGAAAAAATAAGTTATTAAACCTATTAAGTCAATTTATATGATTATTTTATGTTAATAGTGCAAATTGTTAATAAAATTTTAATTTAAACAGATTTTGTCATTATACATTTAAATAAGTTAACATGAATACCACTTTTACTTATTATACATTAAATTCAAATAAATTGACAACTATCACTTATATTAACAAATAATTATATAAAATTTATTAATTAATTTTGTTTCTCCCTTTCATTAACCATACTTGTATACAACGTCGGTATGCAAAAACAATTTTTTTTAAGGAAAATTTGAAGTTTTATATTTGTTGCTGAGATTAATCGCTACAAACGACCACCATGATAGCCATCTCAATCCTGCCACAGGATCGCATGCATTATTAGATTATCAGGCCGGTAATGGATGCTTTTAATAGGGTTGCAAGGTTATAATATTTGACACCAATGATCACTTCACTGTGGATCAACAGACAAACCACTAGTGACTCAAACGCCGCAAAAATTGCGCTAGAGTTCACAGTTCAGCACCATTTTTAGGCGAAACTGTTCCGCCAGATGGATTACATCTTTTTATAATTATTTTTCTATTAAAACAATTCAATAACCATACTAAAAATATTAATATGATTGATTTATATTTATTGTTGATCAATATATAACAATAAAAATAATAATAAAAAAATTAGTGTAACAATACTTTTAATTTTACTGTCAGCTATTTATTATAAAATATAGTTTACCATAGAAATTATCACGAATCCTGTCCCGACAACACAATATGAACAAAACTAACCATTTAATTTTCGGCCAGTTGTTGAAGAGCATGCTCTCACAAGGAAATTTCCACCCATCTTATGCCAACGACACAATAGGAATAAAAATAACCATTCCTCGTTACAACGGCAACGTCGTCCTCACCGAATGGAGTTGAAGGTATTAATTTGAAGTTTGGGCAAAGGGCTTTCAAACTATAAATATGTCATTATATTTAGTAGGTTATGGCTAGTAGGGAGTATTGTTATATAAAAATCTCTGGAAAATTAGAATCAGACAGACTGATAATAACTTGAACATTTGATGGTCAAAGATGGGGAGGGGTATTTATACACGAGAAGAAATTTTTCGATTTTGGATTGTTAGTGATTGTAGTTTTTTCGGGAAGTTACTTGAATTTTTGAAATTTCTTCTTGAAATCTTTGGAAGAAACTCGACTTAACACATTTAATGTACACCGTGATTGGAATTAAGGTTTTCCAATATTTTTTTAATTCCATTTATATGAAAAGCACACAAAACATACTATAGCATAATATATGAGACAACAATATATTCTTAATTGACATGCTTTCTGGTCAAAGTCTCAACTAGGCTTACAACATAATCTGAATTTTCTACAACACATAACTTACTTTTACAAAACTCAATTTTTGCCTTCCCAAGAGGCTTAGTGAATATGTTAGCTACATTCTCATTTGTATTACAATATATTAAGTCAATTTCCTTTGGTTGGACCTTTTCTCTTAGAAAATGATATTTTGTGTCTATATGCTTTGGCCTTGCATGACATACGGGATTGTTCGCCACTTTGATGGTGCTTTGATTATCACATCTGATCCCTATAGATTCTTGTTGACCTTCACCAACATCTTCAAGTATCCTTCTGAGCCATATACCTTGACAAGTGGGACTACATATTTCTTTATACTTTGCTTCAGTTGATGATATGGAAATTGTTGTCTGTTTCTTACTACTTCATGATATAGCTCCTGATCCTATATTGAACACGTATGTAGTGGTGGATTTCATGTCATCTGGATTTCCGGCCTAGTCAGAATCAGAATGATCTATCAATTCAACATTACAATTATTAGTATATTTAATATCAAAGTTGATAGTTCTCTTTTTGTAGCTATCCAATGGCTTTCATGAGGCTTAGTCATGAATTGTCTAAGTATGCTTACTGCATAAGCAATGTGAGGTCTAGTGGGAGTGAGATAGTTCAAACTTCCCACTAATTGTCAATACAATGTTACATTCACCTCTTTTGGTCCATCATCACTTCTCAATTTGATATTTTGTTCCAATGGAGTACTCATTGCTTTACATCCATTCATATGAAATTTATTTAGTAGTTCATTTGTATATTTTCTTTGTGTGATTAAAGTGCTTCCATCATCTCTCCATACTTCAAGACCTAGACAATAGTGAATTTTTCCAAGATCCTTCATCCCAAATTCCTCTGATAGCTTCCTTTTTATATCATTCACCAATTTATGAGCACCCCATGTTATTATTAGATCATCAACATATATAGAGAGTAATACTATATCTCCATTTCTATCGATCTTGACATATAAATTAGGATCATTTTTGCTTTTGTTAAATCCTTGCTGAAAGAAGAATTTATCTATTTTCTCATACCAAAATCTAGGTGCCTGTTTTAGTCCATATAAGGTTTTTTTTAACTTGTATACAAGATGTTCTTGTCCCTTCTTTACAAATCCTTTTGGTTGAAAAAAATAAATCTTCTCTTTTAAGTCCCCATTTAGAAAAGCTTACTTCACATCTAATTAATGTGTTTCCAATCATATTTAGTGGCCAATGCTATCATTATTATGATTGTATTCATTTTGGCAACTGGAGCAAAGGTATCTTCGTAATCTATACCTTCTTTTTGTGAATAACCTTTTGCAACCAATCTTTCCTTATACTTGTCTATGCTACCATCTACTTAAATTTTGTCTTATACAACCATTTTGGTCATATAGGAACTTTATTTTCAGGTAATTCTGTTAATTCCCAAGTTTCATTTTTCATTCTAAAGTCATATTCTTCTTTCATATCTTCCATCCATTCTTTATGATTTTTAGCTTGTTCATAATTTAAGGGCTCAAAATAGTGATTACTTGAGACATTAAAGCATAATCTTTATACCTAATAGGGGTTTGAATCTATCGTGTTGTTATTCTTAGAGGTTCATTAAACTGTGGAGTACTTTATCCTCTTCTTCTTCTCTTTGGAG
The DNA here is from genome assembly GCA_031772625.1 of Pinus tabuliformis. Lineage (NCBI taxonomy): Eukaryota > Viridiplantae > Streptophyta > Pinopsida > Pinales > Pinaceae > Pinus > Pinus tabuliformis. The sequence continues at coordinate 255,000,394 of CM062810.1, read as the reverse complement.
TGCCTTCATCACTTCTTTATGGCCTTTGACTTCGTGGCATGTCTTCTCAAATGTCCATGCTTTATTGAGCTTAAGTTGATTCCACAACTTCTTCTTCTTCCTTAACATTGTCATAAGGAGGCTACCATACATCATGTTCATCTTGTTTTATTTATTTATCTACATCCTCATGCAATATAACATCTCTACTTGGAAAGACCTTGTGAGTATTTGGATCATATATTTTATATGCTTTTTAATCAGTACAATATCTAATAAAAATGCATTTGATAGCTTTAGCATCTAATTTTCTCCTATCCTCTTTAGGAATATGATAAAATGCCTTGCACCGAAATATCCTTAAATGACTAAGTTTAGGTTTAAAACCATCAAATGCTTCAAATGGTATTTTGTGCTCAAGATACTTGGTAGGGCTTCTATTTTTGAGATATACAATTGTATTAATGGCTTCAACAAAAAACTATTAGAAATTCCTTTACATTTTAACATACGATGAGCACATTCAACTAATGTTCTATTCTTTCTCTTAGTTACTTCGTTTTGCTGAGGTGTATGTGGTATTGTAAATTGTTGCATAACTGCATTTTGTTTGCAGTATTTGAAAAGATCTCCTGAATTGTAATCACCACCTTTATTTGATCGAAGAACTTTAATTTTCTTTCCTGTTTTCTTTTCAACCATACTCTTGAATTATTTAAAGTATTCAAACACATCACTTTTGTTTCTTATAAAGTACACCTAGGTTTATCTAGTGCTATCATCAATAGATATAAGAAAGCAATATGCTCCACCAAGTGACTTAGTATGCATTGGACCACATACATCAGTATGCACTAGTTTAAGTATTTCACGTTTTCTTATATTTTCATGCACGAGAAATTCTTCCCTTTGTTTTTTTCCTAGTGCACAACCTTCACATTCAAAGTGTTCACCCCTAATATTTGGAAGGCCTTATACCATCAATTTCTTTTGTAGTAACATTAGGTCATTATGATTTAAGTGTCCATACCTCTGATGCCAAAGCTCTATATTTAACATTCCTGTTGATGTCAAAGCTTGGTGCCCATTCTTCATTACATCCAACTTGTATAATCCTCCAACTCTAATTCCTTTTGCAGCAACCTTGCATTTGTGTTGCACATCCTTTACCAAACAATGTGATTTCACAAATTCAGCTTTTAAATGCTGATCTGCAGTAGTAGAGACTAAAATTATGTTCTTCTTTAATCCTGGAACATACACCACATTTTGAATCTGTTTTTCTTGTCCATTACGCATCATAACACTTATATCACCGTATCCTTTAATTTCATGTGATCTATTATCTCCTAAACATATGCGTGCACCATTATTAACTTCATGATAAGTGTCAAACCAATCTCTTTTGCATGACATTTGGATTGAGGCACCAAAATCTATAAAGCAAGCATTATCATCATCAATGTGTGTTGATAAAGCAACATTGGATAAAAATAATTTAAGAGTGCTAAAATCATGACTAATTGCTTCATCTCTATCAACATAATTTCCTGAATGCCTTCTTTGTTTAAATTGATCAAACCTTCTTTTCATGTAATTCTTAGCAAAATGACCAGGTTTTCCATAGTAATAACACACATCATCAATACTTGATTTCCCATTTGTCCTTGGTAAAGGTGTAGCTTGAAATGATTTTACCTGTGGCTTTTTGCCTTTATTTTTCTTCCACTATTTTCCTTGGAAGGACTGCTTCCCTTTAGCCATCAATGCTAAATCTAAATTGGGATATTTATATTTAATAATTCTTCTCCACTCTTCTTCTTCCATAAGTATACCTACCAACTCATAAAACGTAGGATCCTTATCTCTAGTTGAAAGTCTGTACTAGATATTGTTTCACCAATGTTACCAAATTTACCGTTTAGATCCTTAATTCTAGATATAAAATTATTCACACCTTCATTTTCTTCCATTTTAATTGAAGGAGGCTTACTCTTTAAATACAATATTTGATTTATAGTCTTTGTCTCAAACAAATTTTTGTGAGTGTCCCATGTCTCCTTGGATGTTTTTCAATCTCTAATGTGTGGAATAATATTGTCCTTAATGGACATTGACAAAAACACCTTCACTTTGTTTTCTCGTCGTTACCAATCGTGGATTGTAGCATATGTGGTTTGAGGGGGCAGTGGCTTGACTTCAGCGCCAGACACAATCATCCATATATTGTAAACTTCCATCAAAGTTTGGAACTTAAACTTCCAATTTGCATAGTTTTCACCATCTAGCTTGTTAGAGTCAGATAAATAAGATTTCGCCAATACATTAACCATGTTACTTATTTTCACCAATTACCAACCACCAAAAGTACTAATTCACAAATAATTTCCTCACACATATAAACCCTCAAGCATACGTCATAAAATTTTATCCAATATCAATGAATAATATGGAAGCCCTCCTTTTTCAATATTTTTTTTTCTTTTAATTCATCATTATTTTTATTTTTATTTTTATTTTTAAGCACATAAAAAAAACAAACCCAGATTTCATCACTCCACAATATTTATGACTACACTACTCATTTATCCGTTAAAAACTTCATAAACCCACTCTAGTACAACCACAACAAACTACTTTAATTCAGTCTTGGAGCTCTTAATTCAAACACATATCACTTAAGTTGGAGCTACCACAAATTACTTTAATTCAAAGTTGGAGTTTTTAACTAGTTTTTCACTTACAAGAGGTGAATTCATATTCACAGTAAAAGAAAACTATTCGCAACCACCAAGTCATATCCAGCCACAAAGTCAGAAAAATAAGGTATTTTGTTCATCACTCTGGAAATATTACACCAAACTAGCCAAATATTTCCCCACTTGCGTTCAAGCACATAAAGAATGAAGTAAAATGTTTTTTTTCTTTCAAATTGTTCAATATTCTCCATAAAAACAATTTGATACCAACATATAAAGAAAATATCTTGTACCAAATGCTCACCCCACAATATTGTCTTAGGGTTATGTCATATCCTTAGAAATATTCAACTCTTTTTCTCTTCCAGCAGACGAATCCCACTAATGAGACTCATGAACTAGTCCTCCGCACCAGATGACTCCCTCCAATGAGCCTCACAACCAGTCCTCTGCACCAACGCACTCTTACGCACATGCAGACGAATTACAAGTTTCCAATAGTGAAAAATCACACACAGGGATGCACTAACCTCAGTCCTTCAGCTGACTCACCCTTCACCAAAGCTTAATGTGTTGCACACACACATTTTGCAACACACCCTCAATGACCTCAGTCTCTCATCGCTCATAGAGAACAATGACTCACACTCTGGAAGCTTAACCTCACTCTGATACCAAATTAGAGTAACATAGACTGAACACAACACACTTGAACATTTGGTTGCCAAAGAGGGGTATTTATACACAGAGAAGAAGCTTCTCGATTCTAGATTGTTGGTGATAGTGGCTTCTTCAGGAAACCACTTGAACTCTTGAAACTTCCCCCCTGAGATCTCTAGAATATACTAGACTTAGCGCATTTAATGTAGATGATGGTTGGAATTAATGTTTTATAACAATTAGTGGGTTGGGATCTGACAACGCTGGAGTTGGACAAGACTGACACTTATTTTTATCCAACCAACCACGCTAAAGAATGCGAAATCATCGGTATGGACTTATTTAATTAAAAAAAAAATAAAAATTAATATACCCTCATCCATCTTAAGTTGAAATAAAAAATATTTTGCTAATTAAGAAGAATTTTATATTACCATCCCAATAGCATAAAGAGATTTCATAAACATGGAATCCCCTAGGAATGTAAAATATAACTTGTCTTCCGTCTTTTTCACCTTAGAGATATTAGGATTCCATCAAGATGAAATTCATTAGGAATGTTAAATATAACTTGGTACAATTAGTCCTTCTATTTTTACTATAAATTTAATCTTAAATTTTATTATGATTTTATTTTCAAAATCTTGGGATAGGTATGTTTATTTTAAAATGTCTTTTTCATAAATTTAGTTTACTTATTAGTAATTATTAAGTAGATGGTAAAGATTTAATTTTCATAGAATATATTAGAATATTCTTAGTAATATTTACAAATGAGGATTCAAATGTTGTGATTTGTCTCCAAATTAGTTATTTTATTTTCATCAATTTATCTCAAATTAATTAATTAAAAATATATCATATCAACATGTGTTATATTAAGCATGTGGTATTGGTAAGTCACAGTGTTAGTCCATGCTATTGTAACAAAGATTGTTTACAAGTTAAGATTATCCATGATAAAATAGAGTAAATATATATGGTTAAGAATATTCTTACATATTTTTTAAAATGTATATATATTTAACTCATACATTAATTATTTTTATAATTAATATGAATACACTTTAAAATGGAGTTACAATTTATTTAATTTTCTGGTTTTCTATTTTATTTTTTATTTTGGCAATATGATATGTATTATAGGATAATGGATTGATTTTTATGATAATTTACCCACTATTTAATTTATATGACTATCTTACTAGTTATACATATCAATGCTTTGGAAAAACAAACCATAATTATAGATTTTGAAATACAAAAACTTGGTTTCTCTCTTAACCAACTATAACAAAACATGGTGACATGACTATCCTAGGAATTACACATATCAATACTTTGGAAAACTTGATTTCTCTCTTAACCAACTATAACAAAACATGGTGACATGACTATCCTAGGAATTACACATATCAATACTTTGGAAAAGAAAACAATGATAATAGTTGGTTGGTGGTAGCATAATTGACAAAACGCAAGTTAGCTAGTCTTTATGTATCTAGGTCAATCTCCCTAACATAAATCACCGACTAAACTTAACAATAGTTTTAGATTTTTAAATACATGGTTGTAATATATATTTTTTAATGATATTAATATTAATATTATTTAATTAAATTTGTTATATATTAATATTATAAATTAAAAAATAAATTATTATTATACTTATAAAAACATTAGTGTTTACATTTAATTTAATGCTTGTTTTTCATTTAATTTAATGCTTGTTTTTCAATATTATATTAGCTCTTGGCATATAGGTTTGTTTTTGTTTTTTTTTTTTTCCAATATTATAGTAGCTCTGTACATTCAAGCATTCATTCGTGTTTTATAATAACAATATTTGATTTTAGAATTTTGTGATCCATTATGATTTTGGTAATGTATTTCGGATTAATCACATCATAGTTTGTTGGTTGACATTTCAAACCATCTAATGTGGTTCATCCTCTCGACAAAGGTGAAAAAATCAATCCATCAGAAAGGACAAAGGTGAAAAATTCAACCAATCAGAAAGTAATCAGAAAGTAAATTAGTTGTTACCGTTTAAAAATAGTTTTTGAATATATATATATATATATATATATATATATATATATATATATTATTTTTGTTTTATTTTATTTTATATTTATTTTTAATTAAAATAATAAAGAATTCAAACTAGTTAAATTTAATTAATAATAATATAATAAGAATTAGTATTTGTAAATATATACTCATAATTATAAACAAGTTTAATCCATTTTTATCAAATAGCATTTAAATAGTCCACGGGGTCTTCTATAGATGGTGATTGGGTGCTCTATTAAGGCACTCCTTGATGTGAAGTCACTGGTTCAATTCCCTGCTTGATCAGGGTGATATATTGGACATGATGAAGATGTAGTCCCACCAAGATTACAAAACAAAATAGTTTTAAAATAAAATTAACAATATTCAACAATTAGTTTCAAATGCTATTAAAAATAAATAAAAATTTATAGGAAAGTCAAAGAGGATATATATATATATATATATATATATATATATATATATATATATATATATATATATATATATATATATATAAAGTTTTTTTATGAAGAGAGGGCAGGGATCCAACTTCTACTTAACTTCCAACCATCGTCCCTATTAAGATTAATAGTGTGCTTCTCAATTTCAATGGCCTCTCTAAACTTCCTATGATGGAAGTGATCAACCCTAGCGATGACATAAGAATTCTCAATGCAGACATGGTGTTTGGATTTCATCGCATGTTCAACTAAAGCTGAGGAATGAGAACATATATGCTTAATATCTATTGCATGTTCTTGGATTCTTTGGTTAATGGAGCGATCATTTTTCCCAATATAGAGAATCCCACATGAACACGGGATGGAGTAGACTCCTTCCATGTCTTTAGTTATTTATTTTTATTTGTTTATTTGTTTATTTTTTAAATAGTTAATTATTTTATTTATTATTACTATTATTATTATTATTATTATTATTGTATATCCTCTTTGATTTTCATATATATATATATATATATATATATGTTTTTTATAATAACATTTGAAACTAATTATTGAATATTGTTAGTTTTAATTAAAAACTATTTGATAAAAATGGATTAAAATTATTTTTAATTATTATTATAAGTACTAATTTCTTATTATATTATTATTAATTTAATTTAACTAATTTGAATTATTTATTTATTTATTTTCAGTCAAATTTCAATCATTATATTAACATCAGGGTGCAGAGTACAAAATGCATCTCAACGAGCCCCTTTCTCTCTGTCTGACCACACTTGTTGAGATTGGGACTAGAGGATAACATGAGCTACCGGCTTCACACATTATTTTCTGGCAGCCTAGGAGCCATGACATACATACTGTAAATAAAAAGAGAAACATAACATAAAGCAACATATATATATTTTTTTTTTTTTTTTCTGAATTAAGATTAAATCTATTAAGAAAAGAAATATGGTACAAACAGAGCTTACAAAGAAGCGAAGCTAAGGAGCAAGGGAGCCGGAAATGATATGATATCAACCTCGGTCCCAAAAACAACCACGGCACAAGCAGAAGATAATAGAGAGGAACAGAAAAAACGAGCTGGTCTAGGGAGTCTACCCAGCATGGGCAGAATCTTCCAGTCTACATTTTTTTCCTTTCTTTTTGCTGACTTTCACCCAACCAAATGGATCTGGCTGGACCGGAACTACTTGCAGACTGATCTAAGCTAAAGCAAGAGACTCCTTGTCTGAATCAGAAGGCGAAGACTCATGAGAATGTTTCTGCGAGAACAAAGGCGCAGAAGGATCCATGGCGCTGGCTGAGGGCGGATCCTACGGTTGCTCCAAATTCTCCTCGTCCACTTCCAAGTCCTCCTCATCAGAGCTAGAGGACTCTATGTCATCCATAGGGGGTCTGTCACAAGGTTTCCAACTCTTGGATTTGGATTTGCGAGTGAAAATCTTCTTTTTGTCGAGGAACGCTGCACATGTGTTCTGGAGATGCCCTGTCTGATGGCAATGGCGACACCTGAAGTTTGTATTCTCATAGTCCAAAGTTTGCATCCAATGGAAGTCCCCGACTTGAGGACGATCTGATCTAGCAGCCCTTTACTGATGTCTATTTCTGCGCAAATTCTGCCATAGGTGTATAATCCTTTCTCCCCCCTTGAGGTATCTGTTGCTAGGAAGTGGCCAAGGGTGTCTCCGATTCCATGAAAGACAGCAAAATGCCATAGATGCGCAGGGAGATTTGGAAGCCTGACCCAGATAGGAAGCTTGGAGATGACTGCAGTGGAGGGGTCAAAGTGTGGGAACCAGGGGGAGAGGAAAAGTCCAGCTGATCCCCAGAACCAGGGGCCCCCCTTTAAGACTTTCTGGTAATCTTCGTTGAAGGCAATGACTATAATAAAGAAGCCTTTCGAGCAGAAGAAGACTTTGCAGTTGTTGGTCCAATTAGAATGGATCCACTGGTATAGATCAGCAGTGCGGGGCCATAGGCCATTAAATCTGCAGATGAGGGCTGTTTCTGCAAATGTCTGGTATTGATCATCCAAAGATGGATGAGTGATTTCAATGGCAGGGGTTTCCTCCATTTTATCCACCAAGAAGGGTTTGGGAGCCTCGGCAGAATGGGCAGGCTTCTTCGCAGGCTGTGCATGAACTGCATCTTTGTAGGAGAAACCTTTGGAGGCAGAGGATTGCCCGACTACCCCTCCCCTTAGTCATAGTGATAGGATCACTATGTCATTTCTTTCAATATTATAAAAGGAAAGAGGTAGATTGTAATCAAGCTGCTTAACAACAAAGAGGAGCCGCAGAAGGGAGGAAGGGATCCCCAAGCTCTGTTCAAGAATCTTTGAGAGATGGCGCACTGTGAAAGATGGTTGGACTTCTAGGAGCAGGATTTTGCCTGTCACAAGAATTATCTGAATCTGGAAACTCGCTTGCTGGAAATGAATAGGATCTCGGCTGCCTGAATGAGGAAACGAGGTTAAAACATTGTCCTAGATGCTCCTTCTAGGCAGATCCAGGAAGCTTGGAAAGTTCTGAAAATGAGATGCAGAGTATCAACTATTTCGGGGAGGCAGAGCACGGCTTTTGTTAACCCTGGCTGGATTTTCTTCTTCTTCTGAGCGAATCCGGTGCGAAATGCTGGATAATCTTTGGCATTTGCATCCGACGACCACCACAGCCTCGGCCTTTCCTGTGGATCTCGTTTTCCCCTGTTGCTGAATCTTTGCAGGGTGAGCAATAGCGGGGCCATTCCTACGGCCTTTCCTGTTGCGACGCCATTGGAGGGAGCGGGGTCTCGGCTTGAAACGCCCCATTCCCAGCACCCTAGCACCAAAAACCCTAATCGATGCATTTTGTTCCACCATTGCTTCATTTTTCTCGCCTTCATCCTCCCGCAGGTCTCTGCGGCGTTTCGTTGGCAATTGATGTTGTTGTTGCCGCCGCCGCCGTTGCTTCTTCTCACCTTCCTTTTGCTGGCTTTTACTTGTCGTATTCGAGGTAGCCATGGCGACCGAACAGAAAATGTATGAGACTGCGGCGCCTGGAGTTCTCGGCTCTCTCCACATGGTTCCTCAACTCCAATCGTTGAGAATACAAAATAAAGCAACATATTAAGTAAGGGGGTTGGAGGGATTACAGGGGGAGCTGCGAGATAGCCAACATATTTCTGCATATGAAAATCAATATGCTCCACCCTCGCTTCCAGACTAGGAAGTTGGTCGTTGGTGCACCTTTGTTGGTGTCACAGATTATCTAATTGTTCCATGATTTCACTTTGGCCAAATTGAATGTCATTGATGAAAGCTACTAGCTCGTTACGATCATCATACCTTTGGTTCCTAAGGTTGTCCATGTTCACTTGAATGTTCCATATTTAACCAGCAATAGACTCCAATGTCGTTGGAGAAACCATATGACTCTCTCCTCTATCTCACAACTTCCCAACCAACGTGACAAGGCATCATTGTCCAACTCCGACTGATATTCTTTCTGTGGATTGCCACCTCCATGGTGTGGTATCCGTCGGTGGCAAGGCATCCCGACGTACCCAAAACACCTGAAAGGGCAACAAACAAAAACACTCTCCCAACCCCACACGACAACAGAAACCAATGTAACTTCTACCATCCTGCATCGGTTGTCACCATAATCAACTCTCCATACCTAGGAAAAGTAAGACGAAGATTCCTCAGCAAAGGGTTTCAAAAGATGAACGTGGTATCTTGCCACCTCTTCTACACTTGCCTCTACGTATTTCCTCTAGCTAGTTGAGCCATTCCCAACTATAATTCCTCATGGGGGCCATGAGAAAATAAATTCTTGCCATAGCTTCCAATTAGTCCCAAACCACCAATCTCTTGAACAATATCCCCACCACTCATGAACCAAAAGAGGATAATTCGCTAGTTCTTAGTGAAGGTCTGTCAGCCCTGCCTCTTCTCCTCTACCCTGCACCATGTCACGCAAACAAACTAGGCCGATGAGAATGCAAACTAGTTTGTTCTCCCTTGATGTTCCAAGGTCCCAAGGATTATCCAATGCTACCAACACACCCTACACTATGCACCAGTTTCTAGCTTCTCTACCTCTCCCCTAAAGCCTATACCCGAGCGAGGTGTGTAGAGGTTCCACAACCCTTACCACATTGCACAACACTACGATCTCCCACCACGACCAAGTAATGAGTAACTAGCTCCAAGGACGGGATTTAATAACCATCTTCATGGGTGACAACCTCACACATTGGCCCTTTCTATTACGTATATTAAACATGGGGTGGGGTGCACGTGGAGGCCATACAGGCTCTGCCGTCACCTCCTCTACCACTTGTCCAACAATTAAGGCACCCCCATTGGGAAATTTTAATTGTTTATTATTTTAATTAAAAATTAAAATAAAACAAAACAAAACAAAATAAAATGATAATAAATATATATGAATTTATTCAACAACTAATTTTTAGTGGCTAATTCCTAACAGTTATTTCCTAATGGCTAACTCTGGCTGCATCTTTGTTATTTAAACTTTTAGATTGATTGATTTTTTCACCTTTTTCCTGAGGATGAACCACATTATGTGGTTTGAAATGTCGACCAACAACTTATAATAAAATTAATCTGAAAGACATTACGAAAATAACAATATTGTACAATCTTTACCAAACTTCTCCAATTTAACCACCTTGGAGAAATTGTAAGAAAATTTACCTCTTTGTTTGATCTCTTTTTAATAGTCAATATGACTGCGCACCTCACCCCTAAAAAAGAATATCGTCATTTTACATCTAAAAAAATCAATTATTTAGCTAGCTTGTTGTGCATACATATAAGCAACAACAACTTCAGTGGTCCTGCTCTGGAGTGGCTATCTCAACTCCAGAACCTTAAAAGAACTATATGTCTATCTCTCATACGTTCTTTTTTTCATATGTTGATTAAAATGATAAAAAAATATAATTACATATATATGTTAGAGAAGAATACATAACACAAAACAACTTGCTCATTTAATTACGCCGTAAGGCGTTCCCTCTGAGAAAGACATCCCTAAAATGTGACGTGTGCGATCGTGAGCCATTGATTTTGTGTGTTAGATGATTGGAGTGTTTTATGTCGTTCGTTTAATCTGTTTTATTCATAGAAAAATGGTATTTTTCCCATGGTAATGGGCCATGAAAAGCCAGGCCTGGCCTGCTGGCGATGAGACTCTTCTGCTGGCGATGAGACTCTTCGCAGAGACTCTTCATGTCTTTCTTGTCGACAGGTATATTATTTGGCCTCCATGATTCAGTGGATTAGTAGCTATTTAAGGTTCGACCCACCACCTCCACTTAGGTATTAGATCAAACCCTCATCGTTTACGTTTTCCTACTGTTCATACTACATGGTTGTCTCTTCTATAAGCTTACATGCTTTCTGGGTTTGCCAAGTATCCAGTTATGATCCAAGTCCTCCAAGGTATGAACTCTCTATCCGGTCAATTTGAAGGGTATCATGAATTGATTAATCAATTTTCCAACACGAGATAGAGGGATGCTCTTCTTATGCACACATAATCCTTTGATAAATCATCTTTTTATTTTACTTAAATCGCTTCAGATGGCAAGGTAGCCTTCCCAACTTATTTTTTTTCCTGTTTAATGTTTTTCCAGGTATGCACTACACTTTGGTTCATGGCATGAGCCTCGGCTCTTTCTAACTACATTGGCGCTTCTCACCTTCATCTCTACGATTTCGATGGTTTTCAAGGTTGGTCACCTCCTTGTAATAGGAATGGTTAGTCCTAGATACTTAGGACAAATTTATGGGCTGAAATTCCTGATGCTGAAATACTTTCGGTGTTGAATTACAAAATTTGTAAAGTGTGTGCTTGAATGTCGAGAACAGAGTACTATTCTATTGTTATTTGTGTTTCGTGTCGCTGATTCCCATCAACCCCAGTGGGGTATTCTGTTTTATGATGCAAAGTTCCGCCTAACTAGGCAACTGTTTACCACTAAGTCTTGCGTACTAACTCGCATCTAAGCTTATTACTGTATAATTTACTGTTACAATGGGATTTCATTGTCATGTAATGTTATATATATCTATGCCTATTTAATTAGAGACATCTCAGCAAGTTTTGATTTGTTTGTGTCTAAACGAATTACTTTTGATGGGTTCAATTTATTGGTAAATTTGTTGGTAAATGGATGAGATGTTTGACTCAGGTTTACCTGTGTGTTGATAATGTATGTTTAATTCCTGTATGATTCTTCTTTGGTCCTATCTGGTTCGACTAGACATCTCATGTATACACGATAGTTGTCATTGTTACATAGTTGTTGTGTACTCTTAGCTCTAATTATGTTCCTTCAAGCATATATCTAATTGTTCTTGCACTTTGTCATGGGATAACTTGACAGTAGCGGCCCAACAACTGTAATTAAATTTTCTTTTGGTAGGAAATACAAAAATTAGTTGTCTAGCTGTTGGTTAGTGTAATTGTGCATCTTGAAATATAAAGTTACTAAACTAAGTAAATAATATTTTGTCAGTGGTTTATCCTATGCTTTCTGCCAAATTTGTGCAACATTAAATATAAATCTAGGCTTCAACTTGGTCTTCAAGGTCTTATTCAGATCTGCTTTAAGAAGGACTACAATGTCTGCTCCAAACTTTTGCTCCAATACTCTTCCAATCTGCACTAAAAGTGAGCCCCAGATTTTCTGCTCCAAATCTTTTCAAGTCTGCAACAAGGAATCTCCAAGTCTGCTTCAAGAGAGGCTACAATGTTGCTCCAAAATTTAACCCAAGGTCTGCCCCAAAAGGTACTTCTTCTACTTCTGGTTCAAGATTTATTCACTAGGCTTCAAGATTTCTCCAAAAAACTCTCCAAGATGCTGATTCAAGGCTTATTCAAAAAGCTTCAAATTCTGTTCAAGAGGTTGATACATAATGTCTTTAGAAGCTGCTCCAAAGCTCTTCAAGGGTTACTGAGAGTCATTCCAAGTACATCACTCGACATCACTAGTTTGAGATCATTGCACTGGTCAATGTTCTGATTTGGAGCTCAAAACATAGAACCTATTTGCACAATCGCATTGATTCCTCACAGTGTTCCACTATTCATCATTTATTCCATTGTACATACCGACACTTACTTCGGACTTGCATCAACTGAGCATGGCCAGTTTTCCTAATCAGCAGAGATCTAACCCTTGCATATTACCCTTTGCAATCGACTTCTTAAATTGTTCAATTAAACTGTTATATGTACCTTCGCTGACAACTTGAAGGAGGTCTGAAATTTTTATTCACAATCTGTCTAAATTTATAGTATGCCCCAGCTCTCTAGTAATTGTTCCCGTGGTATTGTTGGAGGACAGATCGATGTTTGATACTTCCAACAGTCTCTAACTCAGTTTCGAATTCCCGCAAGCTTTGTGGATAGTGTGTGTATACTCTTTTAATAGAAACAGACTTACATTTCTTAAGATCACATTTGTAAGCTGTGCTTGTAGCACCCTTGCCAATTATGAATTTCTCATTCAACTTTTCGGTCATTCTCATTATATCATCAGACATGTATAGGGCCATATCCATGTGCAATATTACAAGCCTTGGAGAACTTGGTCAGGACATGCAAGAATCTTTTAACAAGAGGCATAGATATTGATGGTGAGATGATAGCTTTACTCTGAGAAATAACAAATTTGAAATGAGGCATAACACCTTGACCCATTTTTATTGATGACCCTTTAGTGAATGGTTTATGTTGATTTGAAAGGTAGAGAGTGATGGTGATTACACACACTAATATCACTGAACCTAATGAGATGCAACCAATAGCTATTGTTCACACAGAAGATGTCCATTTACACAATCAATAGATAACACTATGAATATAATCTAAAGGATATTTAATACAAATCTATGGAATCTGATTTGTAATATCTAGTTCTGTTATCACCTTTTGGTTGTCTGGCAGATATCCCACAAAGTCATCCAATCCAATAGCCATAGAGACCTGGATTTCCAACAAAACTGAGGCAAAAATCATTCCCATCAGATAAAATGTACAGACTTGAGAATATCAAGAAGAAAATTGAATTTGATCTAGAAATAAAATGTGTTCATTATATCTATACCTTTCTGGGGTAAACCTTGTAAAGTTCTGTGTGACAGGAATATTCCCAGACAAATTGTTCATTCACAGAAAATGTCTTCAAAGTTTTCTGATTGCCCCGCGATTTTAATTGCTGCCGATTTTTCTTTTTGGGATCTTACTTTTTGATTTCCAGAACTACACTTGATCATGTATGAGGAGTAATGGGTTCCTGTTTTCTCAAGCCCTCCAGGATGGTATTTTGTCATATCACTGTTTATTTTCTGTGAATGATATTTACTTCACATCATTATCACCGATAACAATGCATAAATCCCAATCTATTGGCGTAGTTGTAGTTGTTGAAAACCCATCCCAACTGCATTTTAAAGTAGCGAGAAAAACCCCTAATGAGGGCAAGATGGTTAGGCTACAGCTATGAGTCTTGAGTTTTGAAAATAGCTATCAAAGCAAACCTTATCTGACTTGACACTGATTTGGGGTTGTTCTAGAACTATTAGTTTGAAGTAATGTATAGTCTTTTGACACTGGTTTGGGGTTGTTCTGGAACTATTAGTTTGAACTAATGTATAGTCTTTTGACACTGGTCTGGGGTTCCGGAACTATTAGTTTGAAGTAATATATAGTCTTTTGGCACTGGTTTGGGGTTGTTCTGGAACTATTAGTTTGAACTAATGTATAGAATCTTTTGACACTGGTTTGGGGTTGTTTCGGAACTAATGTATACAGTATTTATAGATTTTTGAGGCTATGTCTACCCATATGTTTTCTATATACATCCCTTACCAAACAATTTGAATACATCAATCTTACCATGCCATTCTCCCTGTGGAGTTTTTGTCTTATTAGATTACCCAGGCTTTTTAGGATTGCCTAAATATGTATCTTTTGATTACATCCCCTACCAAAACCATACGAATACATCCTTTTACTAAACAAAATCTCTTTGAGGACTCTGTTTTGAACTATGCTCTCAGGTTATTCAATCAGGCTTTGATGTGCATATATATATATTTCCCATGTAACGAAGTACAACCTTATATTCTAGCTATACTCTCAATTACAGAGTATAAGTAGGGTAAAATGTTTTTAAATATGAAGGTCTTACAACAAGTTGGCTGGAAGTTCTTGTAACGAGATCGAATCTTGTTAACTTTGGAAGTAATTTGACTCATAAAATGTATTTATATATTTTACTTCTGAAATCACTATTTAAGTTTGCAAAGTTATACATATTCTATTTTTAGTGTGCAAAGTCATGCATATTCTATCTGTAAATTTGAATTGTAAATTTTAATCGATAACTTTTGAATGATGCAACATATTTTTTTAACCATCAAATTATATTAAAAGATGATATTAAACTACTTGTTCTCGGATCATCTTGCATGTATTTTAATCTCTGTTTTGTTATTGAATTTCTCCCTACCTTTAGCTGACAATATCCATTTTTTACTATATGTGAAGCAGTTGCAAACTAATTTGTAGATGTTGTTCAACTTTCAGCGTTGAAGGACAGTTCTGGAAGTTCTCTGTATTGCTTCAACTCCGGTAACAACCTTAATCTCCTTTCCGAGTTTTTGCTTTATTTCTATTTCATCCATGGACCATGATAGAAAATCCTCTTCCATCAATTGTACATTAGCCACTCAGCAACTATAGAGTCTTACTTGAAAGCATAAAGTGTTTTTCATATATTTAACATTATGTATATTATAGAAGTAAAAGATGAGTCTTTTATCATATTGTTCAAGTTCCTTTGGAGACAATGCTTAATAGTAAGTGGGTATTATGGTAAACATTTTTATTTGCTGGGGCACCCACATTTGCCTAGGATTTTATAACATAAGAAAACCTTTAAATCCTTGCAAAACCTTCCTCGTGAGGATTAGATTGTGTGGATTATGTTGGGTTTTCTTCTCGCAAAGACTATTAATTTGCATAGCACTGTGCAGCTTATGTTGGGGTTGTTCCGGAACTAATGTATACAGTATTTATAGATTTTTGAGGCTATGTCTACCCATATGTTTTTTATATACATCCCTTACCAAACAATTTGAATACATCAATCTTACCATACCATAATCCCTATGGAGTTTTTGTCTTATTAGATTACCCAGGCTTTTTAGGATTGCCTAAATATGCATCTTTTGATTACATCCCCTACCAAAACCATACGAATACATCCTTCTACTAAACAAAATCTCTTTGAGGACTCTGTTTTGAACTATGCTCTCAGGTTATTCAATCAGGCTTTGATATGCATATATATATATATTTCCCATGTAACGAAGTACAACCTTATATTCTAGCTATACTCTCAATTACAGAGTATAAGTAGGGTAAAATGTTTTTAAATATGAAGGTCTTACAACAAGGTGGCTGGAAGTTCTTGTAACGAGATCCAATCTTGTTAACTTTGGAAGTAATTTGACTCATAAAATGTATTTATATATTTTACTTCTGAAATCACTATTTAAGTTTGCAAAGTTATACATATTCTATTTTTAGTGTGCAAAGTCATGCATATTCTATCTGTAAATTTGAATTGATAACTTTTGAATGATGGTGTTGAATTACAAAATTTGTAAAGTGTGTGCTTGAATGTCGAGAACAGAGTACTATTCTATTGTTATTTGTGTTTCATGTCGCTGATTCCCATCAACTCCAGTGGGGTATTCTGTTTTATGATGCAAAGTTCCGCCTAACTAGGCGACTGTTTACCACTCAGTCTTGCGTACTAACTCGCATCTAGGCTTATTACTGTATAATTTACTGTTACAATGGGATTTCACCGTCATGTAATGTTATATATATCTATGCCTATTTAATTAGAGACATCTCAGCAAGTTTTGATTTGTTTGTGTCTAAACGAATTACTTTTGATGGGTTTAGTTTATTGGTAATTTTGTTTCTAAATGGATGAGATGTTTGACTCAGGTTTACCTGTGTGTTGATAATGTATGTTTAGAGAGCGATTGTGATTACACACACTAATATCACTGAACCTAATGAGATGCAAACAATAGTTGTTGTTCACACAGAAGCTATCCATTTACACAATCAATAGATAACACCATGAATATAATCTAAAGGATATTTAATACAAATCTATGGAATCTGATTTGTAATATCTAGTTCTGTTATCACCTTTTGGTTGTCTGGCAGATATCCCACAAAGTCATCCAATCCAATCTCATCCAAAGAAGTTTAATCTCTGTTTTATTATTGAATTTCTCCCTACCTTTATATGACAATATCCATTTTTTACTATATGTGAAGCAGTTGCAAACTAATTTGTAGTTGTTGTTCAACTTTCAGCGTTGAAGGACATTTCTGGATGTTCTCTGTATTTCTTCAACTCCGGTAACAACCTTAATCTCCTTTCCGAGTTTTTGCTTCATTTCTATTTCATCCATGGACCATGATAGAAAATCCTCTTCCATCAATTGTACATTAGCCACTCAGCAACTATAGAGTCTTACTTGAAAGCAGAAAGTGTTTTTCATATATTTAACATTATGTATATTATAGAGGTAAAAGATGATTCTTTTATCATATTGTTCAAGTTCCTTTGGAGACAATGCTTAATAGTAAGTGGGTATTATGGTAAACATTTTTATTTGCTGGGGCACCCACATTTGCCTAGGATTTTATAACATAAGAAAACCTTTAAATCCCTGCAAAACCTTCCTCGTGAGGATTAGATTGTGTGGATTATGTTGGGTTTTCTTCTCGCGAAGACTATTAATTTGCATAGCACTGTGCAGCTTATGTTGGGGTTGTTCCGGAACTAATGTATACAGTCTTTATAGATTTTTGAGGCTATGTCTACCCATATGTTTTTTATATACATCCCTTACCAAACAATTTGAATACATCAATCTTACCATGCCATTCTCCCTGTGGAGTTTTTGTCTTATTAGATTACCCAGGCTTTTTAGGATTGCCTAAATATGTATCTTTTGATTACATCCCCTACCAAAACCATACGAATACATCCTTTTACTAAAAAAAATCTCTTTTAGGACTATGTTTTGAACTATGCTCTCAGGTTATTCAATCAGGCTTTGATGTGCATATATATATATATTTCCCATGTAACGAAGTACAACCTTATATTCTAGCTATACTCTCAATTACAGAGTATAAGTTGGGTAAAATGTTTTTAAATATGAAGGTCTTACAACAAGGTGGCTGGAAGTTCTTGTAACGAGATCCAATCTTGTTAACTTTGGAAGTAATTTGACTCATAAAATGTATTTATATATTTTACTTCTAAAATCACTATTTAAGTTTGCAAAGTTATACATATTCTATTTTTAGTGTGCAAAGTCATGCATATTTTATCTGTAAATTTGAATTGATAACTTTTGAATGATGGTGTTGAATTACAAAATTTGTAAAGTGTGTGCTTGAATTTCGAGAACAGAGTACTATTCTATTGTTATTTGTCTTTCGTGTCGCTGATTCCCATCAACCCCAGTGGGGTATTTTGTTTTATGATGCAAAGTTCCGCCTAACTAGGCGACTGTTTACCACTCAGTCTTGCGTACTAACTCGCATCTAGGCTTATTACTGTATAGCTTATTGTTACAATGGGATTTCACCGTCATGTAATGTTATATATATCTATGCCTATTTAATTAGAGACATCTCAGCAAGTTTTGATTTGTTTGTGTCTAAACGAATTACTTTTGATGGGTTCAGTTTGTTGGTAAATTTGTTTGTAAATGGATGAGATGTTTGACTCAGGTTTACCTGTGTGTTGATAATGTATGTTTAGAGAGCGATGGTGATTATGCACACTAATATCACTGAACCTAATGAGATGCAAACAATAGCTGTTGTTCACACAGAAGTTGTCCATTTATACAATCAATAGATAACACTATGAATATAATCTAAAGGATATTTAATACAAATCTATGGAATCTGATTTGTAATATCTAGTTCTGTTATCACCTTTTGGTTGTCTGGCAGATATCCCACAAAGTCATCCAATCCAATAGCCACAGAGACCTCGATTTCCAACAAAACTGAGGCAAAAATCGTTCCCATCAGATAAAATGTACAGACTTGAGAATATCAAGAAGAAAACTGAATTTGATCTAGAAATAAAATGTGTTCATTATATCTATACCTTTCTGGGGTAAGCCTTGTAAAGTTCTGTGTGACAGGAATATTCCCAGACAAATTGTTCATTCACAGAAAATGTCTTCAAAGTTTTTTGATCGCCCCGCGATTTTAATTGCTACCGATTTTTCTTTTTGGGATCTTGCTTTTTGAGGTCTGGAACTACACTTGATCATGTATGAGGAGTAATGGGTTCCTATTTTCTCAAGCCCTCCAGGACGGTATTTTGTCATATCACTGTTTATTTTCTGTGAATGATATTTACTTCACATAATTATCACCGATAACAATGCATAAATCCCAATCTATTAGCGTAGTTGTAGTTGTGGAAAACCCATCCCAGCCGCATTTTAAAGTAGCGAGAAAAACCCCTAATGAGGGCAAGATGGTTAGGCTACAGCTATGAGTCTTGAGTTTTGAAAATGGCTATCAAAGCAAACCTTATCTGACTTGACACTGATTTGGGGTTGTTCTGGAACTATTAGTTTGAACTAATGTATATTCTTTTGACACTGGTTTGGGGTTGTTCTGGAAGTATTAGTTTGAACTAATGTATAGTCTTTTGACACTGGTCTGGGGTTCCGGAACTATTAGTTTGAAGTAATCTATAGTCTTTTGGCACTGGTTTGGGGTTGTTCTGGAACTATTAGTTTGAACTAATGTATAGAATCTTTTCACACTAGTTTGGGGTTGTTCCGGAACTAATGTATACAGTCTTTATAGATTTTTGAGGCTATGTCTACCCATATGTTTTCTATATACATCCCTTACCAAACAATTTGAATACATCAATCTTACCATGCCATTCTCCCTGTGGAGTTTTTGTCTTATTAGATTACCCAGGCTTTTTAGGATTGCCTAAATATGTATCTTTTGATTACATCCCCTACCAAAACCATACGAATACATCCTTTTACTAAACAAAATCTCTTTGAGGACTCTGTTTTGAACTATGCTCTCAGGTTATTCAATCAGGCTTTGATGTGCATATATATATATTTCCCATGTAACGAAGTACAACCTTATATTCTAGCTATACTCTCAATTACAGAGTATAAGTAGGGTAAAATGTTTTTAAATATGAAGGTCTTACAACAAGGTGGCTGGAAGTTCTTGTAACGAGATCCAATCTTGTTAAATTTGGAAGTAATTTGACTCATAAAATGTATTTATATATTTTACTTCTGAAATCACTATTTAAGTTTGCAAAGTTATACATATTCTATTTTTAGTGTGCAAAGTCATGCATATTCTATCTGTAAATTTGAATTGTAAATTTGAATTGGTAACTTTTGAATGATGCAACATATTTTTTTAACCATCAAATTATATTAAAAGATGATATTAAAATACTTGTTCTCGGATCATCTTGCATGTAGTTTAATCTCTATTTTGTTATTGAATTTCTCCCTACCTTTATCTGACAATATCCATTTTTTACTATATGTGAAGCAGTTGCAAACTAATTTGTAGTTGTTGTTCAACTTTCAGCGTTGAAGGACATTTCTGGAAGTTCTCTGTATTGCTTCAACTCCGGTAACAACCTTAATCTCCTTTCCGAGTTTTTGCTTCATTTCTATTTCATCCATGGACCATGATAGAAAATCCTCTTTCATCAATTGTACATTAGCCACTCAGCAACTATAGAGTCTTACTTGAAAGCAGAAACTGTTTTTCATATATTTAACATTATGTATATTATAGAAGTAAAAGATGAGTCTTTTATCATATTGTTCAAGTTCCTTTGGAGACAATGCTTAATAGTAAGTGGGTATTATGGTAAACATTTTTATTTGCTGGGGCACCCACATTTGCCTAGGATTTTATAACATAAGAAAACCTTTAAATCCCTGCAAAACCTTCCTCGTGAGGATTAGATTGTGTGGATTATGTTGGGTTTTCTTCTCACAAAGACTATTAATTTGCATAGCACTGTGCAGCTTATGTTGGTTACTCACACAACAATGTTAAATATAGATACTTTGCCTTGGCCTACTCTGTTTTGTCACTGCGCAATCCAACTTTCAGCATTGAGGGACATTTCTAGGCATTTTCTGTATTGCTTCATCTCCGGTAACAACCTTAATCTCCTTTCCGAGTTTTTGCTTCATTTCTATTTCATCCATGGGCCATGATACAAAATCCTCTTCCATCAATTGTACATTAGCCACTGAGCAACTAAAGAGTCTTATAAATTTCATTCAAAATTATTTTCTGATTGAAATGATTCAGTTATATATATGCTTTCTTGATAATTTAAACTTTATTCCTTTGTGTTAAACTAATGCAAGGTGGTGCCATCGTGGCTGTCTTATTTTTAGTGAACAGACTCTAGAAAATATTAGATACAAACTTCAATACCTTTGCTTATGTCTGTCTGAATTCTGGACTAGTCATATCGCTGTATTGATATTATATTCCACTTGGCATTTTTTTGTCATCCACACATTAAGAAAGCAGAAAACAAATACATGCATGTACATTTACATTTAGAATGCATGCGGAAATTGATTTAGGACTTTGCGTGTGCTCTCTGCTCTATGTTCAAACAGTTTCACTTCTCTTTCCTTAGTAGCTAGGATTTTCACTGCAAAAAAGAAAGTAAACGATTGTTTATCATCTTAGATTGCATATTTAGGAATTGTATATGTACATCACACGATCAACCTTAAAGGCAAACTTCTTAAGAAAGATCAACTGTAAATTACATTTCAATAAACATAAAAACGCTTTGGAACCTAACGCACACCATTTAGAAGTCTAGGCTAGAGACGTGTTCCGGCGTCGTAAAGCCTCGTAACTATCACTTTCATCGTAGGTTGGGTGATTCCTCCTCTTTGAAATGACAAGTGCCAGTACGGACTTGTGCTCCCACATACCGTCGAGTATATATTGGGAGACCACAGTAGGCTATATCCTTTATCCTTAGGAAGTCGTGTCTGCCGCCCTATCAATTGCAATGCACTGAACACAGCATTCGGGAAGATTGACTGCCGTACCATAAAAAGTATTCTGTAGTTTTGCGATTGGTTTGGTAATCCCCCTGTCTAGATATCCAGAGTAGTCACTTTCATTCCTTTTCAGACTCCTTAAAAGAAAAGGACCATCTGAGCACTTGTCACTTCAGGCTCCTTAAAAATCGAAGGCGACTAGAGTCATCTTTAGCTTTTTCTCAACTCTTAAAAATTGAAAAAGCAAATTGTGTCAAAGTGTCATAAAATTTATTTAAATCAGAATAACCTCACTGTTCCCTCGTTGGTCTTAGGGTAGGAAAATGGAGTCCACCAATCAAGGATTTCCCCTTGGAGGAATCCTGCTCCCTTTTCCTCTAGGGGAGATGTTGGTGCACCTCATATGGCTACATTGACCCTTCCAAGGCTTGCAATTGGCCTGCTAATATGCTTTTTCTCAACCTCTGCCGTTCAAAACACCGTGATTCTTGAACAATCAACTCAGCAACCAGATGATACTAGAGTTGCCCAAATCGAAGGCGACTAGAATCATCTTTAGCTTTTTTCTCGGCTCTTGAAAATTGAAAAAGCAAGTTGTGTCAAAGTGTCATACAATTTATTCAAATCGGAATAACATCACTGCTCCCTCGTTGGTCTCAGTTTGACAAAATGGAGTCCACCAATCAAGGATTTCCCCTTGGGGGAATCCTACTCCCTTTTCCTCTAGGGGAGATGTTGGTGTACCTCATATGGCTACATTGTCCCTTCCAAGGCTTGCACTTCACCTGCTGGTATGGCTTTTCTTGATCTCTGTCGTTCAAAACACCATGATTTTTGGGCAATCAAATCAGCAACCAGATGATACTAGAGTTACTGCCAAACCTTCTATTTCATTTGTTTCTCCCTCTCCTTCCTCTGCGCTTCGTGGAAGTATGCTTAAAAAAAATGAACGTATAAAAGTTGTTGTAATAAATATCTTTCTTCATTATGTTTACAAGCTTAGATGCCCACTCATTTAGAAAAAAACTGAACATGCTTCTTTCAACATTTTTGTGTTTTGTTTTGTACCAGAAAATGACATCAAACCTCATTGAAAATGCAATTTCCTCAATGTTATCTGGATCAACTCATTTTCAACCATACCTACAAATTGTTGAACTTGAGCCAATACAATCAATGCAAAATTCAACTCCACGATATCGTACTGCAATTTCAGACGGAACACATAAGAAACACATCATGCTTCCAAAAGATTTCAATGATCTCGTAGCAATAGGCTTGCTACAAAAGGGTTCTATTATAAATGTTAAAAGTTGGACTGCCTCAGCTATTGGTCCTTCAACGTAAGTTTGTTATAAATTTCTTATTTCAAATTTAACATTTTTTTACTTATAACACAACCGCTTCTAACAGTTATTCCTTTGGCTCTCATTTGTCGTGTAGGTATATAAAGCTAATATACTTTGAAATATCTACTTCATTTGCACCCTTAATTGGCAATCCAAAAACTATGAGTATCCCCATCACATCTGATGAAAACTCTCCATCCTGATCGGATCCACATCCTCCATCAAAAAGGCACTGCCCTCTTCCAACTACTCCAACCCGTCCGTTCAACCAATTCAAATTCCCATCAAATCGTTAAACCCTTACCACTCAAACTGGTGCATAAAAGGATACGTCCAAAGGAAAACAACTCTTCGACAGTTTCAGAATCAATACGGACCCGGTAAAGTGTTTGGCTTCGACCTGTTCGATATAGAGGGTGGAGAAATACATATTACATGTTTCAACAATGTCGCAGATTATTTTTTCGACAAAATCCAAAATGGAAATGTCTACATTGTCTCTAAAGGGAATGTAAAAATGGCTAATAAGCAATACAACCACTTGAACAATGACTGCGAAATTTTGTTGAATGCAACATCTACCATAGAACATGTTGCCAGCGAAAAAAAACATAATCCAATAGTGCGATTCAATATAAAATCAATTGATGAGATCAGAACAACAAACGTCAACTCCATTGTTGATATTCTTGGTGTTGTCACAGACATTTCCAGTGTATGCACTATACGTAGAAAATATGGCTCTGAAGTCAATAAGCAAACAGTACAGCTTTGAGACATATCAGGGTATAGCATAGATGCAATATTTTGGGGAGATAATTTTAATGTCGTTTCACAGGAAATCTCCTCCCTATGTGCTACAAGAAATAACCCCATCATTGTAATCAAATCTACACGTGTTGGAGAATTTAATGGAAAAAATATCGGCACTACAACGAGATCCATTGTTCTTGTAGATCCTGACATTGAAGAGGCCCATGCGCTAAAGTCGTGGTTTAAAAAAGAAGGCTCGACTGCAGCTTCTACATCTTTGACAACAAGATCTCCTTTTGGCCACCAACAAAAAAAAATAACAATTGCTGACATTTACAGTATGGATTCTTTAGAGAAACCAACATTTTTCCAATTAAAGGGCACAATAACAAAAATTGGTATGGATAGTTTTTACTACATTTCTTGCCCGTCGATTGTTGGTGGGAAAAAATGCATGAAAAAACTTATTCCACAAAATATAGGGATGTGGTTCTGTCCAAAATGCAATGCTGGAGTAAGTGACTGTGATTACAGATACTTATTGAAAATCGACATACAAGATCACACTAGTGAATTGGCTTCAACTGTTGCTTTCGAAGACGCGGGCTCTACAATTCTTGGAAATAATGCCAAAGACTTCTATCTATTATCTTCAGATCCATAACTAATCAAGGAAATTGTCTCTAGAGCTCTATGGATAGATCATATCTTCACACTGTCGGTGAAGACAGAAACTTTTAAAGAAGTCCCATGATTGAAATGCGTTATCATAAAAGAAGAAAAACTGCATTTCACGACAGAATGCAAAAACATCCTTCGAGAAATTCAGAGCATCTCGACATTGTAGATAAATATTGCAGAATGTGTTCCTTGCTTTTTGGCAATTCCTATTGTCCAATTTTATAAATACAACTTTACAAGATATATTGTTGCATGTCTTCTTATGAAATTTTCTTATATACCATTGAAATAAATATTCGTTCTCCATTGTATCTAGCATTATGTTAGTAGACAAAATCACATTTTTTTTTCCTTTTATCAGCTTTACACATGAAACTACCTACATGTATGCAGAAAAAATACTAATACGTTCTTTCAAAAACATTTCTCAAATAAAAAAATTCACATGGCACTGTTCAGAACTTAGATTTTTTTCCCCTTCTTTCACTTTCGCTTGCATTTTTTACCCTTCTTTCGCTTTCATACAATAACATGGTTGTTGTCTCTAAATAACATTCTTCTCTTCCCCTCCCTTGCTTATAGGTACCATAAATTTTGTGAATGGCTTCTTCTTCTAATAATGAACGTGCTCGAAGATACTATGCAACAAATAAAGAACGAATAAATGCACGGTGCCGTGAGCTTTACCAAGCAAAAAAAAACATCATAGAATGTCAAAAACACAAAAAACAAAAGGGTGACCAACCTTCCTCGTCTGAAATGGCCCACCCTGAAATCAATCCTCCCTTGCAATTATCAGACTCTTTATCTTCTCAACAAACCTCTCAAACAAATACATCCATGCCTCATTGCCCTAACCCCTCCTTCGCAAATGCTTTCACCAACGTTTATACTGATCAAGCACGTCGAGATTTCCGTTCAAAGCTTGATAAACTTCCACCTAAATGCCCATGCTCCATTTGTCTTGAATCATATCCTGGAATACATATCCGCAATTCCAACCACATGTATTGCTGCTCTAGATGCGCCTCTAAAAAAAAGGGTCATCGCTTCTCATTATCAAACAACATGGACCCTGGCCCTCAACCAGCTACCCTTACGTCTCTTTCACAAATAGAAGAAATGCTTGTTGCTAGGGTTAACACTATACTGCAGGTAACACATGCACGTGGTGGCCAGTATAAATACAGTGGCCACACAATTTGTTTTCCCCAAGACATAACAAAAATCGCAAACATGTTGCCACGACGTGTTGAGCACTTGGACATCCTAATTGTCACGCGTCATAGTAATGACCATAAGGCTTATGATTTCATTGTCAGTAGACATCGTGTTCTCGCTGCATTGGAATACAAATTGGCTAATGACCCATACTATAAGAATGTTCGTATTGATTCCAACGCACTGGCATCCTTACCAGCAATCCCCACCGATGTCTCCTCCTCCCTTCACCATTCCAATACTATAGAAACCACTGTTCGCCTTCCACTTGAACCACCCCATGAGCTCACCGAAGATTTCACAGACCCATCCGCTGGCCAAACATCATCGTTCGTAGCCATCATACCCAATACAAATACAGAAATCCAAGAAATCTGCCATTATTTGCATGCTTACAATCACCAATCTGATACTACAATTGAGTGGCCAACAATTAGTTTATCGCCAATCAATGAATACAACACAGAAGGTCTACTCTCTATGGCTTTCCCCACCCTTTTCCCGACAGGCGCTGCAATGCCAAATCAGCCAAGAATGAAAGCAGTGCAGTTACATGAATATGCACTTCATCTCATACGTTACTACGATAACAGATTTGGAAGCCACCCACGCTTTCATTATTACATATATAATCTCATGATGCGGCATCATAGTCAAGCAACAACGACGATTTTTGTGAAAAAAAACATCACAGATAACTTTCCAATATCTATTCAAGATCTGAACATTCGATTAGAACAATTTCCAGATGAGCAATTGGCAGAGCAAGTCATGCGATTCAGTAGGTCTTTACATGGAACAAGGTCATTTTGGCACAAAGCTAAAAATGAACTAATGGACATGATATCTCAACTCGGTTGCCCGACGTTCTTCTTCACATTAAGTGCAGCTGATACAAAATGGCCTGATCTTCATGCAGTCATGCCCGGATGTCTTCCTACTGATATTGGAAAACAACAAAAGTGGAGAAATGATAACATTATCTCTAACCCACATTTAACATCACTATATATGCACCATAGATTCACAGCATTTCGTGAGATTATCTTAGAGAAACACTTGAATACAAAAGATTACTGGTACAGGTACGCATTCTACCGCGTTTTTTTTCCTCCAAGAACTCTAAACAACATTCCTCACCTATTGCAAAATTATCTTACAAAAACACATACTTGTTAGGTATGAATGGCAACATAGGGGATCTGCGCACATCCATGGTTTCCTTTGGATAGAAAATGCACCAGATATGGAGAATCTCAACTGGGAAGACGCAGAAGCAGTCGATATTGCAAGGCAGTTCTTCGACAAATATATTTCCGCTTGGAACCCTCGTGCTCCTTCGAATTCAAACCAACCAAATGCTTGGACAAATCCCGAAGACCCTTGCCTGTTGTCCACACCGCAAATCTTCAGAACCAATCCTTTCAGTGACTATGAACACCTCATCAATTGTGTTGAATGTCACACAAAATGCTCAGAAAGCACATGCCTAAGAAAAAATGGATCCTCACTCTAATGTCGTTATAAAGCACCGTGGGAATTACATCCAAAATCGGCCTTATTCATTGATTCCAATGGCCAAAAAACATACACCCCTGCTCGGAAAAATGATCGACTCAATAGCCATAACCCTACCATCCTATCTATTTGGCATGAAAATGTTGACTACCAACCAGTACTCTCCATACATGCTGTACAAAAATATATCGCCAAATATGCATCCAAAGCAGAAAAAAAATCTGAAAGATTCCACGACATGCTATGTAGAATTGTCCTGGATTCACCCATTGCTGACCCAGCAACATCTGCATTTCGAAAATTTCTTGCAGAAGCCCTTGTTGATCGTGACATTGGAGCACAAGAAAGCTGCCATATGCTGCAAAAATTACCGTTAACATTATGTAGTCAGCCATTCATTTCTTTAAATGTAAACCAAAAAATTCTTATGCGCCTTCCACAAACGGACACCACCTCCACTACATCCCCGCACTTCATAGATACATATATCCAGCGCCCTTCTACCCTAGAGTCCACATCACTAATAGAGTTGGCAAGATCCTGGTCATATGATCCTCGTCGCAAAACAAACAAATGGAAACAAAGGCCTACAAAAGCAATTGTTCGGGTCATACAACGTTACTCCTCCACCTCATCCAGAACAGAACCTTGCTACGCTGACTTTTGCAGGGTTGAGCTTATGCTATACAAACCTTTTCGTCGTATCGTACAAGATATAGGAGATTCTGCTGCAGAATTCATCGCAAATTGGCAAACATTTCGCCCATTCTACAATCCTTGGCATCAACACCGCACACTATCTGATATTGAATCTGTCACAAATGATACCTCAACTATGAATGAAGCCAATCCAACAGACACCATGGAAATAAATGAATGGGAATTACTTTCCCAATTACACCCTACAAATGAGCTTCTCATAAACGACCTTGACATGCTTGGTCTTTGTGGCTTTGATGACACCCATAACTGGAATCATACCACTATCCCATTGGATCTACAAAATAATGTAAAACAATTCATTGAGAATAACCGCTCCATCCACCGCATTCTTCAAACACATCAACATACCCTGCCGACCCTTACTACATTATCTCCAATGCAAAGAAAAGCTCTAAATATTATTTTTAATCATTTTGCTAGGAAGGATTATTTACCCGCTCTCAGAATGATAATACAAGGCACTGCTGGTACGGGAAAATCCCTCCTTATTAATTGCATCAAAGATATGCTCATAGGCCTTGCAAGCCAGGAACCTTCACCGATCATGCTCCTTGCCCCTACAGGGGTTGCTACCTTCAACATACAAGCATCGACAATCCATTCTGCTTTTCACCTTCCTATAAAGGATCTTATGCCGTTAGAAGGTAGTGCTCTTGCAAAATTCCAAGAAGAACTTAGGCATATAAGATACATACTAATCGATGAAATGAGCTTCATTGGGCCAAAGCTTCTCAGCCATATTGATGAACGTCTTCGCGAGGCATTTCCCCACCAAAGAAACACTCCTTTCGGTGGTTGTTCCATAATATTGGTTGGTGATCTTGGTCAGCTACCACCCGTCAAAGACATACCTCTATATGCAGGGATGAGCCACGGAAGCGCACTGTGGAACACCTTCAACACAATCATCACATTAGACACAATATTTCGTCAACAAGGCGATGACATTGCACAGGTTACTTTCAGGAACATTCTCCAGAACATTACAGATGCAAATCCAACAATCGACGACTACAACATACTCATGTTGTGCACAGATTCCTTTTTATTAGAAAAAGTAATATGTTCATTCCATGATTCCATGCATCTATTTCCAAAAAATGCTCAAACAATGGTCCATAATAAGCAAATGATGAAATCTCTAAACACTCCTATCGCACGATCCATTGCTGAAGATGACAACACATATTCCAGTCTTTCCTCTGAAGATGAGCAACTTGAGCGAATTGTATTGCTATGCAATGGCGAAAAAGTTATGTTGACTTCCAACCTTTGGGTTTCAGCCGGTCTTGTTAATGGTTCCCTTGGAAAAATTGTAACCATCTTTTACAAAGAATCAACTGCACCACCACAAATTCCAACATTTGTTGTCGTAGATTTCCCCAAGTACATTGGGCCTCCTTGGGATGAAAGAAACCCCACTCACTTGCCTATTCCAGCAGTAAAAAGAAATGGTCATGCACAAATTCCACTGAAGATGGCTTGGGCTTTAACCATACATAAATCTCGAGGTATGACACTTCCAAAAGCAACAATTGACATTGGAAAAATAGAACGTCAAGGTCTCACATTCACAGCTATTTCAAGAGTGCCTTCTCTACAAGATCTCCGGATTAACCCCGCATTCAGTTTCGATCGTTACAGTAAAATGAAGGACAAAAAAAACATTGCTCGTAGAAAACACGCAGAAGAAATTCTCCGTTCAATTCCGCCTCCAGATAATCTACTCCAACCCGTACTTTGACATCACCAAAAGGTTTCCTCCATTTATTTACCTCATTCTATTTCATAACATACTTTTCATATCTTTCAACAACAACAAAATTTAATCAATATTAGTAAATAAGAAAATATTAGAATGTCATTATATTATCTGTACATCTCATTCTAACCTTTTCTTTCTTTTGCAGCAGGCCACATGGGCTCAGAAATAACATACCTGCACAACTACATGTAGATTGGCAAGCAAAAAAACTGCATCTCCAGCTGTGCATTGACCTCCAATGGTGTTCAATATGCCGTTATTCACCATGCATCTTCCACTAACAATATATGGATCCCCATAGTAAAGGTAACTTAATTACCATTCATTCCAGATTCATTTTAACACAACTCACCTGCAGAGTATTACTAATAAATTTCTGCATCTCATTTACATATTACTAACTCTAACAAAATATAAATTTTGCAGGTCCATTGCTGCTTCTTCAGGCCTTCGCTGCCTCCACCATGTTTTCGTACAACTTCAAATATGGAATGACAAGCACAATGTTCTTTAGACTATTATATTCCATTTCACACTTAAAAAAGGATGTTTCAACATCAAATACCATTTTGATAGTTCATGTCCTCACAACTATTTGTGTTTCCCGTTTCAAACTTAAAAAGGGATGTTTCGAGATCAATGCCATTTTGATAGTTTATGTCCTCACAACCATTTCATTGTCAATGGGTTTTAACATATTTTGTTTACAAAATCAATCGACTTTAATGATTATAATACATGTTTTCAATATATCTTCATATTAATTTAATTTTCAATTTGAGTAATGGTTTCTTAAATAGCCCTTTCCAAATTAATATGGTTGCCTGGTTGTTGTTCGCATATTAATTTAATTTCCCATTTGAATAATGATTCCTTAAATAGCCCTTTCCAAATCAATATGGTTTCCCGGTTGTTGTTTGCATGGATTCATTCATTTATCTTCACCTTTAACTCCACAATTTTTTCCAACTACAAACAAAGGTCTCTAAATAGGTTCAATGCATATTTATGGCTGCTTGCATTCCATTTCAACGGTTTTAGGCATCACTCCCTGAAATTAAAACTCGAATTCATCGACCCTTGCTTCCAAAAAAGCCCGCAAAAGCCTATTCACGTTTCAATATTCTTCCACACACTATGCCTTACGGCGTTTCCTTTGCAACACTAGGTGCAAATGCTAGTTACTAGAAGTTCCTATTTATGCACTTGTTACGTCGCAGATTCAATAGTGAATCTGCCGAATAGCAATTATTCTTGTCTACTACGAAACAATCATCGTCAATTTATGAATAGATGTTGTGATTAATCTTATGACACCCTTTTAATCACGAGCCACATGTAACTGTCATTTTTCTTTTTAATTCGTCTAATAGGGTATATATATCGACTATAAAGCTTGTTGAAATTTTTATTTTAATCCTGGAGTGAGATTGAATATGGATGGAATATGCTAGGGATATGCTTCGTTTAAGTGGATGGCCAACGAATCTAGCCTAAGGGAACACGAAGTGTTCGAACAAAAAATATTTAAAAGTGAATTAAAGTAAAATTGGTCCTTGTCGAGTGTTCCACATGCCACTCCTCATACTGTCTGCTTATAATAGTCCAGTATTATAATTCACATTTGGATTAAATAAAAGAAATATAAATTTAAAATAGAATAAAAAAAAACTATTTTAATAAATTATTTTAAAAACTATTAAATAATTAATAATTAGTTATTTTTATTAAATAACTATTTTAATAAACTATATTAAAAAAACTATTTTAATAACTTATTAAAAAACTATTTTAATAAACTATTAAACAATTATTTTTATTAAATAACTATTTTAATAAACTATTAAAAAAATATATTTTAATAACTATTTAATAAAATGTTTGTTTGTTAAACAAAATAAAACTATTTAATAAAAACAATGATACATTATAATTGGAAATTTAAAATAATTTTTAAAAAGGATAGTCTTTTAAAAAGAAAGAAAGGAAAAAACAAAATAAACGAAATAATAATTATGAAGAAAAAATAGAAGATAATAAAGAAAAATAATAAAGAAAATTCTTTAAAGAAAAAAGGAAATATATTAGTAATAAATAATTTAAGAAAATTATTTAATTAAAAAGTATAAATAAAAGAAACTTATTTAAGACAAATGAGGAGCGAAATGGGCTCTGAATTCCTATGGTGATGTGAAGGTCAATGAGAGATTACGGTATGGTTAATTAGTTGCATAAATATGTTAACCTGAAGGTGGAGGGTGCGGTTGGTGGGGAAAGCGAAAAGGGTTGTCGGTGGTGGAGGAGGACACGACAGTCAACTGCTAAGCAACCCTCAGATGGAAGGCAACAAAACTACATTGATTAGGGTCCCTATGGAGACTTATCTTTTTTCTTCTCGCTTAGATGGAAGAAGAATTAGTGGATTACTCGAGAGACTCCTTTGATTCCATGCCCATTTGGACTGAGGATCCACCTCAATAACACAATACGCCCTCATCGGCTTCCTCTTGGGAACCGACTATACGGGTAGATCCCTATATTGTAGTTATGGAAGAAGGGGAGGTCTCTTTAATTACCCTAGGGTTTTCACATTCTATTTCTGCACATGTCTGTGTCATAGAACATATTTTACAGAACTATCAACCTCGACACGTTCTCTCTATCTCGTCCCCATCCAAACTTCCAATATGGGAGCACGACCAGCTATACAAGTTGACATATGGGCCAAGCGAGACATCTGCTGCAACAACGAGGTTTTTCAGTCCTGAAACAGAAGCTTTTGGTATTAAGAGAATAGGGCACCAAAGATCGGGAGGAACAATACTGGCAACTAGGGCACATCGGCGGCCACATTCAGTAAAAACTTCAGGTTGTTTTGAAGGAGCCCCAAACAATCCCCCAGAGCAGGAGGAAGCTAGGGTTTCTGATTTGGAAGAAGTGCAGGCTGAGGAAGTAGGGCAAGAGGGGGAGGTTCTAGACAAAAAATTGGGGAAAAGGTCCAAGTGTACCAAGGTTACAGTACGAGGGTGATTACTAGTTTTTGGAGAAGAAATCACAATGGGACAAGTCACAAACATATAGAATATGGTTTTGGTTGAAATATTTAGAGGGCGAAATTACAAAACTGTATGCCTCAAGTGTTGGGTGATGCAAATTTGGGGTTAAGTCCTCGAACAATTGTTCGTCGTTCTTACCATGACAAGAGGTTGGTTTTCCCTAATCTTTGCACATCCTGATCAGGCAAGCTGGGTTCTATCCAAATTCTAGCACATAGAGATGGCTCTTGTACTTGTGAAGTGGTGGACACCCTTATTCGTCTGAGAAAAAGAAAGAATGGGAAGCATACCCATTTGGGTAAGGATCCCTAGTTTATCGCTACACTTTTGGTTTGAGGACGTGTTCCACTACATCGACGATAATTTGGGTGTGTACTTGGACTATGACAAATCTTTCATGTAGATAGGGAATGTGGCTATGGCTTATATCCTCATTCACTTGGATACCAAATATGTATTAGTAGAAACCCTGAGGATTCAATATTGAGGGCATACCAAATTGCAGATTCTAGACTACGAAGGGGTTCCTTTCTGCTGCAGAAGATGTCATGAGGTTGGTCATATTTTTAAGGAATGTCCTCCTCTCACCTCCATGAACAAGCACACTTCACTGAAACACGAATCTCTAGTAGCATAAACATAGGATGATGGTAGGGAGGTGTCGGTTACCAATGCAACTAACTACACACCGAGGCATCAGAAGGACACTGGGAAAATCCCTCAACAACCGGCAACTCAACCACCTTCAATAAAGGTCACTCGTTCACACTCTTCTGGATCTAGTCTGCTTCCAGGTACTGTACTCTCTTGCACCCCCCTTGTATCATCTCATCCTTTACTTTCTAAACTTTCCTCTATATCTTTATCTTTATCTGGAACTATAATATCTTGTACTAATTTGAAATTTATCCCCTATCTTTTGGCATCGGCTCCTCCTTGCAACCCTTTCCCTGTCTCAACCATTATCAATGGAACCATGTTACCAATTATGTATGAAGGTGAGGCTTCATCAGATACTAACTCGAGCCATAGATACAACCTTTTATCTCTAGCTCACACCAAACGTTCACTATCATCTGCCTATGGCATAGGTGATGCCTCCCCCCCAAGATACCTCAACCTACAAGGGGTAGACGTTCAAACATTTCTAAAGTCATTCACAAAGCTGGGATTGAGGTGGTGTCTGGAAAAAAAATCTCCATTGATCGGGTTCATAGAGAAAAAGGTAAACATGACCTTGTTTCCTCTTGAAGTGTTTATCATTTAATTGCAAGGGTATGACCAACCCTGATAAAAAACTGGCCCTTAGGAGACTCTTTGCGATCAAGAAATTGGATGTTATTTTCCTATAAGAAACCCTGGGTGATGGAGATTTGATTAATAATATCTCGAAGTCCATCCTCCTTGGTTGGAATTTTCATACTATGGATGTGAAAGGTAGGTTTGGGGGCTCTATTATGGGTTTCAAAAAGAACTATGAAGATTGACAATATTTGAGGGAGGGAAGGGGTCTTGGGAGTTGATACAACCTGTGTTGAATTAGGTTCCCCCCTCTGTCTGATTAACATATATGGACCCTGTTACAATCGAGAAGAATTCTGGGAAAATATGATAATAACATCCTTCATGACATACGATAACATAATTATTGGAGGTGACCTAAATTTTTCCATTAGTCACGCTGAATCATGGGGGAGTCATGCCTAGACTAACCCCCTCATGGATTTTTTTGAGAATCTCTTGGACCAACATAATTTTCAGAATATTTACATTGCTCGAATTCAACCGGCCTAGAGGAATCAGAGAAAAGGGGAGGCATCTCTCACAAGAAGACTCGTTTGATTTCTCATTAAGGCATAGATGATAGATAGAATTGAAAGGACCAAACAATGGGTAGATACTGCGGGTATATCAGATCACTCGCCCATCTTCTTGGAGGTTGTGTATTACTCCTGCAAGCCAAAAACTCCTTTGAAATTCAACTCTGTCTATTTAAGGGAAGAAGAGTTTTACAAAATTATCAAAGAATCGTGGATTGCCTACAGTAAGGAAAGAAGTACCCCCCTGCAGAAGTCATTGTCAGCAACATGTCTAAACTCAAATGAAGGACGATTGTATGGGCTACGGAAAATAAGAAAAGGGATGAGGCTACTCTACAATAAATTGAATCATAACTTGCTGCTGTAATAGACGCGGAAAACACTGGATTTCTTTCCATGTTACATAAACTACATCTAACTAAAATGGAAGCAGAGAATATTAGACTACTGAGACAAAAGGAGGAAGAATGGAGACTTAAGAGCAGAGCTATCTGGCTCCAAGCTGGGGATGAGAATACCATTTTTTTGCAACAACGTGCTAAAGGTAGGAATATCTGTAACATCATTTGGTCATTAAAAGATGAGTCGAGTAGGGAGGCCACTACCTTCAATCAACTTGTAGACATGGGAATCAGAGATTTTAGCCACTTATTCAAATCCCCTCGGGAAGAAACTACAGAAGAGGTGATTAGGATTGCCAGACTGCTTCCACGGTTTTTTGATGAAGATGATTTGGATAACCTTAACAAACCAGTCACTCTGGGGGAAATAGAAGTTGTGCTGAAATGGTTTAAAAGAAGCAGGAGTCTGAGACCTAATGGCTGGCCCACTGAATTCTACCTTACTTTATTTGAATTAGTTGGTAGGGATCTTCTACTGCCTATTGAAGATTTCAGATCGAGCGGCAGAGTGTAGGAAGGATTTAACTCCACTTTCATCGCCCTTATCCCCAAATTGATCTTCCCTTGTCTTTTGATGACTTCTGCCCCATCTCCTTATGTAATTGAATATACAAGATCATCTCTAAAATCATTGTTAACTGTATCAAACCTATTCTATCCCATCACATATCCAAAGAACAATTTTCTTTCCTCAATCATCATCAAATCCATGAGGCCATAGCTACATCCTAGGAAGGACTCCATTCCATCAAGCTTAGGAACGTTAAGAGCTTCATCCTAAAAATTGAACTATCTAAAGCTTTTGTCAGAATGAGTTGGACCTACCTTCACCTCATACTAACCCACATTTTGTTTCCTCACTCCTTCATCAATTGGATCATGTGTTGTGTTTCCTTAACCTCTTACAACATCCTCATAAATGGAGCAACCTGAAATTTCTTTCATGCAGATCAGGGACTCAGACAAGGATGTCCATTATCACTTCTACTCTTCCTTCTTATCATGGAAGGTTTGAATAGACTCATCTCTATTGTGAAAACCTCTGGGGATATCAATAGGGTAATTATGACTGATGTTTTCTCTCTAACACATCTCTTATTTGTTGATGATGTCCTCATTTTTGTTGATGCCTCCATTAGAGACATAAAAAAATTTATGCATATCCTAGCTATCTTATGCAAAGCTATAGGTATGGTGCCCAACTAGATCAAGTCCACTATCATGAATGCTAGTTTCTCACTCAATGATCATGTATATTCACTACAGTAATTCCCGTACAGGCACCTGACTCTTGAGGATGGCATCAAATACTTGGGCTATAGACTAAAAGCTAACAATTATTGCATTGCAGATTGGACATAGTTGATTGCAAAAATAGGCACCAAAATCAATATTTGGTAACAAAGGTGGATGTCTAGAGCTGGCAAAATTCTTCTAATCAAATAAGTGGTAGA
This sequence comes from Pinus tabuliformis, assembly GCA_031772625.1. Lineage (NCBI taxonomy): Eukaryota > Viridiplantae > Streptophyta > Pinopsida > Pinales > Pinaceae > Pinus > Pinus tabuliformis. Next base: position 254,963,595 of record CM062810.1, on the reverse strand, counting down.
ATCCATTTCATTATACTAGATGGCCCTAGCTACGATTCCAAAGGGCATCATCAGAAGAATCCAACAAATATGTTGCAAATTCTTATGGAGAGGAAGTCATGAAGGCGTGACTTTTTCCTGGGTCATATGGGACTGGATAGTCAAACCCAAGATATGGGGTGGATGGGGTATGCAGGACCTCAATTTTTTTGGGAAGGCCCTCCCAGAAAAAATGGGTTGGCAGCTTTTGAACACCACTAATCTCTAGTGAGAAGTGGTATACCATAAATAAATATATCCCCAATCGATACTGGAATGGATTCATAGCCTGATCAGGAATAGAACCAACATCTCCACAATTTGGCGAGCAGTCACCCAACCCATATCTATCATAAAAGAAGGATTCGCTTGGCATGTAGGCATAGGTGAAAATGTTTGTATTGGAAAAGATGCATGGTTAGGATGTGGGAATGCACACATTCTCCCACATGAACTCATGCAATACTTCAATTCTGTTGGCATAAAATATCTCTCTCAGATTGCATATGATGAACACACATCATTACTCTCTCATGGGAATTGGATCTAGACCTCATGATCCCTAATCAATGGAGACAGGACTGGGATAGATATATTATTGCACATGTTGAATCCCTTGTCATAATAACAGATCGAGAGGATGAATTGGTATGGGCCATATCCTCCCATGGTATATACACTCCAAAAGAGGGATACACATTTATATATTCGGATCAAGAACCTGAGATAACTAACTGGTGGTGGCGTCTTATATGGAAATTAAAAGATTCCCCCCCAAAACAAAACTTCTCATGTGGTGCCTGATAAACAACAAAGATCCCACCGATGAAAACCTTCAAAGAAGATCCATTCATGACCCCTCGTGTTGTTGTCTTGGTAAGGAAAATGCATAATCTATTGACCATCTTTTTTTTCTTTTTTCCTATGGCCTAGTTCTTATGGAAACACCTATATCAGTCTCTTGGAATCAAGCTTAGATGGCAAGGGGAAAATACCTTGTCCACCTAGAATACATGTTGACGCAATGCTACTTAACACAAACAACGCAACCTTCTTCTATTAGTCTGTTGGGGCATTTGGATAGAAAAAAACAAACAAATATTCCAGGACACTTCAGATGATTGGAACTCCACATGTTCTAACATTTATTCTTTGTATCAATTAATAGTAGATGAGGAACAATCGCATCAGATCTTCCACATAGCCCTTGAAGCCAGTGACAAATCCTTTCCTTGGGCATATTTTGATGGATCGTCCCAAGAAAATGGTTGCAGAGGTGGAGCCATATTATATATATTTGAGAACCATTTTTACAAACTAAAGATGGGATTTGGCCAGGGCACTAATAATTATGTAGAAATAAACAACCTTAGACTTCTCCTCATCTTTGCTCTTGAGAAGAATTGCAATCAGATACAGATATTTGGAGACTCAAAAATTGTCATAAATTGCTTTAACTCTCTATCTATTTGTCATGTGCACACAAACAGAGGCCTACTAGAAGAAATTACAACATTAAAATCTCATTTTTATTTTATTGTTTGTCACCATATTTACAGGGAAATGAACCAAATTTATGACAGTCTTTCCAAGGAAGCCGCACAACAGCCCATCGGTCAATGGATAATATAGCAAAAACAGGGACAAGAATTCTATCAGTACTACCACTGACAATTCATAGAGCATCCAGCTACTACGGATCCAACAGATTCGACATCATGATCCTTGAAAAAATTTTGATTGATTTTTCCTGCTATATAGTTTTGCTTTTAAAAATATATATATTGCTTAATACTACTATTTTTTTCTATAAATATACATGATACTATGAACTGACACTCAGTGGATAGAACAAAAATAGTATGACAATCATGATGATGCCTTGGAGCATGAAGAGTTACTATGTCATGGAGAGCATGTTATACTTAGTGTAACTTTTGGGTTGAAGTTTGGTTGGTTAATGGTGTAGTTGGATACATTGAAGATATATTCTATCTTCCTAGGTCAAATCCACCGCAACTTCCACAATTTGCTACAGTAATTTTTGAAAAGTACATTGGTGTTCCATTTGGTAGGGATTTTCCAAAAGTTGTGTCCATAACACCTTTCGTTAGAGGGAATCTTGAATATATGCCTTTGAAAATGGCATGGGCCTTAACTATACACAATTCATAGAGGATGACTTTATAATGAACCACTATATATATTGGAGATAAAGAGATGCAGGGTTTGACATTTACAACTATATCAAGAGTGAAATCCATGATGGTTTACAAATTTCACCACCTTTTTCTTTTCAACATTATGTAAAATGAAAAACAATGGATATGCTACAATTAGGAAGAAGGAGGAGTAATGATTGAAGTCGATATCATTTTGAGGTATAGATACTGAATAAGGTTTCATGCTTTGCCATAGCTCTGAAACTCATATGAATACTTTTTTATATTGTTTGTTGTAACTTGCAATAAATTGTATGGATATCAATAAGTTATACACTTTTCTACATTATTTGAATAAATCTGTTAGTAATTAAAGTGAATAGATTGAATAATTAGAAAAGTAAGTTGAGTCAATAATTTGTTGTGTTGTTGTTTCTATTTAATCGATTAAATTGTAGTTATTTTTTCTTCTTACTATCCTTATTTACAATCCTATTAAATTTATGTCTCTTCATTTTTTTAGTAAATTCTTGTTTGATATTTTGTCTTCCAAATATAGATATGTATGTGTACTAATTTTAATTTTTTTATTTTCTCTTTGAAATGCAGATATAGAAAATAATGATGTCCTGTATTACATGTTAAGGGTTCAGGTTATTACTAAAGCAATAATTTTTCTTTCATTTATTCGGAAAAGGCTTGATAGAAAACTTGGGTTTCATATTGGTTTTGTTGATTAACATGTCCACGTATTATATGAAATGAAATCAGATGTGAAATACTCATTGCATGTGCACCAAAGAAAATCTGGGAGAAAAACAGAAATGCACTGGTTGGAAAGGATGAAGGATTGTGATCATTATGTTCTTGATTTGAATTGGTGCTACTTTTGTAATCAATCTAGTTGTGGTTTGGAAGAGGTTTATTGATAAAATCCTTCTCATGAATTATTTAAAATTCATTTTCGTAGTAGAATCCTTTCTTGTAAAGAAAAAATAAAATCTTAATTTAAATTCTCTTTTTTTGGTTCAATGTTAGTAAAATCTATTAGTTTCTAGTAAAAATTATATATGAATGGTCTTCGCATTTTGTATGATGTTTCTTTTCTTAGATTCCAATGTTTTCAATTCATATGTCTTTTTTTCCTTTCATCTTTCAACGTCGTGTTATGTAACAATATAAATTGTTCAATTTTTCCAATTGTGTTCCTATGCTTTAATAACAATGTTTTTAGTATCAACCCCTTAGGTTTATTCATACCTTTGGTTTATAAAACTATTATTGAGGTTTATAG